>PRKT01000237.1:42642-86466 GCA_003671525.1 Saccostrea glomerata
ATAAGAATACTCTTGGAAGCTTCATGTTCTCTATAATTCATTTATGGGTAAACTAACCCTAACCCTAACCCTAACCCTGCACAAAAAGAGTTTCTCTCATTTTTCCTTACCTTATCAAAACATAATTGGACACCTCATCAAAACATAATTGGACGTTAGACAAATTTTATTTGAAAGAAAAAAATTATATACATGTATATTTAAGAATTCTACAAATGCATATATTACATTTATTACGAATATGTTTATTCAGATGTTAATTATAATATAGGAATTAGTATTTCACAGTATGATGTATAAAATCGAAGTACTGATAATATTGTAAAACGTTTTAACAAATTATTCTCCCTGTCTAGGAATTGTCCAAGATATTTACAATAAAACATTTATTTTGAAAGGAAACACAATCAAACATTTACTTTTAGAAATGTACAAAAAAATCCATATGTTTATTTGCCACTATCTTATGTATCCATTTCCTTGATATTTACATTTGCAAATGTTTTCCTTTATATAACACTAATGAAAGCAATGCGTATCTACATCTGTATAAATACAGATACAGGGTAAAGAGGTCATAGATATGCGTATGGATAAACGTTCGACGTAATTTCTCAGTGACGTCATAAAGGGTCGACACGCGTTCAATGGATTACATACATGCCGTTAGGTTTGAAAAACAGCGCATTTCACACGTTAAAATTCAAAATCAGGCTAATAAAAAGTATGAATAAGTCACAAATGTAATTATAAGTAATAGGGTATCAATTTAAAACATCTATCGGGCTATAAATACGGGTTGGTCCGAGATTACATTCATCATAAAGCCCTTCGGGCTTTATGGAATTTAATCTCGTGACCAACTTGTATTTACATCCCGATAGATGTTTAAAAATGATACCTTATTTCTTAAATATTTACATTTGCAAATATTTTCCTTTATATAAGACTACGGAAAGCAATGCATATCTATAACTGTATAAATACCAGTACCGGGTCAAGAGGTCATAGATGTGCGTATGGATAAACGTTCGACGTAATTTCTCAGTGACGTCATAAAGGGTCGACGCGCGTTCAGTGGGTTATATGCATGCCGTTGGTTTTGAAAAATAATACATTTCACACCTTAAAAGTCACAATCAGGCAAATATAAAGTATGAATAAGTCACAAATGTAAATATAAGTAATAAGGTATCATTTTAAAACATCTATCGGGCTTTACATACGTGTTGGTACGAGATTAAATTCATCATAAAGCTTTATGGAATTTAATCAATATCATTAATAAGAGTTTGAAAATCTTCGTTTCGAAAACTTTTAAACAATTTTGCGTGAATTGCGCGCCTGTTCATGTATATAATTGTAGAAACAGCTATTATCAGAAGCAGGAAAACCCCGATTGCTATACAAATGCTGCTTGATAACGACAAAAAGCCCTCGTCTGTATCTTTTTTACTGGCAGACGGTTCGATTTCGATAGTTGTGTTTGAGCAGTTGTAGTCGGCGCACACCGCGAATTTGACAAGGGAAATATCTGTAATCATGTCTGACCGTAGACTGCCAATGCGGAATGCTTGCGTTATCTCTTCCAAAATTATTGTTATATTTATATACGAGGAGATAATCCTTCTGTCGATTTGCTGGGTGCAAGTAAGATATTTAAATAGTGCCTCCTCGAATACTGCATGGATTCTTCTGCTGTTATGTTGTTTTGAAAGTATGCCACCCATATGACTCCTTTTGAATCCCATTCCATCTCGTTTGAAATCGCTTTAACCAGGTCTGCCCCAGCAGAGTAGTCATCTGTTGATTGCAAAGATTGTTGTGACCTTGTTTGTCCGATATACCTGATCTGAATTTGTTGAATTTTTCTTTCTTCCAACAAAATTGTTTCGCGGTTTTCACAAGCATTGCGGACATTTAATAACTGCTTGGCTGAAAGAAATATGTCTTTACAGAGATTTCCTGTTCGATAACAATTGGACATCAGTCCCGGTATAACAGTATAAAAGATTCTCCATTTATCCAGGAAGGATAAATCGCAAAACGATGGGGCATTTTTAATTGGGTTTGTATAACAATGTAGATGAGAACTGAATGCTTTCTCTTTTATTTCATCGCAAGTGATTGTTAAAAAGGGACGAAGAAACGGCACCAGTGCGACCTGGAGACAACCTCTAACGGCATCAATCCACTGCAGGCCATCAGTCGAGAAGTTCTGGTAATGGTCTTCGTATAAGTTGCAGAATTTTAGACCATAGTTTATTGCGTATGATGTTTGTTGCATTTCTTGACATGGGAATCGTCTCTGTTAAAATAAAGAGAACTAAAAATTATGGGTAGACAAACCTTTCGTAACAAACCAAAATTTTATTTTTTCTCAATAAAAGTCATTCAAAGATGAAAGCGTTATGATAAAGCTTATAACCTCCAAACAGTCGCTGTACCAACTGCAGTCTCCTGATGGACTATAGCAATGGCTTGGAAGCTGAGTTTGGTTCTTTGGTGGAGTTTGTGTTTGTTGTGGGGCATCAACTCCACAAGCACAATCGTTATAAACATTTCCTAAAAAATGTAAAAAAAAAAAAAAAGAGAGAGAGAGGACATTTTAACAATATGCAAAAAAACATCTTAATCCTATTAATATTACGCTAGTACTTGCGGTTCGTACTAGAAATGGAAGCAGCTTTTGCTTACCTTGAGCAACTTCAAATAATTCCAACATGCACTGGTAGTAGCAGTAGGTTGCGGTGTTGTCCCTACATATGGCGTTTCCTTTTGACACCGTCTGTATGTATTTATTAGTTAAGCATGTCGCCCATTGGTACTTGAAATAATATGGAGTTAAAAGCACACATTCAGGAGTACCAACTGGTCCAAAGGTCCCATCACAATCTCCAGACACCAAGTTTAGGCCAATAATTACACTGAGAACTAAATATATGAACGTTCTGGCCATCTTTGTTTTCTCTCTTCTTGCTGAAACGCCAAACCCCGAATTCCTTAATTCACATTATATTTTATGATTATGTACGAGGAAGTAACCCTTCGGTGATTTAAATTGTATAATTTCCTTTCTGCAATTAAAATAATTAATAGCCATTCTCTGTAATCACTAAAACTTTTGTGGCACGCGTAGTCACAGATTTTTTTTTTCAAATTTGGCTGGAATTTACCACTTCATGATCATATAGTTAGATCATAGAATAGTTGGGTGGTTACCATGGAAACGGTGTCTAATGTTGATTTTTTCTGACGAAAAATGCAACTTTAGGGAAAGTTATTTAATGAAATGCAGCCACCTTAATTCATGTTACTCACCAAAATAAGAAATTCGACATCTAGTTTTCAAAGGCATTCAAAAATATTGTTAGTATTCAGTACTAGTCTTTAAATATGGGAAATCTCTGTGATTAAAATAGATGACATTCATTTCAAAATTGAATCATCTCTCATTGATAAATGTGAGTTCTTTACTGTTAGAGATAAAAGAAATCATTGGACAAAACTGACGGGAAGTTGTTTACATTGTCAATATATATCCTATATTTTAAAAAAAAACAAGTTTTTTTTTTTAATTTATATAATGTGCATACAAATTTTAACTTCTTTATTTATTTCCTACATGCAAAAGAGTATATTTGATGTGTGAACAATGGCAAAATGAAAAATACCACATGGTACAAGAATTCAGCTCTGTACATATTCATGATAATGAAGCCTAAACCTCATTGTCCTAGGAGTTTCAAAATGGGGATAAAAGATAAACTTGAGATATCAGAATGATATTGAATTGATTGTAAAAAGAGGCACAGTGTCTCAGTCAGTGTGATATATTATAATGAATACAGCCTTGGAAAGCCAGTGTTTTATAAAAACAAATGTGTAAAAGAAAACGAATCAAAACTGAATTATAATGCGAGAATCTATGCTATTGATTTTACATAAATAGTTAAAGTCAATGTACATTTCATTGATCATACAAAACTGGAAGTTGAAAGTTGGATAAAAATAGGCTTTACAATAACAAAGAACAAAGTAAAGGTGTATCAAGATTATTGAAAATTTAAACGTTAATGAACAAAAACTTGAGAAATTAGAAAAAGAATTAGAAGAGATTAAAACAATCCTACAACTTATAAAAAGTATCAAACTGACCTTGAGCAAAAAATAAAGGAAATTTATATAGATAAGACAGAGGCGGCAATAATACGATCAAAATGTAGATGGTTCAAAAAAGGAGAAGCTCCTTCGAAATATTTCTTTCAATTAGAAAAGAGCAATGGAGAGAAAAAATTATGGAATAGAATAAAAACAGAAATGGTACCTATAAAACTGACATTGATTCAATCATCGAAGAGCAAATTAATTTTTATTACAAATTATTTAATACGGAAGGATGGGATAGTGAAAGTGGGGAATTATTATTAGCGGAAGTGCAATGTAAATTAGACGATTATGATGTAAACATGCTCGATAGTGATATAAATGATAAAGAAATATATCAAGCAGTGATGTCATTAAAGCCAAATGAATCTCCCGGTGAAGATGGGATTTTATCAACTTTTAATCAGATATACTGGGATATAATTAAAAATGAATTTTCAAAAGTTCTAAAGCACATATTTCATAGGGCCACACTTTGTGACTCACAAACAAAAGAAGTAATAACATTAATACATAAACAGGGAATGAAAGAGAAGATATAAAAAAACTGGAGACCTTTAACAATGCTTAACAATGATTAAAAAATGATTGCTAAAATACTCGCCGAGAGATTAAAAAAAGTATTACCAAAATTAATTCATCCAGACCAAAAATGATTTATTAAAGGCAGAAACATAAGTGATGCAAATAGACTGATTCAAGATATTAATATATAATTATGCTGATAATGAAGATATAGAAGGAGCAATTATATTTCTAGATCAACAAAAAGCGTTCGATAGAATTGAATGGGGCTTGATAGCAGCAACAATAAAAAGATTTAACTTTGGTAAAAAAATTGCGATTGGATAAAAATGCTACTTATTAAATCAGAAAGCATTAAAACTAATGGATTTGTATCTAAATATTTTCCAATATCAAGATCGGCAAGACAAGGTTGCCCTATTGCTCCATTGCTTTATGTTCTTCAAATAGAGCCTATGGCTTGCGCAATTAGGCAAAATCCGCAGATAAAGGGCATTTTAATTCCTTATGAAGAATAACACATAGAATGTAAAATAAATATGTTCGCAGACGATACTCAGCTATTCAATAAAGACGAAGAATCTATAATAAATTCCTTCGATGTGTTAGAAATATATGAAAAAGCTTCAGGGGCAAAAATCAATTTCTCAAAAACAAAGGGCCTGTTAATAGGCAAATCAAAAGGTAAAACACCAAAATTTAAAAAGATACAGTGGATAAAAACTAATATAAAAACTTTGGGGGTATATCATGGATATGGTATTGATACTAATGCAATTTGGTTGGAAAAAATAGGAAAAAAATGAACAGCTTGCATGTTTGGAAAACTAGGAACCTTACATTCAAAGGGAAAACCTTGATAATAAAAAAATTAATAATTCCAGTTATTGGCTATGAAATCGAAATGAGGGGATTACCGGATATATATGCAAAACAAATAAACGATATTGTCTGGCCTTTTATTTGGGATAATGATTTGAATAAAATTGACAGAAATGTGTGCTGCTCAAGCAAGAATGAAGGAAGGATGAATATGACAAATATCTTTAATTTCATAAAAAGTAAACAAATAAAAACAATTTATAAAATCATGCATTCAAAGTTAGAAACATGGAATGCTACTGGTAAATACTGGTTACAGAGTAAAGATATGCATTCAAGTCAGGAATATTTCTTATGCACTTGTTCAGATTTATCTCCAATTTCCTTAAATAACATGTCTATTTTTTTTATAAAAAAGCACTCATCGCATATAGCGAATTTCAGTCAAAATTCGAGCCAGAGAATCGAGAGGAAATACTTAACCTCTCAGTCTTTGGTAATAAACTTATACAATTCCAAGGGAAAAGCCTATATGTGGAATCATTTATCAAAAGTGGTTTATTAAAAATTAAAGACATTTGGAATGATGCGGAAAATTGTTTTAAATATAATGACACCATTTCTAATAAATTATTAGAAAAAAGATGTTTGATATTTGAATATAGTAAAATAAAATCAGCCATTCCTAAACTGTTTTATCCAATATTAAAAAAAAAGTCAGTATTTAATAGCGAAATAAACTCTCATATAAATTGAATAATAATTTACTCATAAAAGATATACTAATAAAGTGGTTACCTATTAAAAGATATCAAGTTAAATAACATAGAAAAAATATTAAACAAGTCAATAATTCCAAAATGTCAAGAAAAATGGGAAAATATGTATCAAAATAACATACAGTGGAACTTAGTTTGGGACAAAATTTCAAAACTGAAAGTTAAAAATAAAATTCAAGAATTCCAATGGAAATGCGTGCATAACATATTGTATACGGAAGATAAATTATGTAAAATCGGACTATCCAATGGTTTATGCAACTTGTGTAAAAATCATAAAGAAAATCAACAACACCTCTTTTTCCATTGCACAAAAGTGAAAACAACACTCAAGTTACTAGAAGATATAATTGAAAATGTGCTACAACTAAATGGAACTTTACAAATTGACCAACAAACAATAATATAAGGATACTTGCAGGAACTGCAAACCCAAAGAACCGTTGTTAACATTTTAATATGTATTTATAAATGGGTCATATGGAAAACAAGAAATAAAATTAAATATGAGAATTCAAAAATAACTGACTACAGTATTAAAAATGCATTCAAAAATTAAATGAAATAGAATTTTTTACTACTACAATCATATGATTTGACAAAATTCAAAGAGAAAATAAATCATATGTTTCAAAATTCCTTGTAATTCTTATACCAGTTATAGCGTTATTGGCATTATCTGCTGCCGTGATAAACTATATATACATGATTGTTCTTGAAAATTGGGAAAAATAATAAGTCTATCCTCGACTGACAGGAAAAGAAATAATATCCTTGATAAGTGCTACAGCCCTCATCCACAGGCACTTATTTTGGTAATTTTTTTAACGCATTTGCTTATAATAAGTAAAACATTATAACCGAAATAATGTATCATGTATCATTGCAAGAGTTCAAAGCTTTTAAAGTTATTGTCCAGAAACGAAAGTGTTACACATACATGTAGATAGAAATAAAGCTACCTAGACGGACGGACAAACAGACGGTCTGATCCAAATAAATTTCTGCACTTTCAGTGAAAGTGAGGGCAGTTAATGTTCCGCTGTAAAGGTTTTAACATAACAAAATAATCGCTACTGAGTGGCTATAGTGATGGTAAAAGCAAGTTAAAATGAAGAGGGAAGACCTCTTATAGGGGAAAGTCTGACTCTACAACTAATGAAAGAGTTCCCAAAGGGAAGTGGACTCTAGAGTGATACTTCCTCGGGGGTCTCCTGCTGTAATGCCATTCCTACCCTAGTGAGAAGTCTCACTCAAGAGCAAAACTTTTAGAGTAAGCAAACTGTCTCTAGAAACTACTTCCGGTAGCAGTCTGTCTCTACAAAGGGTCCAGCAATTTTTCTACCTGATCCTCTTCTTTTCTTTTTTTTCAAAAATGTTAAATGCTGTAATGAAGAACTGGCTACAGCATATTCTAAAAGTGGTATAAATCAAATTTGGATTGTAAAAAAACTCCAAAGAAATTTCAGCAAATTAAAAAAGAAATCTAAGTCTATTACATCTTAAACACGTTCGACTTTTCTACACGTTATAAACCATTTCTTACTAAAATATCATAGACAACTGCTAAATTAATTAAAACGGAACTCCGACAAACTCAAAATTTTCTTTTGATTGACCATCAACATAATTTATTTATTATAAAAAAATACGAATTTACATAAAATTACTTTCAGACTGATATAAAAACGAAACTGGATTTCCTTATTACGGTAACAACATTTATTTACTTTTCAGAGACCATGTCTTCCAACAAATGTTTGGAATTTCAATTGGCAATAATTTTTCTTCTCCATAAATGAACTTGTTTTTATATTCTTATGAAGCAGAATTTATTCAAAAACATCTATATAAGAAGAAGAAAACACTTGCTGGCTGTGGCCTTCAACTCAACATTGAGATTTAACAACGGCGTTTTATCATTTAACAATAGTTACTTCAAATCATTTGTAAACTTGCTATGTCCCAATGAACCTGAAATAAAAGACAACATAGAGCCTGTGGTATTTGTTTTATAGTGTTTTACTGACTATTGAGTCGTCTGCGTGGCGAAGTGGCTAGAGCGTCTGCTTTAGTGTCGCGGCGCAAGTAGTTTATCCTTACCTCAAGTTTCAAATCGAACTGTGGGACGTGGAGACCGGTCCGTCGGATGAGACCGTATAAAGCAAGGTTCAGTGTCGCAGTAGGTGTTGGCACAAAAAAGATCCCCCACTGCTCAATGGCCTTGAGTGCCGAGTATAGGTCAAAAATTGCAGTTCTCCACCGGCAAGTGGTGGCGTCTCTAAATGAGTGAAAAATTGTCGAGATGGACGTTTAATAAAACAAACAAACAAACTATCAATAGACGATAGAGGCCAACTAACAATTTAATTCTATGACAAGCGATATGACATCAGCTTTTCCAATGTGATATGCATATTATAACTTATCATCAATGTGTACACCAAGATATTTTTTCAGTATCAACTATTTCAATTGTTTTGTCTGGGGCATAAAGTTGTAAATTTGGATTATCTAATTTTGATTTTCTTTGCTGTGTTCCCAATAGCATACATTTTGTTTTATCTACATTTAAAACCATTTGATTTTGAGCACACCATTTCTCAATCTCACAAAGATCTGAATTTAGTGTATTTTCTAATCATCTTGCATTATGATTATTAGAATAAAGAGTAACATCATCAGCAAACATATCAATATTTGAATTGTTTACATGTAATGGAAGGTCATTCCTGTACAATAAAAATAAAAATGGGCCCAAAATTGACCCTTGTGGCACTCCTGCTATGACGGGTAGAATATTGGAGACAAATGATCCAAATTTAACACACTGGGTCCTATAGTAAATATAAAACCTAAACAACTTTATAGCTGTTTGGAAAATTTGTAATGGGTTAATGTCTCTAGAAGAATATCATAATTCACCAAATCAAATGCTTCACTTAAATCTATAAATGTAATACCGATTAGTTCACCACTATCCATTGCATAAAGCAATGATAAGCCAACTTTCTGTTAGTTTTGTAAGTGAAGTTTGACAAGAATGGAGTTCGCTAAACCCCGACTGGGATTGTGTTAGTAGATCAAATTGATTAGTGAAATTTGTATTAGCTTAGCTACATGTTTTTCTATCAATTTAGATATAGTTGGTAGAATAGAAATGGGACGATAATTATTGCGGTCAGCTTTGTCACCTTTCTTAAAATAGGTCTTACTTTGGCTTGTTTTGAATTTGTCGGGAAAATACCACTTACTATGCAAACATTAATAAGATGATTGATGGGTTTACATATATATTCAGATGCAACTTTCAGAAGACGCGGCCCAATAAAGTCAATGCCAGCTGATTTATTGATATTTAGAGAACTTAACATGTTAAAAACTTCACTTTCCCCAATTTGATGAACACTAAACAAGGTGTCCTCGTCAAGCTTAGACCTAACAAAATTACATAATAAGAGGGTTGTTCAATAAATAATGTCCTCGGTGCTCAGAAATCATCAAGAGACGCTTTTCAATGATTTAGTCTTCATGATTTTAATTATTCTTCTCTTTTAATTCAAAAACATGTCCGTAACATTTTTTTTTATCCAATTTCTGGTTGTTTTTAGAAATCATGTTTGGGTATGACCCTTAGTATACTTGAAAATGGCAGATCCAATGCTTTCTGGTCACGGTAGCCTAGTGGTAGAGCGTTCGCTTCGTGATCGGGAGGCCCGGGTTCGATTCTCGATCGCGGCGCCGCGTCATACCTAAGACGTAAACAAAGGTAGTGACTGTTCCTTCGCCAAGCGCTCGGCACTAGAAGTGAAAGTCACGGGTCTTTCGGATATGACCTTAAAAACGTAGGTCCCGTGTCACGGTTGGCGTTGGCACGATAAAGAACCCTCACTGCTCAATGGCCCTGAGTGCCGAGTATAGGTCTAAATTTGAAGCCCTTCACCGGCATCGGTGACGTCTCCATATGAGTGAAAAATTCTCAAGAGGGACGTTAAACAATATACAATCAATCAATCAATCTTTTAATTCAAAAACATGTCCGTAACATTTTTTTTATCCAATTTCTGGTTGTTTTTAGAAATCATGTTTGGGTATGACCCTTAGTATACTTGAAAATGGCAGATCCAATGCTTTCCTGGACTTGTTTTTTCCTTCTGAAAGTTTTTTTAAGTTTGGAGATAGAAACAAGTCAAAAGGTCAAAGATCTGGCAAATATTGTTAATATGAAAAAACATCAACTTTCTGTTTATCCCGAAAACCCCTTTACTCTTCCGGGCATGCGGGTTTGGACGCTGTCGTGATGAAATTCAATGTAGTGGATTCCTGATTCTAGATCCTTCCTCTATCAATCTTTTTGCTTTTTTGCAAAAAATTGCTTTCTAGACTCCTCCAGATATCAAACTGTCTCCCCTAATACGATTCTGAACAACAATACCACCACTATTTAAGAAAATTGCATATTAATCTGTCTTTGTGCTCTTGCATAGCTTTGCTCTTGTCAGACCCTCGCCGTTTTTATCATGTACATCTTATGGCAAATTTTGTTTTGATGGTTTTAAGCAATGTTTCATGTTCCAATATCTGTTTGAATAAAAAACAAACGTGGATAACCACAATCACTGATATTTTAAAATAATTGTTAAGACTTTCGTTCACGCTGTCGTTTTCACTCATTTTTCAAAATATAGGATGACCTTTGAGTACCAAACTTTTTTACTATCAAACGTTTCGTTAAAGCAGAGTATACTACTCCCGATATGATGTCTATCAAATTTTCTATGTGTTTTAAAGCCAATCATACATCATCAAATCATCATATTATTTGTTGAAATTTGGCAAACAGTAAATAAGTTGTTAAAATTTTTGTTGGCAAGGAGGGTACCAATCTTTGATGCCCATTTTATAATTTATTATCATTGAAATCCACCTGCTCATTTGTCTATAAAACAGGCATCGTTTGCTGTAAATGTCACATATTTCAGTGAATATTTCTTTTGCAGTATAACTTGGATAGCTAGTAAATTCTTTCCTTAAATCACAAGTTAAAGTTATTTAAAACGGAGACACTGTCATAGGCCATGAAGAATAACTTCCGTCATTTTTTGAAGATTGCAAAATAAATCAATTTTAAGCAATAAACAGTATTTATATATATGTATCAGTTATAACCCCAAACCAAGGGACAGTAATTGTCATTAGTCCGTATTTACTGTAAATTTTAATACTTATGCAATTTCATTTACTTTATTACTTATTAATGGTTATAACTTCTTTTTTTTATTTACAAATTTTATTTCATTTATACATTTCAAAACATAATGAACTTACCTGCATATCCGTAAAAATATTGGAATTCTAAATAAGCAATTAAAATTGGTATTTTTACGAGATGAGATAACATTCTCCGAGTAATACACATATCTTGCTTGGCTTATGATTATCAGCTGTTGGATCGAATACAAGTTTTAACGCTTAATAATTTATATGTTTTTAAAAGCAATATGAGCTGCATTTTTAAAAATTCTATTTTGCTGCTAAAAATATTTGTATGTAACTTATATCTTTGTGATCAATAAGATCAAAATAAAGCAGATGAAAGACTTTTATATACAACCCAATATACAGTTTTATATAAGAAGTTATTATTGTACAGGACGATGTACATAAGTTTGATTCCATCGAAGCTTATGAATACTTCTTTCATCGCAAATATGAACAACAGAAGTTCATTGCTGTTTTTTCTGTCATTGAAATAGTTATTTACGATTTTGCAACAAAAACTTCCGACATCAAAGTTATCAAAAATTAGTTACATTACTTTCTTTCCGATCAAGTTTTTCTTTAAAAAAAATTTCTAGACAGCGAATAAAAAGAAAAATGACTGAAACCTTTAATCTGCTGCTAATATCAAACTTTAAGAAGTCTAAAACAAATGATTTGCCATTAGTTTAAATTACATTTTGATCAAATTATTTGGTTAAGTGGTTCATTTTTTGCAAAGTTGCCTGTGTTAGTACAAAAATATGAACTGCAAATTTGACATGGAAAAATGTTGTTGCAAATTTGTAATCAACTATTACAATGACAGAAAAATAGTTCATTGATAAACTTCTGTTGTTCATATTTGTAATGGAAGCATTTTTACAAGCTTTAATTGAAGCAAAATTACATTATTGTCGTCCTGTTGATTTCTTATATAATGCTATATATTTGATTGTACAAAAACATTTCTCCTGAAACAATTCAAAATTTTATTTTGGTTTTTTCAATCATAAGGGTTTAAAAAGTATACAAATTAATCATAATACCACATTTTAGCAGCAAAATATTTTTTTCAATAATGCAGCTAATATTGCTTTCACAAAAAAAATAAACAACAATCCTCACTCAAATGAAAAATTACTGAATGCAAGAAATAAAATATCAATACAAATCGATAGGTTACAATAGAAATAAGAAAGGCTACAAATATGAAAAAATATATATACAATTCAATGATTTTTTAACAATACAAATGGAAATATAGGATGATATAGCGATGCAAATAAACCATCTTTTTTCATCTATGAATAAGTAAATTAATAAAACGAAAACAACATAGGAAGTGATATAGTTAACATGATAAACATGTTATATTTGTGTTTAAATGTTTAAGTGAACTCTTTAAAATGAATTCAACCAAGAAGTCTAATAATCAGTTGTTTAAGGTGCCGTGAAAAATACATGATATTGGAAAGATTCCGCCGTGAAAAATACATGTAAATGGAAATATAGGATGATATAGCGATGCAAATAAACCATCTTTTTTCATTTATGAATAAGTAAATTAATAAAACGAAAACAACATAGGAAGTGATATAGTTAACATGATAAACATGACGTGTTATATTTGTGTTTAAATGTTTAAGTGAACTCTTTAAAATGAATTCAACCAAGAAGTCTAATAATCAGTTGTTTAAGGTGCCGTGAAAAATACATGATATTGGAAAGATTCCGCCGTGAAAAATACATGATATTGGAAAGATTCAAATCAAATCAAATCAGGTTGCTTCCACGCCTCCACATTCACCTTTTGTCGATGTACGCCAGTTTGGTCTACATTTTGTGTTGTTTTATTTCTCAATTGTCATCTGTTTGATATTTGGGTATTTTAACAGAAAATTAAATGCAAATTTTGTATATTGGTACCCAAAGTAGGGTCTCCTAACTGGAAATACAATTGTAAAATATGAAAGCCTTATCACCATCTGTTCCCAAGCTATGACCAGGTTCAAGTTTTTCATAAGTACACAATTATTCAAAATCAAAGTAAAAAAATCAGGATTAGTGGTATCAAATATAAGGTCTTGCCACAAAGTTATGGCCAAGCTAGGTTAAAAAGATTTTAAAAGTAAGTCAAACTCCACGATCAAGGTCAAAAGGTAAAGGTTAGTGGTATTCAATGAAAGGTCTTGTCACAATGACTACATATATAAAGTATGAAAGCCCTTTTGTTTGTCAACAAAAAATGCTCGTTAGATATTATCCCCTTTTATCCACTTCCCGTGTTCTAAATTTATGGATTTCTTGGATACTTTCTACTATTATTACCAATCAATTACATGTATGTCTAACATATGATCCCTTCGTGGACGACCTGAGATCAAAGCATCAATTCTCAATAAAAATAACATTTATTATCAACATATGTAATGAGTGCTTTAGAATACAAGTAAACCATAATTTATTTATGTACATTAGTATATTTAATGTGTGGTTTATAATGCACATAAACTATATATATACATGACATTTGTGCTTTATAAAACACAAGTAAACCATGAGTTCATTAACGTACATGTAACATGTGGTTGACTATACACATGTAAACCATGTGTTCATTAACGTACGTGTAACATGTGGTTGACTATACACATGTAAACCATATGTTAATTAACGTACGTGTAACATGTGGTTGACAATATACATGTAAACCGTACGTTTATTAACGTACGTGTAACGTATGGTTGCACATAACATATGTTACACGTACGTTTCACGTACGTAACACATATGTGTATTCCAAACATACGTTTAACGTACGTTATGTGAAACGTATGTAGTCACACATATGTTATACGTACGTTGTACCACATACGTGAAACGTATGTTTGTAATACACGTATGTGATACGTACATTTCACGTACGTGATACATGTGTTATGTGCAACCATATGTGACACGTATGTGGCACAATTAGCTGTGTATGAGATTTTATTTTCAATGTACTACATTGTATAAATCTAAAAGAAAAAAAAAATAAGGCTAATTTATTTCAAAACTTTTTATCGTACGATAGTTGTGTTCTTCTTAAAGTTTATATATCTAAATATAAATTCTTATAAAGATGTGAAAGAAAGCTTCAATAACACATTTTTTGAAAGAAAAAATGCGACTAAAATGTTACTATAAAGATCGCGCGTGAGATCTATGTGAATCGCGATGTTTCAATAAATAAAAAAATACGTTAGGTTGAAGTCTCAGAAAATCATTCACAACTTTAGGTTTATTCAGAAAAAAATATCACACATTAAGATTTAAGGTAAGTGTAATCAAATCAACAATTATTTTACATTTTATAGATGGAAAAGTATATACTCAGTATCGGACGGTGTTCTATATATCCAATGTATTGACCCAGAATAATGTATACTGTAAAAGCAGAAATATTCGTGGGGGATTAAATTTCGTTTATTTCGTTGTTAACAATTATCAACGAAATTAAATCCCACACGAAATTTTAAAAGACTATATATTGAATAGGGTTACTCTCAAAACAACGAAATTAAATGTCCACGAAAGTATTATTGATGACAAATCAACAAAATTTTATCCCCACGAAAATTTGTGCTTCTACAGTAGTTGCCTGTATTTGGATCCCGCAATTTCTATATCTTTTGGGGAGGTCTACTGCGTACATGTATGTTGTACATGGCGGACTAGCATGTTTTGATTAAATGGTCAGAAAAGGGGGGGGGGTGTTTTATTTAAATGAAATCAGTTAAGAGGGCTAAAATATCAACTTTCGGTAATCGAATGAAAACAATTCAACCATTAAATAACTGATTTGGCACAGTAAAAGATGTCATAACTTGTTTGGTACATAGTTATATCCCGTATATAATTTTTCACCCTAAAAGTAGAGTGTTGCGTTTTCATTGACGGTGAGTATATATATGATTGTACTAATGAAACTCGAGGGTTCCTATCAAAGAATAGTTTTTGGAAAAAAGAACAATCTATTGAAAAGTTCAGTATGATATAGTTTGAATTTGAAAGTCCAGGTACATATACATGTAAAATGGATTTTGATATGTAAAAGTAATTGTCAAGTTCGTACGGTGAGACAGACTATATTATCATGGTCCACAGGTACCTGAGGAATGGTTGGCGTTTATAATCTACCTATTTTCCTTTCACTGTCAGAAAGGCATAAGTAACGTATACCACTTTGTTTAAATCCAGAGATAGCTAGTATGAACTCCTTGGATGTGTAGCACAACGTACAATCTCAATCTCATGATTGGGTCCCGGTGCCAGTAAAAGGAAAAAGTTAGAAAAAAAACCCTTTAAATTAGGACAGAAAAATCATTTTGACCGGTGTTAATGTACATGTAATACGTAGGCTTGTAAAACAACATTTCCCTGATCTGCGTCTTGCATTAATTTTATTACTTATGTTGTATTCACGTTGAATGAAATCCTCCTTAGAAGCGGGACACCCTGTTTAAAAGATTGTGTTCCTTTCCTTTAAGTATTTTGATAATTATATTGTTAAGAAACAATCTTAAATCTAAAAAAACCCGGAATATACCAATTGTCGAAATATAGGTAAGATAGGCTATGATTACATGTACTTTTGATAAAGCCATTTATTGACGTATCTGAGCTTAAAAAATGAAAATTAAAGAGATTCGGTGTAGAATTACTTGATATATGTTATTTACGTTAAAATTAAAATTTTCATCGATTTGAACCTCAATATACCCACGTTTCTATGGTTAAATTGACTTTAAAGCTTGTGTGATATTTAATTCCGAGTCGGAAATAAATTGGTTATTGTTTTAAAAATCTCTGATATCTATGAAACGAGATTGATTTAAACTTTGTAATTTACAAGAAAGTCCTATCTTAAAAGTATTTTGCACTGGTGTAGAGAGGGCCCTAAATAATATATAAACATAAAATATAGAATTTTTTTTTCTACATCCGATGCATTATTTAATTCCATATTATACTAGGACGATTTGGAGAAGGGGAAAGGGGGTATTTCCACTCAGGGACGTCGTTGACATGCAGTATAAAATACATAACATCTGATTAATTCAATATTTCTCTTTAAAGATTGTCGTATAGGGATTTAATCGATCACGTCTCTGAAATTCTGGCTACCAGTATACTGCATATACACTTAACAAAACTTCTAAGTGTTCACTTTAATAAATGTCTTTATTTAAGAACTACTTTAATTTAAATATGAATTATCCTTAAAGCGGCGCACTAAAGTGCTAAACACCCAAGGATATTGACCAAAAGGCATCTGTATGACGAAATACTATCAAATTCCCGGATCTGAATCCGAAAGAATACATTTGGGATTATAAAAGAAATGTCATTCCCCCCTTTTTCCTCACAATTTCAATGGTTTGAAAAAATCTATGCAGTACATGTAAGTGTGGAAGCAGAGTCTCCTATTCAGGGGTACATAGTGTCAAACAATAAAGATTGTCTTGTAGTAATTATAGCGAGTATTGGGTCCTACTCAATCGAGATTTTTTTGTGTGAATTTTCATTTTGAGGGTACATCATTTCCTTGACACTTTGCTTAAAATTCTGACGAGATACTTACAAGAAATTTACGCAACATCGAACCAAATTAAAATGGGAAGGGGGGAGGGTAAACAAAAAAGGTAAGCCACAATTTGCAATCCTTATATTTTATATTTATCTCATCAGAAGTGGGCTCTTGTTGATGGAGGGGTAAGCCCTCTCTAGCACCCACGACTGCAACGCCTATGAATAGTGTAGACCGGGCCTCTCTCTGGTATTCAAGAGGTCGAGTGTCACCCTTTCTCTGAAATATGATTTTTTTTTTTTTTTAAAAACTATGGATTTCATTGATTTCATATTTTCAATATAATTAGTTAATTTAATCACACAATACAAAAAAATACACGATCCCGGAACCAAGCCCCATTGATAAAATTTGAGCAATGTTTCTTACTAAGCATAAACCCAAGAAGACCGAGTACGACAATATTTTTTTATTTGTGCATGATCAAGAACCGCTGTGTCTATGTCTTAAAAAGCAAATATTTCGTCAGATGCAGCAGAATGTGTATTTACTCTTTATACATAAAAGCAAGCATCTATTACTTAATCCAAGTTCAACTTTTATTTTAAGAGACATTTTCTGTCATAAATGTTCTATTTTTTAAATTATCTTATATTTTTAAAGATTTATATAGGTATGTATGATAGAATTGTAGGTCATTCACTATAAGTATATATATATAATGTTGCGGGATCAATGTACAGAAGCGAGTTGTGGGTCAGTATACAAGAATGATTCTGTGGCATTCCTGGCTGATTCGATTTGTATCGGTAATGATTTTTAATCGGCCATAGTCTTATTGATAAAATGTAGCGGTATTGATCACCCGAAATTTAATTTCAAAGAAATGTAGCGTAAATGAATTGAAAATTTTTGCAATGTAGCGGTAATGTTGACCTCCCCAAAAGATATAGAAATTGCGGGATCCAAATACAGGCAACTATACATTATTCTGGGTCAATACATTGGATATATAGAACACCGTCCGATACTGAGTATATACTTTTCCATCTATAAAATGTAAAATAATTGTTGATTTGATTACACTTACCTTAAATCTTAATGTGTGATATTTTTTTCTGAATAAACCTAAAGTTGTGAATGATTTTCTGAGACTTCAACCTAACGTATTTTTTTAATTATTGAAACATCGCGATTCACATAGATCTCACGCGCGATCTTTATAGTAACATTTTAGTCGCATTTTTTCTTTCAAAAATTGTGTTATTGAAGCTTTCTTTCACATCTTTAGAAGAATTTATATTTAGATATATAAACTTTAAAAAGAACACAACTATCGTACGATAAAAAGTTTTGAAATAAATTAGCCTTATTTTTTTTCTTTTAGATTTATACAATGTAGTACATTGAAAATAAAATCTCATACAAATAAATAAAAAACATCGTTACAATTTAATAATGATTCACTGAAATCAGGCTATAAAATCTAGCCGTTTCTCCTTATCACTCCAATACTCATGGGGAAAGTATATAAAATATTGTGGGACACGCGCAAAATTCTGCCGATGCAGTCAGCGGTAAGATATCATATATATAAAATTGCATTGTGGGTCATTTTTTTCACTCCAATACTCATGGGGAAAATATATAAAATATTGTGGGACACGCGCAAAATCCTGCTGATGCACTCAGCGGTAAGATTTCATATATATTAAATTGCATTGTGGGTCATTTTTTGATTGTGTAATTATGGGTCAAAAATTTTTTTTTTGTAAAAAATGAATATAGTTACTATATTATTGTCATAAACAAAATTTTAGGCACATGGTTTGTGGGTCAATATATAATGACCCATAAACCATCCATGGTACCCACAACGTGAGTGGGAAAGACGCAAAATAACCCACAATCCGCATGGCACAAAACTATATATATATATATATATATATATATATGTGTGTTGGACAAAATACAGATATTTAAAAAAAAAATCCATTACTCTTCTAATATACCTTCATTTTTGTTTTTAATATGTTTTGGTAAATGTGTAGAATTGTTCTAAAATATACTTGAGACCTAAAATAATAATTCCTTTCATAAAACAGACTGGGAGTATTGGGGAGTAGGCTGAAATTTTTTTAATTAAGATTAAAATAATTTTTTGGCTGCCACAAACGATACTACATACCTGTATATATTTGTATATTATACTTGTTTTTAACAGTTGAAGTATTTTATTTCTTAAGGGTATTGTTTATTTCTTCCTCAAATGGACTTAACTTCTCCCATAGTTTTATTCATTACATCTGATGAATAAGCAATCCTTTTCTGAAGAATGATGCTTATAAGACTGTAAGCTATGATAAGCTATGATAAAAACTTAAACAATGTCTCTGACAAAAGCTATCATGGACAGTTTTAAACCTGTGGGAGGAAAATAATTTACAGACCTGTAGATACTTTTGAATACGGATACATAATTATCTCACCAGCATGTCATTGTGCAGTAAAGTCGTCAGCATTTTATTTGTCCTCTGAACTTGTGAAATGTTTTGAATGTCACTCCTATCGATAAATATTAACATTAAACAAAGCTTTAGGGCTGCTATGGACTTTGCAAATCTATCTTCATTACCCGCCATTCATCTAAAACCGGAAGTACAAGTTCGTAAATTTGAAATTTCGATCCCGATTCAAATTTGACATGGAAAAGAAAAAAATCAGTTTTTCTCAATTTTATTTTTTTTCTGAAAATTCAAAAATTTTAGCGGCGGGTTTGTAAACCTAAAATAAAAAAAATGCTGGCCTTACTTTGAAAAAAATCTAATATTCAAAATAAGATTACTTTATCATTACATTTACCTACATTTCAAATGATAAGAATTGGATCAATTCAGGAGAAAATGACACGAGAACTATTTGTGGTGGATGTTTATGCATGTTTTCTGTTGAATATCATCGGAGTAAATTGGTCGACACAGTAGCCTTGCTTTCGGCTCTTTATAATCAACACAAATTAATGCGCATGTTAAATGCGTGATGATCAAGGGAGATTGAACATAGTTCAACTCCCAAAAATGGACATTAGAAGTCTTCAGAACTGAAAGATATTTAAAGTGTGAAAAAGATGGACAGATGTGAAGTCAGCTTGTTACATCACCTAACGTCAATAAAAAGTCAAAATTGTTGCCTCAGGAATTCTACAATGAACACAAAGTAGAATCAATACATATTTTTAAAATTCCAGTAAATGAAATTAGATAATTGTTTGCTTATCCATAAAAATATCACATGATAAGGGTTTCAATAGTTTATCGAAAATACTCATTATCTTAAAGCACACTATAATTATCCTGTTAATACGTGTATCTACAATGGTTAATATATTTTAACAAATTCGCAAATTCGTTCATGGCGATAGTACGCATAAGAAGAAGATTTTCAAATAATTCATGTACATTCATTATCTAATCAATAGAGTTCTGCGTTTACACCAGAACCCCTGGCCCAGGGGCCATGAAATTCACTATTTTGGAAATGACACTCCTCCTTATTAGAACTATACATTTCATTTGTTTGTTTAATACCCATAAAAGATAAAAGATTGCATTAATTTTAGTGGTTTTGCCTCATTCCTCGGGCCCAAGGAGGGTACCGACCATGAAATTCACAATTTTTGTTCCCCTTTATCCATAGATGTTTTTGCCAAAATTGTTTGAAGTTGGTTGACTCTGATAGTGTTAAAATGTTAACACATGACGCACGAAGACGGACGAAAACGGATAGCAATAGGTAACCTGAGTTTACACATGTGACCTAAAAAGGAAATTCATTTTTCATAAAATAAATACATACAAACGAATATTGATAGATTGAATTGAATTAATATTTATTGTTTTGCATAGACATGTTTGATATGTGTGCCATCAGAAATAAAATTTAATAGTCTGAATTTTTTTACCAAAAGATGATAATTTATAAAATTCCACGACGTTTTATACACTACGTTCACCTAGACTTATGGCTTCGATGTCTGGTAAAGAAAAGGCGTTTTCTTCTCGTCTATAAACGTCATAAGCATCATTAATAGTTTTCATGCATTCACTTTGGGTTTTATATGCAGAATCTGAGTCATCATCCGGCGGAATAAAGAAGGATCGAAAAGAGAAAGATTCGTTCACTTCTGATTCTCGGTTGCTCTCCACGATTTGATATGCATCTGCTGGTGTTCTTGGGAATTCTCTTGTGTCTAACACTTCAGAGGTACTGTCACTTCCCTTGGACATAAATATATCAGAGCAGGTCAGCACGAGTTCGTTTCCCTTTACTTCTTTCGATCCGGTTTGATTTGTATTCTGAAGTAGTTCCCGGTTAGAGTTGTGTATTTTCATGGCCAGGAATTCCACTAAAAAATCTAGATTACTGGAAATGTTAAACATTAAATGTTTTGGAACAGATGTCGGGTAATTTGTTTCTGGTGTTTCCTTGTAGTTTGCATCGTCTATTACAGCAAAAATCACAGATTTTTCTTTTGATGACTGATTAAAGTTTTGATAGAGATCATTACATTGGATTGAATGATTTGTTAAATCATACTTTGAAATAATTACAATGAAAATGTCCGAAGCAAAATTATAAACCTGAGCCATGTTTTTTGGTGAGAAAGTTAAATGTTTAGACTCAATATTAAACTTAGTCCTGATAATTTTCCTCAGCATTTTGGCCGTGTCTTGGCACTGATTGGTTGTAACGATTGTCATGGAAACAGAACTAAACGAACCAGTCCGAAAACAGTTCATCAGTTTTTCTGAAAATTGTAGAGTCGATGTTAAACGAAATGTGTAAAATTTTACAAAGTAGACATAAGCTTTAATTCATAAAAAATTAATCTTTTTGATGAAGATCAATGTAGTACTCTATCCTTTGTGTCGTCTTTAAGATTTTATTTTTTCATAGTGAATATATTGTTTTTGCTACCAACTTATTTTTTTCTTCATCAGCACGACACCTATTAGAATTCCTGCTACAGCTGCAAGTCCACCACAAAGTAGTGCCACTAGTAAAGGATCAGGGTTAGACTTTTGTCTGGCATTCGCTGAAAAGAGCATATGAAAATATCATTTATTTATTGATCATTGTATTTATATCCTGATTTGTACGCTTTCAAGTAAGCTCGTATACAAATACAAAGATTATTTACATACAAGTTCAACTTTATTATTCTGCATTTATTAACTGTCGTAATTATGTATGATATATAAAATAGAGAAAAAAACACAAATGATCGATCAAAAAATTGATTTGAATTTTTATGTAAAATACATTTCTTGCAGTTTGATATACTAGTATATGTAGATTTATATTACTATTTTGTCTATCATTAGTTACTTGTGTTCTTACCATCTTGTTTTATTGGATAGATGAAAAGATCTGATTTTTTTGCAGTACAAGTAACGCATTGTTTGTGTCCAGGGATGTTTATACTACATGGACACTGACTCCCCTCCATCATCTGATAGATACTCACCTACAATTAAAAATCATTGACGTTGTCCTTTTTAAATTAAATGGTAAATACTGACATATGAAAGTGAATACTGCTATATCTCAATGAATACTGACATATCACAATGAATATTGATCTGTCATAGTGAATACTGATATATCACAGTGAATACTGACATACATGTATCACAGTGAATACTGATATATCACAGTGAATACTGACATATCACAGTGAACACTGACATATCACAGTGAGTACTGACATATCACAGTGAGTACTGACATATCACAGTGAGTACTGATATATCTCAGTGAATACTGACATACATGTATCACAGTGAATACTGATATATCACAGTGAATACTAATATATATCTCAGTGAATATTGATATTTAACAGTGAATACTGACACATCACAGTAAATGATGATATATCACAGCAAATACTTATATATCACAGTGAATACTGACATACATGTATCACAGTGAATACTGATATATCACAGTGAATACTGATCTGTCACAGTGAGTACTGATATATATCTCAGTGAATACTGACATATTACAGTAAATAATGATATATCACAGTAAATACTGACACATTACAGTGAATACTGAAATTTCAAAGTGATTACTGATATGTCACAGTGAAAACCGACATATTCCAGTGAATACTGATATATCAAAGTGAATACTGATATATCTCAGTGAAATCTGATATACACAGTGAATAGTGATATATATCTAAGTGACTACTGATTTACTAAAGTGAATACAGCCGTGTCACATTGAATATGGTCTTATCATAATGAATACTGCATATCTCAGAGAATACTGTCAATCACGGAGATTACTGTACGTTATATGAACATACCAAAACTTGCTTTGAATACTAGTGGCTATAATTGAGACTAGACAAAAATTATGTGTGTCTTATTGTCAGTTGTGTATCATAATCATTTAGGCATACCATCAAGGTAACGTATAATAATATAATAAATATATTTCCCCTGAATAAAGATAGATTGCATTAATGAAAATTTTAAAATCATTAACAAATATTTGTCTTTCTTACATGAATGTATTTTTTTCTGACAATATCACATTGTTTTTTCGAAACGTGCTTTAACATATGTAGTTCCACCTGCGAAATGGTAACATCAGCGAGATATAAAATGATCGTAAGCCTCCCGTCTATTACATTTGTGAATAAGCTAAGACTTTATTCTTCAATAAAAATATTCATACATACCACAGCGTAATATATTCCTTTTGTGACATTCATGAATACGATGTAATTCTGGAAAGAAAAATAGGATTTCTACAGATGATAATAGCACTTTTACATGGCTTATTTTGCCAAATTATTAAACCATTTGTGATAAAAATTGAAGATCTAATAACTTAACCCTGTTTAATTTAAGATTTTCAATACTTTTGATTCCGTATACATAAACTTCTGTCGAAAAACATATTCCAATTGAATGACTCTTTGCAGTTAATCATTTGCTTTTCTATTCTAATTGAATGACTCTTTGCAGTGAATTATTTGGGTTTTGTTTGGCCTTATTTTGTAATTTACATTCCAATGTTTGTTAACACTTGTGGACATTAACTAATAAAAGAATGTAACATAATCCACGGACAATCCCTTCGACATGTTTACCGTCAATGTCTGATTTGATTCACAGCAACAGTAGAATTTCTTCCGTGTTTTAAATAATACAACAAGGGGATATTCGAATATAAAATTTAATAATCGAGTATGCAATGATCTTCCAAGTAATAACTGAAACGTTATATATGACGTGTGTTTGTTTCATAATTTAATCAAATGTATTTACCTTTTCAGTTTTATCCGCTTTTATGAGTTTGTTCTTGCTATCCCATAATTCCACTGCGTACCATTTAACGTCACGACTCTTTACGTCAAATGAAATCTTCAGATAAGATGAATTAGATCCACTGGTCGTAATTTCACTTATCCAATCTTTAATATTGATATGTATAAAGACATATAAAATCTAATCATTAATTCAGGTCTTAAGAAAACAAAAAAAAAAATTATTATATGACTGCATGTGCCACCAATTTATATTTTTTGGATTCATTGTAAACTTATCAAACAAAACCACCTTCTGTAACAGCACGTACATCCAACAGCTGATGAATTTCTGGGTCTGCACTACTTCTCCCACTGACTGACAGGGCAAGAGATGCCTGTAACAATGTTCTCATCAGTCGATGTTATTTGATTTTATTAATAAGAGGAGAGACGTCAGGAAAAAGTTAAAGACTCCTGTACCATTTATTCCAAAGGATTAAGTCACATGTACCATTTATTTGAAATGTTAAAGACGCCTGTACCATTTATTCCAAAGGATTAAGTCACATGTACCATTTATTTGAAATGTTAAAGACGCCTGTACCATTTATTCCAAAGGATTAAGACACATGTACCATTTATTTGAAAGGTTAAAGACGTCTATACCATTTATTCCAAAGAATTATGTCACATGTACCATTTATTTGAAATGTAAAAGACGCCTGTACCATTTATTCCAAAGGATTATGTCACATGTACCATTTATTTGAAAGGTTAAAGACGTCTGTACCATTTATTTGAAATGTTAAAGTCGACTGTACCATTTAATTGATAGGGGTAAGGACGCCTCTACCATTCATTTGAGAGGGTAACAGACATCTGTTCCATTTATTTGATAAGGTAAAGACGCCTGTTCCATTTATTTCCTAGGATTAAAGACGCACGTACCATTTTATTTGATAGGGTAACAGACACCTGTACCATTTATTGGATAGGGTTTCCGCCATATGTACCATTTATTTGATAAGTTAAAAGACGCCAGTACCATTTATTTTATAGGGTAAAATACGCCATAAATGAAAAAAAGGTTTAAATGTTTTCAAAAATAAATAAAACAGATTATCTATTACCGTTTATATTTGGGAAAAAAATTAATATAAATATAAAATATACATTTGAAAAACAACAGAACTTTAAATCCCAGCGATTTAATTTTAACAGGAAATTAGGATAGAACACAATTATAATACCATACCAGTTGGGCTCTACATCTTGGAAATAAAGTTGATTTACATAATAATCTGTCATCGTCATCCATTATAAAGATAAAAAGATAGCCTCTTCTGTACTCTGAATAATCTTCTACAATGATTTAATCATCATCATCGATCAATACAGAATATTTAAAGTTTTATTGAACTTCTAAAATATAAATTTGAATTATAAATTGATAACGTAAATTATAAAATTATAAATGAAAATTATAAATTGATAATGCAAATTATAAAATCATAAATGTATGCATTTAAATTGACTTTTCTTTAAAAAAAATCACCTGAAATATTTAACTTGATAGCAGTTCTGTTATTGACAAATTCACGAGACAAGACCTGGGCGTTTGAGCTTAACACGGTGAAGTTCTTAAACCTGTGATTCCGGCCCGTAGCTTGTCTGCAAACTGATAATTATAAAAAAAAAAAGATCATGAATCCATGTTAACATATTAATGTATTAAAAAATTGTATGATTGACCTCCCCCGATCGATTGGATAAAATTGGTCAGACTCAAAGCTTCCAGAAAGTATGTTCCTAAAATTCATCATTATTTTTAATATTATATGGAGAGAACTGATGCCATTTCTTTTTTATCCTGGTTTGGAAGAGTTCAAACAAACATTATTTTAAAGTTTAATTGTTTTAAAATTAAATATAATAATAGAATCCTGTCAATTTCATGGAATTCCTCACCTTTCAACGAATATTGTTCCTCCAAGCAAGTGTCACACTGAACGTCTGATTTCTCCTGAAATATGAAGTTATATGGGTAATTTAAAAAAAAATGATACAATGCACATAAAAAATAAAACACAATATATAAAACTACATGTAGAAACAGATTTAAAATTTGATACTGGATATAGATAAATACACAAAACTGGATATAAATAATAACTGGGTATCAAAGTCTTCATAAAAACAAGGAATTGAATTCAAACATGAACCTGGATATAAAACTGTTTGTACTATTTTAGAATTGCATTGTTTCAATAAGAACTTGAGTTACTGTTTTCATTTCCCATCAAGTTGGATAAACTTGATAAATGATAATTCAAAGTGAGGAGACTGCTCGTCAGAAATCCACATGCTGATTTATATTTAGATTTTAGATGCATTAATTAGTAAACTCACCGTCGGTTGAATTTGACATCCATCAGAAAGTTGATTGAAAGAACATGCTCTGTGTATGATCAATTTTTAACCGAGACAGACTACTCACACACAAGTTGATATTATGGGGATTTCAACAACATCGTTTTAAGTCAGAATTCTTTGGCTGTTATTTTGAACAATAGAACAGGAAACGAACAGAGATCGATCTTAAAATTTCTATAAACAGTCTGAAGAGGGCAAAATAAAAAAAAAAACACAGACTCCTGGAAATTTCAGAGGTAAGATTAAAGTGACCATAGAAACTAACTAGAGGGTTGTATTTTGGCTGATTTGTTTCATACCAATTATTATTTTTTATTGTTCTAAATTCGACTACAGTATGTTGCTTCTTTTTTATTAATACATAAGGCTTACAGCGGGTAAGACCGGTAAACAGGCATCAGATCCCACCTCTCACATTTCCAGGAGTCGGTGTGTATGTCCTGTTCACAGAATTATAATGTTGAACACATATATAAGATCGATTAAGATCTTAGAGAGTATAAAAGTTTATCAGCAGTTGTATTTTGGATGATCTGTTTCAAGAAGTATATGGAAATAACGAACAGTATTCAGTCTCAAAGTCCATAAAACAATACAAAATAAGAGCAGAGCAAACATGGACCCCCAAAAACATCAGAGGTGGGATCAGGTACCATGGAGGACTGAGCATCCCCTGCCGACCGGTCACACCCACCGTGTGCTCCTTGTCATAAAATTCAAAGAAATTGTTAGACTGTTGTTTATTGTTCTAAATCCGACTACAGAATTTTCCATCTTTTTTTATCAATACATGTGATTTACAGCGAGTGTGGCCGGTTAACAGGCATCAGATTCCATCTCTGAAATTTCCAGGAGTCAGTGTTTATTCATATTCACAACTTTATAATGTTGAATGTTCTTATGAGATCGATCACTTTTTGTTAATTTTACCCTTCATACAAAGTGAAGAAAACGCTTGTCGCATATCATTATTTGAATTAAACAATTTCCTAGATAATTAAAAATAATAATGTTTTCACATCCTTATTTATAAACTTGCAGCCAAAATCAATATTGATTATGAATGGTATGTGTTTTATCAATTTGTAATTTTCTCATTGCAGGTAATGAGAGTGGTTACTCTAACATAACATAACTCGAAAGGAAAATTTGAAAGAAAAACTGACAAAAAATTGTAATTTAAGATTCATTAACCCTCTGTTCACTCATACGAAATTTTCTTTAACTTTTATGATTTTCCAGAAGAAATGTATATGCTGTATAAAATACAAACAATTATAGCATGGCTTGCGGGCAGAATTTGACAAAAAGGCACTTAAACTTGACAAATTTATAAAGCAATAATAGACATTTGTGTAATTAAGAATTATCTCTCTTATCAGAGTATCAATGTACCTTAAATTCCCTCAATTATTGTAAAAGGGAAACCTTTATTGACAGAAAACGAAATTCCCTCAACTTAAAAAGGCGTGCTTTTACCCTAAAGAAGAAAAAATAATATAATAAAAATGTATGAGGAAAAATCTTTAAGCTATGACATAGATATAGTGCCGTATATTCTTCCAAAGATTTGTGAAACCTTTTTTCATTATAAGATATACATTTAAAAAAATCAAATATGCACGAAGTATCTAAAATACATCAGCATGATCGTTTTACCTTATAATTCCAAATTTTGGCCATAAAATATATTCTTTTTAGCCAATTCTATTTACTTGAGGTAATGATCAAACGAGATTTAAATAAAGTTTTTGTTTGTCCAGGTTGTTCATTTATGAATAGATATTCTTATTACATCATTACATTTTTATTACATTATTAGTAATTTCACATGTCCTGACAACTTCGTTACAACCGAGTTTTACTGTATATTTGATGCATTTTTTTTCTCATATTTCCTTGTACATCATGTTCATCTTGGGTCTTCAGAGTTCATACAAAAAGTGCTCGGATAAAAGTTAGTGGGAAGAGGAAAAGAAAAGTTCTAAAGCGACTGAAGCACGAGAAGAAAAAGGAGGCAGTGGAAATGGAAGATGGTAAGATAATGAAGCATCAGTACAGGATAATGTAGGATTGTAAATATTTAGAACTCTGTCTAGAAATACGGTTCACATGTGCTCCAAAGAGTAGATGGATTAATTGTATGTTGTTTAAAAATATTCAAATATTGATGAATCCAAGAAAAAAGGTGAAAAAAGAGAAGGAATTTAATATCTCAAAATTGAAAAAGTCTTGTTCCTCAAGCTTTATAGTGTACATCATTGGATGAATTATGTACAATTTCAAAATCAGAATTAATTAGTAATTTCCGGCAACAAAATCTGCTGACTTTTAGTGTACATGTGGAAAGTACAGTAATTTCAAATGCTTCGATCAATACAGCAATAATTATCAATTTATGACAGGTTGGGTTTTGTAATAAATTATTCAACTTTATACTTTAGTTTGTAAAATGATTAATTAAAATTTGATTTCAAACTAAGTACCAATTACAAATTATAACTTCTAAGAAGTTGTAATGTTAGGAACATCACAATGTCACTTCTATTGTCAAAAAATAACAATGCTTCTATAACATTTCATGTTAGAAAGAGGAAGATTTGTTTTAAAGCCTCAATTAGGATTGAAGTCAAGTAATGTCTCTTATAATTAATTTTACAACAGTTGACATGGGGAATGAGTCTGGCAAAAAACAGAGGAGAAAAACGAAAACCAAGTCACAGGGGATGGAGGTTGATGAAAACTGACATTAGAGATGTCCCGTGCATGTGACAGAGAAGTCAACAGAGAGTTGTCATCAAATCATATCATTTCAGTCATTGAAATAGGATTTTATTAAAAAAAAAAATAATATAAATATTTGAATACATATATCAGGTATGATTGTAAACATGGTAAACAAAGATGAATTTCAGTGATTCACAGAAAATAAGCAGGGACATATTTAGATTCCTAGAAATGCATCTGTTTATAATTAATATAAATACTAGTATACAATCAATAGAGAATATTACATACTAAAATCCATATCATATGTCATATCAGCCCGAGTGGCCCCATATCAGCCCGAGGGCCGGATGTACTTTTCTGGAAATCAGAAAATGTGCATATTTAAAGAAAAATGCACTTGCTTAATTCTGTCTTTTTTGTGAAAACCATCATTGCAGAAATAATATATGTTTATCATTGAAGGGCAAGTTGGACGTAAATGGTCTCTGAAAGGCTGTTATTGAAAGCATGACATGTATTCACTCGAGGTGTTTATAAACACAGTGAAAACACGTGGATTTGAGGGTAGCCCTGCTTGCAGATGGAACATTAAATATATTTGTTGACACTTGTTTAGACTTTTCACCTTTTTATTATCAAATCATTTAAAAGGGATAAATTGTGAAAATTATTCGTAATAGATTAGAACTGTAACAAAAAACGATCATATATATTTTTCTCCGAAGTTATACAGTGCGCTTTTTAAAAGCTTGAATCCCTAATCCTAACTTTTTTTGATATTTCACCTTTGTTGTAATATTTATCAAAATATTTATTAAAATATTTATTTAACATTATTTAAACCGAAAAGAATAATGGCTGTTTTATCGATAATTTCATATTATTAATACTTTATATTTTTATATTATGTGTGTTTCATACGCAGGCGCGAAAATATTCAAAAGAGACCTTATTAGATGCCGTTGGGAAATGCCTTCATGCACTAAAATCAATGAGAAATTTTTTGCAGTTTTGTTGAGGAATGCCATTTTCTGCTTACCCTCGATCATTGCATTGACGTGATCTTTGCATCGTTTTCACACCTAAACGCTAAACGGTGATTTAAGAAACAAACACTCGATAAGCAAAAAGTTATTTTAGAAAAAAAAATTAACATATCTTTCTAAAATTATACATCTACATTTAAAAAATGGACATGAGAAGTCTATAGAACTGAAAGATATTTAAACTGTGAAAAGATGAACAGAATTGAAGTAAGCATGTTATATCACCTAACGTCAATAAAAATTCAAATTGTTGACTCAGGAATTTTATAATGAACACAAAGTAACATATTTTCAAAATTCCAGGAAAAAAGATTTGAATTTTTTGTTTGCTTATTAATAATATTATCATAATATATATTAATATATAATGGTTTAAGTAATTTATCACAAATAGAACTTTTTTAGGCACACTAATATTATCCCGTAAATCCGTGTATCTACAATGGTTACTATCTTTCAAAAAATTTGTTCATGGCGATAGTACGCATAAGAAAAAGATTTTCAAAGAATCCATGCATATAATCAATAGAGTTCTGCCTTTACACCAGAACCCCTGAACCAGAGGCCATGAAATTCACAATTTTTGAAATGACAACCCTCCTCATTATAACTATACTTTTCATTTATTCAATACCCAGGTGCAAGGAAGAAGATTTTCCAAAAAAACTGCATTTTTCATAATAATCTACATGTATTTAGCCCTTTCCTATCATAAGAACCTCCGACCTTGGGCCATGAATTTCAAAATTTTTGAAATGACACCCCTCCTCATCAGAATTATACATTTCATTTGTTTGTTTAATACCCCAAAAAGATAAAATATTGCATAAATTTTATAGGTTTTTGCCTCACTCCTCGTGCCCCAGAGGGGTAGGGACTGTGAAGTTCACATTTTTGTTCCCCTTTATCCATGGATGTTTGTGCCAAAATTGTTTGAAAATGGTTGAGCAGTTACAGGAGAATCTGAAAGTGTTCAAATGTTTTAAAGAGCCATTCTCTGTAACCACTTAAACTTCGTTGCCACGCATGGTCACCGATTTTGATGAAACTTCACCCATGCTTAGTACTTGTATCAACTTTATTTCCAAGATGTAGAGCCCAACTGGTATGGTATTATAATTGTGTGCTATTCTAATTTCCTGTTAAAATTAAATCGCTGGGATTAAAAGTTTTGTTGTTTTTCAAATGTATATTTTATATTTATATTAATTTTTTTTCCAAATATAAACGGTAATAGATAATCTGTTTTATTTATTTTTGAAAACATTTAAACCTTTTTTTTCGTTTATGGCGTATTTTACCCTATAAAATAAATGGTACAGGCGTCTTTTAACTAAACAAATAAATGGTACATATGGCTGAAACCCTATCCAATAAATGGCAAAGGCGTCTTTAACTTATCAATTAATGGTACGAGCGTCTTTAATGCTATGAAATAAATGGAACAGGCGTCTTTACCTTATCAAATAAATGGAACAGATATCTGTTACCCTATCAAATAAATGGTACAGACGTCTTTAAATACCCCTATCAAAATAATTTTACAGACGTCTTTATCCCTTTCAAATAAATGGTAGAGGCGTCTTTAACATTTCAAATAAATGGTACAGACGTCTTTAACCTATCAAATAAATGGTACAGACGTCTTTAACCTATCAAATAAATGATACATGTGTCTTAATCCTTTGGAATAAATGGTACAGGCGTCTTTAACTTTTTCCTACCGTCTCTCATCTTATTAATAAAATCAAATAATATCGACTGATGAGAACATTGTTACAGGCATCTCTTGCCCTGTCAGTCAGTGGGAGAAGTAGTGCAGGCCCAGAAATTCATCAGCTGTTGGATGTACGTGCTGTTACAGAAGGTGGTTTTGTTTGATAAGTTTACAGTAAATCCAAAAAATATAAATTGGTGGCACATGCAGTCATATAATCGTTTTTTTTGTTTTCTTAAGACCTGAATTAATGATTAGATTTTATATGTCTTTATACATATCAATATTAAAGATTGGATAAGTGAAATTACGACCAGCGGATCTAATTCGTCTTATCTGAAGATTTCATTTGACGTAAAGAGTCGTGACGTTAAATGGTACGCAGTGGAATTATGGGATAGCAAGAACAAACTCATAAAAGCGGATAAAACTGAAAAGGTACTAAATACATTTGATTAAATAATGAAACAAACACACGTCATATACAACGTTTCAGTTATTACTTGGAAGATCATTGCATATTCGATTATTAAATTTTATATTCGAATATCCCCTTGTTGTATTATTTAAAACACGGAAGAAATTCTACTGTTGCTGTGAATCAAATCAGACATTGACGGTAAACATGTCGAAGGGATTGTCCGTGGATTATGTTACATTCTTTTATTAGTTAATGTCCACAAGTGTTAACAAACATTGGAATGTAAATTACAAAATAAGGCCAAACAAAAACCAAATAATTCACTGCAAAGAGTCATTCAATTCGAATAGAAAAACCAAATAATTAACTGCAAAGAGTCATTCAATTGGAATATGTTTTTCGACAGAAGTTTCTGTACACGGAATCAAAAGTATTGAAAATCTTAAATTAAACAGGGTTTAGTTATTAGATCTTCAATTTTTATTAGCAATGGTTAAATAATTTGGCAAAATAAGCCATGTAAAAGCGCTATTATCATCTGTAGAAATCCTATTTTTCTTTCCAGAATTACATCGTATTCATGAATGTCACAAAAGGAATTTATTACGCTGTGGTATGTATGAATATTTTTATTGAAAAATAAAGTCTTAGCTTATTCACAAAAGTAATAGACGGGAGGCTTACGATCATTCAATATCTCGCTGATGTTACAATTTCGCAGGTGAAAGTACAAATGTTAAAGCACGTTTCGAAAAACCAATGAGATAATGTCAGAAAAAATACATTCATGTAAGAAAGACAAAAATTTGTTAATGATTATAACATTTTCATTAATGATATCTATCTTTATTCTGGGGAAATATATTCATTATATTATTATACGTTACCTTGATGGTATGCCTAAATGATTATGATACACTACTGACAATAAGACACACATAATTTTTGTCTTGTCTCAATTATAGCCACCAGTATTCAAAGCAAGTTTTGGTATGTTCATATAACGTACAGTAATCTCCGTGATTGACAGTATTCTCTGAGATATGCAGTATTCATTACGATAAGACCATATTCAATGTGACACGGCTGTATTCACTGTGGTATATCAGATTTCACTGAGATATATCAGTATTCACTTTGATATATCAGTATTCACTTGAATATGTCAGTTTTCACTGTGACATATCAGTAATCACTTTGATATTTCAGTATTCACTGTAATATTTCAGTATTTACTGTGATATATCATTATTTACTGTGGTATGTCAGTTTTCACTGTTAAATATCAATATTCACTGAGATATATATTAGTATTCACTGTGATATATCAGTATTCACTGTGATACATGTATGTCAGTATTCACTGAGATATATCAGTACTCACTGTGATATGTCAGTATTCACTGTGAAATATCAGTATTCACTGAGATATATCAGTATTAACTGAGATTTATATCAGTATTCACTGTGATATATTAGTTTTCACTGTGATATATCAGTACTCACTGTGATGCATGTATGTCAGTATTCACTGTGATATATCATTATTCATTGAGATATATATCAGTATTCACTGTGATATATCAGTAATGACTGTGACAGATCAGTATTCATTGTGATATGTCAGTATTCATTGAGATATATCAGTATTCACTTTCATATGTCAGTATTTACCGTTTAATTTAAAAAGGACAGCGTCAATGATTTTTAATTGTAGGTGAGTATCTATCAGATGATGGAGGGGAGTCAGTGTCCATGTAGTATAAACATCCCTGGACACATACAATGCGTTACTTGTACTGCCAAAAAATCAGATCTTTTCATCTATCCAATAAAACAAGATGGTAAGAACACAAGTAACTAGTGATGGACAAAATAGTAATATAAATCTACATATACTAGTATATCAAACTGCAAGAAATGTATTTTACATAAAAATTCAAATCAATTTTTTGATCGATCATTTTTTTTTCTCTATTTTATAAATGATACATAATTACGACAGTTAATAAATGCAGAATAATAAAGTTGAACTTGTATGTTAATAATCTTTGTATTTGTATACGAGCTTACTTGAAAGCGTACAAATCAGGATATAAATACAATGATCAATAAATAAATTATATTTAAATACGCTTTTTTCAGCGAATGCCAGACAAAAGTCTAACCCTGATCCTTTACTAGTGGCACTAATTTGTTGTGGACTTGCAGCTGTAGCAGGAATTCTAATAGGTGTCGTGCTGATGAAGAAAAAAATAAGTTGGTAGCAAATACAATATACTCACTATGAAAAAATAAAATCTTAAAGATGACACAAATTAAAGGATAGAGTACTACATTGATCTTCATCAAAAAGATTAATTTTATATGAATTAAAGTTTATGCCTACTTTGTATATTTTTACACATTTCTTTTAACATCGTCTCCATAATTTTCAGAGAAACTGATTAAATGTTTTTGGACTGGTTCGTATAGTTCTGTTTCCATGACAATCGTTACAACCAATCAGTGCCAAGACACCGCCAAAATGCTGAAGAAAATTATCAGGACTAAGTTTAATATTGAGTCCAAACATTTAACTTTCTCACCAAAAAACATGGATCAGGTTTATAATTTTGCTTCGGACATTTTCATTGTAATTATTTCAAAGTATGATTTAACAAATCATTCAATCCAGTGTAATGATCTCTATCAAAACTTTAATCAATCATCAAAAGGAAAATCTATGGTCTTCGCTGTAATAGACGATGCAAACTACAAGGAAACATCAGAAACAAATTATCCGACATCTGTTCCAAGACATTTAATGTTTAACATTTCCAGTAATCTAGATTTTCTTGTGGAATTTCTGGCTATGAAAATACACAACTCTAACTGGGAAATACTTCAGAATACAAATCAAACCGGATCGAAAGAAGTAAAGGAAAACGAACTCGTCCTGTCTTGCTCAAATATTTTTATGTCACAACAGAGTGACAGTATCTCTAAAGTGTTAGACACAAGAAAATTCCCAAGAGCACCTGCAGATGCATATCAAATCGTGGAGACCAGCCGAGACTCAGAAGTGATGGAATCTATCTCTTTTCGATCCTTTTTTATTCCGCCAGATGATGACTCAGATTCTGCATATAAAACCCAAAGTGAATGCATGAAAACTATAAATGATGCTTATGATGCTTATAGACGGGAAGAAAACGCATTCTCTTCACCAGATATCGAAGCCATAAGTCTAGGTGAACGTAGTGTATAAAACTTTGTGGAATTTTATCATCTTTTGGTAAATAAACCCAGACTATAACATTTTATTTTTGATGGGCAAACATATCAAACATGTCTATGCAAAACATTAAATATTAATTCAGTTCAATCGATCAATATTCGTTTGTATGTATTGATTTGATGAAAAATGAATTACCTGTTTACGTCACAGTAAGCTCAGGTAACGTATTGCTACCCGTTTTCGTCCGTCCTCGTGCGTCGTGTGTAAAGAGCCATTCTCTGTAATGATTTGAAATTTTATATAGGAGCTGTGGCAGGCATAGTCTCAGAATTTCTCCAAACTCTCTATGATAAAAATCATTGATACCCTAAACTGAAATCAGGCAAAAATTCGTTGCTATGTTTGATAGTTACCATGGCAACATGTCTTAAAGTTCGAAAAATTGCATTTTTAAACATGTTTAGAGCCCCATAGTTAACATTTGCGGCAAATCAAACAATTGGCAATGACTGTTTCCAAAAGTTGAAGGTTAGATGTCTCAAATGCATGATAAACATGTTTGGTAAATCAACTATTACATACGTTACTATGGTAACAAAGTATTCAAAAGTAACAAAAATAAATATTCAATGAATTTTATAAAGTCATACACGTAAAAATAAAAAGCAATTATAGGATGAAATGTGACCAAATTATAGAAAAAAGAGTCTTGAAACATATACCAAAAACAAAATATGATATTTCATTTTGGTTGGTAATGGTTGCCAAGGTTTTTATACCACAGAGAGCCTTCAAAGTAACACTTTGTATGTTTAAATCTGATCTTATCTTTTAAAAAAAGCAGATTTCCTCACAACTAATGATCAACTTTTAAAGATGTTGGTGTGCTCCAAGTTTTCCCATTTGAAAAAATTCAGATTAAATTCTTTAAATAGAGCGTTGCTATGGAAATAAGCAGAAAATATATGCTTAAAAACCTGAAAAATATTTTCTTTCCTTGGATACGTACCCTTAAATATAGATTCCCAAAACTTTTATGATTGATATTTAATAACAGCTAACTTGACTTTTAATTTTGACAATCATCCAATCTCTAAGTGGATGCAAGAATTTGGTACACAGAGTTTAATATTGATATAAAGTTCACAAAATCGAACATTTTCCCTTCTTGGTAACCATAGCAACAGTGTTGTTTTCTTCATCAAATTTTATCAATATATGATATTCACCTTCAGTTCTAACAGATAAGTACTATTCAAGCTGAGTCCTTTAATTTGTTTCTTGATTAAATGGCAATTTAATTCTTAATGCAGCAAAAAAAAAAAATCACTTTTAAGCACTGGTACTTTGTTTCCATGGTAACACTCCAAAGTAGCAATTATACCTAATTTTTCTTATGGTTTTGGTGTTGCAAGGTCCTAAGGATGCATATTTGCCAGTCTTGAATTTTTATGTTTTTCCTCAAGACAGTAGCATAAACCCAATCTTAGTTACTGGTTTTGCATGGTTACACTGTGTTACCATGGCAACCATAAAATTTATTTACAGAATAATATTGCTTATACTTGTATACTTAAGGTCAAATATTTTCATTGTTTTACTTAAGTCGTTGATTGAGTTTGAGCATGTAACACCTACCATTAGTGAATTCGTGGTGTTTTTCAGCATATTTCAGCATTCTAAATGTATTTCAAATGTACCCTTGGTTACCATTTACTTAGAGATATAATCTAAAGAGTTTCTTTACAGTGACATCAAGGTGTCATGTTTTTGTGAGAATGGTTTGTTTGCTTTTTTAAGTTTTTATTAAGCCACAGTCAAGATTTAAAGTGGCTGAACATCTCTATTTTTCAAACTTTTCCGGCTGTTGCCATAGCAACCGAGACACATAGCAACGAAATTTTGTTTGATATTTGTTTCTGGTGTCAAGTACTAAGCATGGGTGAAGTTTCATCAAAATCGGTGACCATGCGTGGCAACGAAGTTTAAGTGGTTACAGAGAATGGCTCTTTAAAACATTTGAACACTTTCAGATTCTCCTGTAACTGCTCAACCATTTTCAAACAATTTTGGCACAAACATCCATGGATAAAGGGGAACAAAAATGTGAACTTCACAGTCCCTACCCCTCTGGGGCACGAGGAGTGAGGCAAAAACCTATAAAATTTATGCAATATTTTATCTTTTTGGGGTATTAAACAAACAAATGAAATGTATAATTCTGATGAGGAGGGGTGTCATTTCAAAAATTTTGAAATTCATGGCCCAAGGTCGGAGGTTCTTATGATAGGAAAGGGCTAAATACATGTAGATTATTATGAAAAATGCAGTTTTTTTGGAAAATCTTCTTCCTTGCACCTGGGTATTGAATAAATGAAAAGTATAGTTATAATGAGGAGGGTTGTCATTTCAAAAATTGTGAATTTCATGGCCTCTGGTTCAGGGGTTCTGGTGTAAAGGCAGAACTCTATTGATTATATGCATGGATTCTTTGAAAATCTTTTTTTTATGCGTACTATCGCCATGAACAAATTTTTTGAAAGATAGTAACCATTGTAGATACACGGATTTACGGGATAATATTAGTGTGCCTAAAAAAGTTCTATTTGTGATAAATTACTTAAACCATTATATATTAATATATATTATGATAATATTATTAATAAGCAAACAAAAAATTCAAATCTTTTTTCCTGGAATTTTGAAAATATGTTACTTTGTGTTCATTATAAAATTCCTGAGTCAACAATTTGAATTTTTATTGACGTTAGGTGATATAACATGCTTACTTCAATTCTGTTCATCTTTTCACAGTTTAAATATCTTTCAGTTCTATAGACTTCTCATGTCCATTTTTCAAATGTAGATGTATAATTTTAGAAAGATATGTTAATTTTTTTTTCTAAAATAACTTTTTGCTTATCGAGTGTTTGTTTCTTAAATCACCGTTTAGCGTTTAGGTGTGAAAACGATGCAAAGATCACGTCAATGCAATGATCGAGGGTAAGCAGAAAATGGCATTCCTCGACAAAACTGCAAAAAATTTCTCATTGATTTTAGTGCATGAAGGCATTTCCCAACGGCATCTAATAAGGTCTCTTTTGAATATTTTCGCGCCTGCGTATGAAACACACATAATATAGAAATATAAAGTATTAATAATATGAAATTATCGATAAAACAGCCATTATTCTTTTCGGTTTAAATAATGTTAAATAAATATTTTGATAAATATTACAACAAAGGAGAATTATCAAAAAAAGTTAGGATTAGGGATTCAAGCTTTTAAAAAGCGCACTGTATAACTTCGGAGAAAAATATATGATCGTTTTTTGTTACAGTTCTAATCTATTACGAATAATTTTCACAATTTATCCCTTTTAAATGATTTGATAATAAAAAGGTGAAAAGTCTAAACAAGTGTCAACAAATATATTTAATGTTCCATCTGCAAGCAGGGCTACCCTCAAATCCACGTGTTTTCACTGTGTTTATAAACACCTCGAGTGCATCACAGGAAGTAGCCTCCTATGCCCTGAAAAAAATAGCTCCTGTCAAAAACCTTTATTTATTCACAAAGTACATAAAAGTTACTAGTCACAGGTTCCAAAGTTGTAAAAATGGCTTGGAAGAAAATAGAAAAACGTCTCAAAAGAAAAGAAAATTAATTTTATATATATGGACCTACATTTGACTAAGTTCATTTTGATTGGTCAATTACCGGTGTGATAACTTGAAGTTGTGATTTTAATCAAACTTGTTACAATTCTAGAAAACAACAGGAATTTATTTTTAATTTTTATAAGTGAAATAGAAACCTGATGGAGATGAAATCTCGCCAGAGACCCCCAGGGACCATTTACGGAATATGACGACGGCAACTCTCATACTCTCACCATGTTTTATTATTATACTTTCATGTTAAATACTAAAATCTGATTGGTTTAGACGCAGTTAACAATCCGTTCTATTACCATCAGCCTTAGCAACACACATGACAACGGGTAACACAACGGTAATGTCACATGCGTGGAAATTATGCGCGTACGGTTCACCGTAGAATTCTCAAAACGTCAGTTGTGCGTTTGAAAAAGACGGAATAAACTTAATTGACGTCAATGAAAGCTTGCGTCCGATGTAGCTTACTTAAAAAACAACAAACGACAGACGAAACATGCTTGCGAGTGCAGAAATAACGAAACTTTAGATGATAAAGGACTCTTTGAGTATCAAATAAACAATAAAGAGGTCGGTAAATCTTTTTCGAAGTAGCGTGGAGTTTGAAAGCTTTCTAAACGTGAACGTAAAGACGATCGACGATTTTTTTTTCTGACATCCTAAATCAAGAAGACATTCAGTATAATAAAATAAATAGTGCCTGTTTTGGAGGGTAACAGTTGAAATTGACACCCCTCGGAAAACCATTGTCAACCTCCGCTGACGCGTCGGTTGACAATGGTTTTCCTTTGGGTGTCAATTTCAACTGTTACCCTCCAAAACAGGAACTTTTGATATATTATCACATTATTATTATTTTTCCTGTTTAGAATATAAACTGTTAAAGTGTTAAAATAAATTGTATTTACATGATAGAAACAATTCATTTGACAAACTATAAATATTTACGAGTATAAGTTCCTTATCCCGTCATATCTTTTGTCGCTATAAGTATGTGCTTTATTTTTTAATAGTATCTGGAACACAGAAATTCTCTTTTTCAGCAATAAAATGCTAAAATTGATAGTTGTGAGTTTACCTTTGTTCATCTTAAAAGGTAAGTGAAGACATTACTCATCTTCACATTAAAGAATAATAATAATAGTCTAAAGGAATTTAAGGATGAAGTGTAGATAATTATCAGCAAAATTATGTTTAAATTACCTGTAGGTAAGTACCTTTCTATGTTTTCTATTGCCAAGGTTATATTTATATCAAATTGTGCAAAAAGAACACTCTTTGTCTATTTGTATGTCATTAGTATTATCTCTGCAGCGATAAAGATGCATACATGTAGTTATGAAAACTACTTCCGCATTGTAGAAAGAGCCTTAATTTTAAGATAAATATTGGTTCAACTTTTGTTCCTCATCGTGTTCATCATGCTTGCCAGCAAACACAATTAAAGTGTTTGACTAATATTTTTTACACAAACTGTTAGACCATTATGTGCCCAATCATGACAAGAGACACGTGAAGGGTGTCACGGGTCTAAAGAAGATACTAGGATAATCCTCCATTGTACCAGCTATGTCCATGTTTTCTTTGCTTTAAATGTTTTAATGGAGTTTTGATCCTTAGTAATGTACGTTATTGTCGTATTTCACAACAAAACTGACTCTAAGTATTCCATTTAGATAAACAACAGACAGTAAAAAACTATAGAAAATTAATAATACTCTTTGGTTTGCAGGCTACTCTGGAATCCTCGTAAACTCGAAGGTTGGAGATGACATTTGTCTAAATTTTTCCACAATTGGAGAAGATATAACACATTTTATTGTAAGAAATAGAACAGCGTTGTGTTATCGTGCGTCTGTCATTGCTCGTCCAATTCCAAACGGGTGGCCGAACAGAAATTTTAGCTGTAATGCATCGGGCGAACAAATGTCTATTTGTATTACCAACTTACAGAAGGAAGATTCCGGGCAGTTCTCTATGAGGATTGGTGATGATTACAGGGAAAACGTGACACTCTCAGTGACTGGTAAGTTGATGGGTGATTCCTTTCCTTAGACAACTGATCCCACCTGTGGTGTTTCCACAGGTCCTCTTTCCTATGCTATACTATCGTGGAATCACAATGGTCGTAGGAGACCAGATATATCGACGACGTATTGTCAATTAACAATGGTAATTTCCATTCCTACGTCGATACGATATATTCTGGTGAGCTTCAGATAAAAGATACCCCTGAGTCTGACACAGCTGTTTCATACTTGGATATTTTACTTGAAAAAAGAAGTTAATGGTAATCTAACAGACAAGCTATATGATAAACGTGATGATTTTAACTTTTCTTTCGTCAACTTCCCTTACTAATGAAGCAATTTAACTTCATCACCTGCATACAGAGTATATATATATATATATATATATATATATATATATATATATATATATATATATATATATATATATATATATATATATATATATATATATATATATATATATATATATATATATATATATATATATATATATATATATATATATATATATATATATATATATCTCTCAGTTGATTCGATACGCAAGAGCATGCTCTACATATGAACAATTTCTAAAACGAGGTAAATTATTGACAAGCAACTTGATGAAACAGAAATATCAGCAGTTTCGTTTAAAGTCATCATTTCGTAAGTTCTATGGTCGATACAATGACCTTGTCAGCAAAGTTATCATTGAGTCAAATGCTGACTGACGTTTTTCATACTAATTGTTAGTCTATTATTTATGCACTGAATTGACAACGAATTTTTCCTTTCTTTCCTGATCATGACAAGGAGCACACAGCGGGTGTGACTGGTCAGCAGGGGATGCTCACTCCTCCATGGCACCTGATCCCACCTTTGATGTTTCGGAGGTCCGTGTTTGCTCTGCTCTTATTTTGTATTGTTTTATGGACTTTGAGATTGAATACTGTTCGCTATCCCCATATCCTTCTTTCAACATGTAGATATATTCACTTTTCGTTTCCAATTGCTTTACAATTATTTTAATGCCAATTCATGATTATCACCACACTTTTTTTTGTAACATACGGATGCCAAATGACGTTCTGAAACTTTCAATAAGAGTGACATTGAACGTAAACGGAATGGATTGTACATTTTGTTGTTAAATCAGTCATCACAGCTCATTTCTTTTACACCATTAAAGGATACATGCAACAAACACAATTTTCTTATCTCCAACAGGGAAGAGTTTCAATGGTACTTTTTTTTTTTTATTTCTTTCAATAGAGGCGTAATTTAGAAATTTTTATTGGGTAAGATGCTAAAATATACTTTTAAAAATGTTCCCAAAAACTTTGCAGTTAGAAAACTCCACACATTTCTAAAACTTTTTAAAAAATGTATTGAGCTGTAAAATTGCATTTTCACACCTTTTCCCAAATTATGTGGCTTGTCCAAAGGTTATGCTGTTAAATTAAACAAGTATCACTTGGTAAGTGAGAGAAACACACATTTTAGGATAGATATTTGAATTTTGAGAGAAAAATTTTGTTTGTGTTTTTTTTTGTTTAAATCAGGTTGGGATGAAATAATTCATTGATGACGTTTAATGAAATAATTATACGTTTGCTAGTTAGTTTCACTTAAAATACCACTTACTTAGATCCGCCAACCGGAAACGCCTCCCTTATTAGTCAGCCCGCGGGCTGACTAGTTATGGTACGAAGAACTTCCAATGCGCTTGCGTGACCTGGAATTCTGGGAGTCTGCAGTAAATCACGCCTGCTAATTTTATTTCAGTAAAATCAATATAGATTGTAAACCAACAAATCCCTATTTAACACTAAAGTAATCTGTAAATTTAACTCAAAAAGGAATTTCCCGATGCTTATTTTTGTATAGAAGGTTTCAAACAGTTAACTGGTTCGCAGTAATTTAACTGGTTCGCACATGATCATGTGTTCTACGCAGCGAAGCATATAGTCGCTTCTGTTGGATGAATTTAGTGTTTGACGCGTAAATTGAAGCTCTTTTATAAAATATATTGAAAGTATTTTTACTTATGTATTTAAATCTACATTACAAACATTGGTTTATTACATATTTTTAGCTTTTCAGTTTT
>PRKT01000237.1:86622-182116 GCA_003671525.1 Saccostrea glomerata
CTTTTTTTATCCGTAAATTGGCTTGTTTTTCATAAACTACGACCTGATAATCTAGGTTGTGGCAATCATATTTATGAATTAATAGGTTTATTATATTATAAGAGGTCTGATAAATGAATTTGTAGGTCTTAGTAATGTTTGCTTTATTTCAATTCTACTTTATATGAAACAATTTTAAGCCAAAATTCAGCTAGTTACTAGTAAGTCAAATGACGATAGTTAAATAAACTAAAAAAAACCTTCTAGGCTATACCGTCAAAGCTTACATGTTACCTGTTTGAATGAACAATAAATGTTTATTTTTTTTTTATTCTAAAATGTACAAGAAAATGTACTAGGTATTTCAATAATCCTTTATTTGTATTCTCAAACGAAGGTTCAGTATGGCTGTTTTAAGTATCGCAGGGACAAGGGTGTTTCCCTTTTCTAAACACATAGCCAAGAGTGATTCAACCGGCGGCATGATAAACTCTAACAAGGATGATAGTGAAGCTTATTGGGCTCCGTTTTGTTAAAAATAATGTCCATCTATCCCCCTCCCCCTAAAATCTTATAGAACTGATAATGAGATTGTAGGTTTTAGCTTCTTTGATTAATGTTACGTGAATTGGAACTTAAATGTTTATACATATTTTCCGTTCTTTTGATTTTGAGACAAAAAATGCAAGAATCTGCATGCACAAACGCTTCTGTTCCTATGCAGAAAAAATATTAAGACGATGTTTTAATTTTAGTGCCCAACTCTGCTACTGATTAAAAATTTGTTGAAAGCATTTTTTCAGTTCTCTATGATTCTTTAAAACATTATCACAGAGAAGGAAAATCCACTGGCTGACTCTCTAAGCTTTTTTTAAAAGCTAAACTTGTCTTTTTTGTGCTATTTCGAGGCTGTTTACTGAAAATGAAAGTAGATTTTCAATTTACAATAATTTACAATAATTACTTCGAGAGCTAAATCTAAATAGAGTTTACGAACTTCATCTTCCCAGAGGATTAAGTAAGAACTCTTGTGCAGCCGTTTCGGAGCTTTTTTTTTTGCTAAAGTGATTAATTTTTAAGCATAGATAAACCAGGAAGAAATACAAAATAACAGAAAAATGGACGTAAGACATTTTCACCTTCTTCAATTTTTGGAATTTTTTCTTTTCTTTTGTTTCAGTGAGTAAGTTTTTATGGAATGCCATATACGACAGCCAACTGCTTACTGCCAACTGCTGACTGCTTACTGCCAACTGTAAGCTGCTTACTGCCAACTGCCACACATATTTGAATAAAGTTCATATTTATATTGATATTTTTATGAATTTTCAAAAAACAGCAACAAAAAAAAAAAAAAAAAAAAAAAAAAAAAAAAAAAAAGCCGCGGATCCAGGACATTTTTTTTTTCAAGAGGTCACCCTGGTAAAATTAAATTGACTAAATGACCATTATGTTTTAATTTATGCAATATTCAATATACAGTGTATGCCATTGATAAAGTACATTGTTTATTTTTATTTTCTTATTTGAAATTGGTAATAAAATGACTATTTTCTGCCATTAATCTTAAAAGAAGTAACACCCCCATCCCCCATCCCCCACCCCGGGGACAACAAAACCTTTGAAGAGAGAAAATAAAAAAAAAAAGATTTGTCGTTTCGCAGATAAAGATGTTTTGAAAATAAATTAATATTTTACATTATATTCTGTAGTTAAGAATTTCCTCATATTAAAGATGTATATCTCTGTGTGTTATAATGTTTTACATGCAAATATCTTGAGGGTGGGGTGGGGGGCATTTAAAATTTGTACAGTTGTATGGGTTAATGTATAAACTAAACGAACTAAAACTGATCTTGGACCCTACACGTAGAAAACGCCGATCAAACATTTATATCTCTTTGTTTTTACAAATAAGATAATTATGTTTTACATGCATAGTTCTAGAGAGAGAGGTCCTGGCCACCCTCTTAAATCTGTAAAGTTATTTAATGCAAAAACTAAACCAACTAAAAGTTATTCAATGTATAAAATAAAGCAACTAAGAGGGATCTTAGAACCCCTCCCCCCCCTCTTCCCCTCGAAAACGCGGTTTCGTGTTAAGTTGGTATAAAAAAAGTCATAGACATGAAGGTAAATGTATGACGCTTGAGAACCCCCTCTCCCCGGAAAATAAATTTTCACATTAAGGAAAGGACTTTACGGGGTTTTTTTTCTTCTCAAGAAATTTCTGGGTTGGATTTTTTTTAACATGAGTGACCCTCTTGGAAAAAATGTTCTGGATCCGCGCCTTTTTTAGCTCTACTGGTCAGAGACCACAGACTACACTAAGATACATAATTCTGTATATTGGTTTTTGATTTCGATGAACGGTGTTGCCATGGTAACTAAAAATAGAAATTTCTGTTAAAAAATCTCAAAATGCTACTCCTCCTGCAGTTTAAGTCTGATTATAATGTGGCATGCAAGTAGACTATACTAAGAACATAAAGACACTTAATCAAGGATCATTATTCGTTTTATTGCTGTGGTAAAGTTTCAATTTCCAACTTCTTAAGAACTTTTCTCTTCCTTTGCTATAAGTCCAAACCAGTAGAGCTTCAGTCTCGACAGAGACTTCTGTTTTTTTTTTAAAAATAAATATCAATATAAAATTAAAATTTAATCAAATATGTGTGTCAGTTGCCAGTAAGCAGCTGACAGTTGGCAGTCAGCAGTTGGCAGTAAGCTGTTGGCTGTCGTATATGGCATTCCATAAGTTTTAGGTATTTCATTTTATTTCTAATAAGGATTTCAGTACCTTTAGTTTTTTAAGAAGTATTTATTTCTTTGTACCTTTTTACTTTCTGTATAAATATGTTGAAATTTTCTTGAAGAAGATTTTCCCACCTATAGTCCGACCCGAAAGGTTTACCTTGAGTCGGGAGAGGGTAAACATGCATTATTTTAAAGATATCCACATTTCCAAACAATAGTAAAAGCTACAAGAAGAAAAAATTTACGTCTTCTGTGGAATAATGGACCCTTAAAAATGGCTTCACATTTTAAAAAATGTTTTTCTTATTTTCCAACAGGCAAAGCCTCGCCTATAGTATATATAGAAAAAAGGGGAGAAGGTTGTATTTCATTTCCTCAAGCCGAAACAAGAACAACTGATAGAGATATATTACGAGAGGATAGAGTACTATGCGTGCAATTTAGTGGAAACATAGAAATAGGTCTTATAATTAAAGGTGCCTGGAATAGATCTTTCTCCTGTCAATCAAACACTTCACATGTTTCTGTATGCATCGCCAACGCTAGTAAGGAGGATGAAGGGGTATTTACATACAAGATTTCAACTATTCTCATAGAAAACAGAACGTTGATAATAACAAGTAGGTAACATATAGATATACATTTAAACATTTTCTCATATAATTGTTTAAAGTATCTGGGCCCATTACCTCTTCCAAACACTAAACGAAACTCTGTTTATAGCAAATTAGTGCAATTCTCAGTTAACCTTGAACTTTCAGTAAGGCATGGCATTCTCAACGTTACATAATTACCGTCTGAAATTTACAAGCTTTCATTCACTGTTGAAATATACGTGGTATAGGGATTCGGCGAATGTCAACAATGGTAGAAATTAACCAATACAGTGTCTCTTACGGCAAAGAGGTGGAGCTTAGGAGGTGGATAACATAGCGCCGAGAATGCCACGCCTTACTGAAAGTCCAAGGATAGCTGAGAATTGTACTGAAAAAAATCTTTAAAATTCTTTTCTATGTGTTTACGGGTTCGAATCCCACTGTGGGCCGTGGAGACCGGTCCCTCGGATGAGACCGTATAAACCGAGGTCCCGTGTCGCAGTTGGTGCTGGCACGAAAAAGATCCCTCCCTGCCCATTGGCCCTGAGTGCCGAGTATAGGACAAAATTTGCAGCTCTCCACCGGCAAGTGGTGGCGTCTCCATATGAGTGAAAAATTCTCGAGAGGGACGTTAAACAATATACAATCAATCAATCAATCTATGTGATTACCATAACTATCAATATTACATTCCCTTTGCATGCTTTAGAACATTTATAAGCACTTACTTTATTTATTTTTATTTTAATTGAACGTTTCATTTTTTTGAAAGGTCCGAAACTTATAATTACCCCAAGATCACCTGTCACTGTGAGTGAGGGACAACCTCTTGTGTTGACTTGTCATTCAACAGATTCAGGGGGGATTTATATGTTCTTTACATTGGACAATCAGGGGAACCGTATTGCGTATGGCGTTAGTGGAGGTTCCTTCAAGAAATGTTCAAATCTAACGCAATTGGCAATTATAGAATGCAGTTTTGGAGATCCTTGGTTGTTTAATCTGACACTGTTAAAACCCACTGATAACCAGGAAGTCTACTGCAGTAGACAAGTAGGACAGGAGGGATGGAACACCAGTACAATAATCCACGTACAAAGTAATGAAAATAATCATGATAATGTACAAAGTAAAAAATATAATCAAGAAAACATACAAAGTAATAAACATAATTATGATAATGTACAAAATAATAAACATAATCATGATAATGATAGAATAGGGAAGCAATCAAATATTCAAGATCAAAAGTCCATAAAAAATACAAAAGAGAAAAAGGCCTGGTGGCCATAAAACTCAGACGAGCTCACTTTTGATCTCAGTTACATTTTCCACTTTATATATTTCGTTAGTAAAAGTGAGACTGAGATCAAAAGTGAGCTTGTCTAATTTTCATGACCCTCAGGCCTTAGCAAACACGGATCTCAAAAAAATCAGAGGTTGGATCAGGTGCCACGGAGGAGTGAGCATCTCCTGCTGACCGGCCACAACCGCCGTGTGCTCCTTGTTATGATTGCGAAATAACGGGAAAATTCGTCGTCAATTCAGTGTAAATAATATACTAACAATTTGTATGAAAAACGTCAGTCAGTATCTGACTCAAAGATGGATTGATTTGCTGACAAGTCATTGTATCAACCATAGAAATTACGAAATGATGACCTTTCACGAGACTGCTGAAAATCTTCTTTCATCAACTTGTTTGGCAATAATTTACCTAGAATTTATAGGTCAAAAACAACACTTTAAAACACGAGAGTGAGTGTAATATATATTTTTACCTTTAAATTTTCATCGATTTTGAACTTAAAAAACTCACGTTTTTATAGTTTAATTGACTTAAAATGGAAATTAGGTGTCGGTAAATAAATCAATCATTGTTTAAAGTGTTTGATGTCTTTGAAATGCAATTACTGTAAACTGTGTAGTTTACAGATAGGTCCTATTTTTCGTTAAAGAAATATGTGGAGATAACGGACAATTACATGTAGGACCTCAAAAATTCTTTAAACTTTTCAAAATAGGAGCGGGCCAAAACATCAGAGGTGGGATCAGGTGCCATGGAGGAGTAGAAATCCCTTATGTAATAAGAAATAGAAAAAAAATGTCCTTTTATTTTGGTAATCATATCTTATCATAAGTGCATCATATATGACCTTAAACTGACCAATGAATAAAATGAAATATTGTTAGTGGTTAAGTCTTGGTATTAATATTTCTATTTAGATAACCTACATAACTAAAGAAATATGCATATGTAAACATGATAGATAAAGGCATGGCAAACAAATTAAAGATCGATATATTTCTGGAATTTTTATTTAGGAAACTTGTTTACATATGTACTACCTTGCTTTCTCGTTATTTCTGGATTCCATAATGCTTTAAAATGTTGTGCATATTTACATCATTATTTTATTTTAGGATTAACAACATTGTCAGTAATGCCGGGACCTGATGTTATTCTTAACCAGACAATTACGCTTGAATGTTTTTTCGAAAATGATCAACTGGGAGTTTCCTTCAGTTATGGACAAAGAGGATGTGCGTTTGAATATTCTTCGTGTACAGGATGCCAGTTATTTACTTCATTAGATTGTCCAAACAACCAGACCTACAGGATATCATTAACTGTCGATTCTTCCTGGCACAAAGTAACCATGTATTGTGAACCGCCATTTGGAGGTCCAAAGAGTAACACCATCACATTAAATGTTACAAGTGAGTAAGGGTAAGAGATATCTGACGCGTACAGTTAAAATGGTGAGTTCTGTATTTTTAGTTTAGAAATTACTCAGGAGAATATTTGGAGATGATAACAAGGAACTGGTTAAGAAAAATATTAATAAGATTTTTTTTTAGTTTGTATTCAGAAAAAATAATTTTAGGCCTTACTTGTGAATTAGAGATACATAGTCGTTTAAAAGAAGATATATATAATTGCTATTACAAAGTAGAAAACTGCTATGTATTCAGTTCCTCTTATTCTAATCACAACCATTTTCTTCAAGTATACTTTTGAATCGTGGTTATCTAATCAATGGATTGCAATTTTAAGATGATATGAAGCTACGATCTCTTAAAAAATTATTTCGAAAATATGAACCAGATAGGCACTGATTTCTAAAAACATGTTTGACAAAGAATTGACTTAAGTTGACCTGAACCTCAAAGTTGTAAAGTGATTTTAAATGAGACGACTATAAATAGTAAAAAACTAAGGGTACATATCTGTTCAATTGACATGTCTCATAATATGTTAAAATACTGCTTCTCTGTGAGAGACCCTTCTTCCGTTTTACCCTCGAGAACTAAATAACATATCTGAATGTTCATCAGTTTTAAATAATTTTGAGGGTATAAAAGCATACGACATATTCTTTTCTATGTAGCACACGCGATTCTTCATCCTTTTATATTTTCACATTTCGTAACGACTTTAACTGTATTTGAAAGCTACTTTTTATAAGAATTTTTATTTACAGTACCTATAACTACGTTGGTCCTGACCCATCTCACTTAACAGTCAATAGAGGTGAAACGATAACTCTGTCTTGTCAGACAGACTACTGTAACCCTCCAGCCAAGATAACGTGGTATAAAGCCACTTCTGACTTCACCAGTCAGGCCACGCTCACAGAAGATACAAATCAGGAGGAACTGGTGAGAACTACCTCAGTATTGTGGTTTACTGGCGTGGTAGGAGAGAACGGTCAACAAGTATATTGTGTAGCCAGCAACACCCAGGGACGTAGTGTAGAATCCAACAGACATATCTTAGACGTGAAATGTGTGTACTAGAATAAGTTGAGTTTCTTTACTTTTAATAATTTTATTTAATAGTTTTATCTAAAAAAAACTCAAATAATCCAAAATCATTTTACAATACATAACTAACCATTAAAATAAAATGGAGGCAACAAACCTTTCTCTTCATTCAATTCTGGAAAAGATTCTGTTAGTGCATTTCCTAGAAAAGGAAATACGAAAAGAGAGGGAAATGGCGCCATATTCCATTCTTCTGTTAACTTAAAGAGCCGACAGTTTTACAAATTTTTCGTTTGTGAACTTTTTTGTGGTTTCTGTTCAAATGAAAAATAAAGAGTAGTGGTGATGTTAATTTATATATATTTAAAGATTTTTATAAGTTTCTGTAGATATACTGATAATAGGTTGTCTTTTAGTCTTTTTCAAATTTATTCAAGAAGATTAAGGTTGACAAAAGGTTATTATCAGTAATGTTATAAATATACAAAAAAATGTCTTTTCTCGTGTTTTGTGCCAGCAGCTTATAAAATTAAAAACAAAATCAACAATTAAAGGTTTAAGCAAATTCTTTGTTTTATAAATCAGATGTAATCTCAAATGATGTGTATACTTATGACTGTGACATCTTTCTTATTTTAGATTTTTCCTAATGAAAGGATTTAAAGGGTGTTCTTGAGATCGCTAAAATTTTATGACTATTTTAGATATTTCAGATGTAAAAATCTTATCAGGCAGTATGTTGAGGGTAGTAACTGGGCAAAGCAATGTGTGGATCTACTGTTACACCGAGAATCCAGAAGATCTTGCTGAGTACAGCTGGACTAAGATCAATTCTAACAGTTCCTCCATAGTGTCCACTGGTCAAGTTTACCTTATACAGACCGCCACCATTGAGGATGGGGGTACATATATCTGTACAGCTACAAACTCTGTGGGGAACTCCAGCAGTTCTGTTGATATATCTGTACAATGTGAGTATTAGAGTTCTGCCGAAGAAATAACTGCCTATACATTACATCTTTTATTTATAATGTTGGGGATTTTTCTCAGTTCCTGTGAATACATTGAATACTTAGCATTCAATATTGTACCTTTTAATCCAGACTAATAAAGTCATTCAAGAAAAGAATGATAATGTTTTAGATCAACCAATACATATTTTTATTCCATTCTAGATAAACCACTTGCGCCGGTTATTATGAACACAATTGTGACGGCAACTTTCTCTTTCTAAAAAAAAAATCATTTTCTTGTATTTTCGTGTATATTGTGCTTTTACACATTCAAACTGGAAGACTGCAATGTTAAAAAAATCTAATATGATAAGTATAACAATAGTAATTGTCAAATTGATAATGAAAAGTATTTTAGCTCACCTGAGCCGAAGGCTCAAGTGAGCTTTTCTGATCACATTTTGTCCGTCGTCCGTCCGTCTGTAAACTTTTCACATTTTCGACTTCTTCTCAAGAACCAATGGGCCAATTTTCACCAAACTTGACACAAAGCATCTTTGGGTGATGGGAAGTTTAAATTGTTAACAATTGTGAAGGGCCAAGTCCCTTTACAAGGGGAGATAATCAAGAAAAGACAAAAATAGGGTGGGGTCACTAAAAATCTTCTTCTCAAGAATCACTGGGCCAGGAAAGCTGAAACTTATGTGGAAGCATCCTTGGGTAGTGTAGATATTAAATTGTTTAAAATCATGACCCCCGGGGGTAGGGCGGGGCCACAATAGGGAATCCAAGTTTTACATAGAAATATATAGAACAAAGCTTTAAAAATCTTCTTCTCAAGAAACACTGAGTCTGGAAAGCTAAAACTTATGTGGAAGCATCCTTGGGTTGTGTAGATTCTAAATTTTAAAAATTTTAAAAATCATAAAAGGGAAGGGGGTAGTAGGCATCATAGGTAAAGAAAGAGAGGGAATCTGGTAAAGAACTGCATCACCGAAGTTACTCAGGTGAGCGATGTGGCCCATGGGCCTCTTGTTTTAACGAGATATTACTTTTGCTGTATCCACATTAAGGACATTCAGATACTGTTGTACCATGATACATTGTAGGTATGAAAGAGCGTTTCATTTCATTTGTTAAAATAGGGCACTAATACACAATAAATGTATGATTATAATGTAAAAAGAAATGCTTTTCTTATTATTTCACATGACCTTATTTGTTTATGGGATTTAATAATACAGTGCATCATCTCATGAAATTGACATCAGAAATCAAATGGAAGTCTAAATTTCTGCAATTTTTAAATGGCAATTTCATTTCCTTATCAGTAAAGCAGTGTTCAGTTTATAAGCTTGAACAACCATCAACTCGTATCAGTACTTTAAGCACTTTGATTTTTATTCAGTAAACATTAGAGCTGCTACTGTATTTGTAGATAAAATATAATATAATTTTCATCCTGAGAACTGCATTATTGATTATATAAAATAATCTAATTATGAGGTTAACAAGAGAAATTTTGATTTTTAATCCCCAGTGGTACCTGACCCCAGCCCCTGATGTTCTTTTAGATGTCTGCGTTGTTTGCTCTGCTCCATTCGTATTGTTTCAATTGACTTCAGTGATTGATTTCTGTTTGTTATCTTCATATTACATTCCACTCCACTATGTAACTTTATGACAAGCAATGTATTTATAAATTACAAAAACTAAGGTCCGAGCTAGTTTGTGTTAATTACACACGAGACCAATGATATTTAAAAGGAGTTAAATTGCAGAGATACATACTCAGCAAACTGAATATTATATATTTTGGATTGAGCTGTTCTACGCCAGGGAGAATAATAATTCGCGAACTGACGGTTAATCAAGAGATTTTACAAAAATTTCAGCACTTTAAAAATAAAGGCGAGTAATTTTATTTTGCGTGTGATGTTTCTCGCGAAATTACACTATAATTAATTCTACGCATATAAGGAATCTACAGACCGATGACCTTGAGGACATCAGCTCTTGTAGACATGTGATACTGAGAAAAAGCTACTGTTTTTCAATGATAAATATGGTATGTATTATTATGGTTTATTCAGATATATGATGAAACAATATCTTGTTTTCTAAGCAGGATGCTCAGGATCTCTTGTATACACAGAGCCCGGAAAAGACTTTTGCCTCACTTTTTCGTTAATAGTAGCACAGCCAGGATTTCAATACATCTTCAGGGATAAATTGGCAATATGTCTTTACAGTTCTGAATCTGTTTACCAAATTACAGATGGGTGGATGAATAGAACGTTTAACTGTAATGTAACGTCAGATCGGATTTCTGTTTGTATTAACGATACACAAGAAGAAGATGCCGGGCACTTCTCCTACAGAATAGGTATTACTGACTACAGAGAAAACTTGACACTGGCTATTGCTGGTAAGAAATAGTGCTTATCATACTACATAGATAAATGAACGTGTTTTGTGAAAATATGTTATTATTAAAAAAATGAGTATTTACAATATGCTCAGTTTTCTAATGAGTGTAATCAATTAAATGTGCTTGCGAAGATAGACTTAGCCTCTACGTATCAAGTAAATCTCAGTCAATTATATATAAAGAGAAACTATGATAAAACAGTTCGTGAATTAAAAAAGAAAACATGGGTACCAATAGCGCCCCATTATTAGCAGACATATTTTCATATTCATATGAAGCAGAATTCGTAATGGTTTTTTGTTTGTTTGTATTTTGTTTAACGCCCCTCTCGAGAATTTTTCACTAATATGGAGACACCACCACTTGCTGATGGAGAACTCACCTACAGCGACATGGGACCATGGTTTATATGGTCTCATTCGAAGAACCAGTCTCGACGTCCCACAGTGGGATTCGAACCCGCGACATAAGGATTAACTCATTACTTCGCGACTCGAGAGCATACGCTCTAACCACTGCGCCAGGCGGGCGACAATTCGTAATGGTAATCTAACAACCAAGCTTTCTGGCAAACAAGATTTTTAATTTTCAATACGTAATATTGCTAGTACCTTACAGTTATCTTACTACCGCTCTTTTGCAGTATAGTAGAAAAGGCTCTTAATCTTGCAGGATTTCTTGGGCATGACATTGTTTACAGTTTTGACAACAAAATGTTTCGAAAAATCATCATACCGAAAGTAAAATATATTGCTAAGAATTGAACTCCAAATAGTATATTTTCAAATAACGAAAGTTTAAATTATTTCATAAGTTTTAAAATGTGACGGATTTTAATGAAAATTTAATGAGAATAGTCCACTTTGCGACAAAGGCCGTAAAAATGTAATATTTTAGGATAAGCTTCTCTCATGAATTGATCAGGCTGGTTCAGCGATTGTTTATCAATGTATTTCACCAGAATTTTTTTTACATATCTGTTCTTTTAAATTCTAGACTGATCCATCTTGCATTGCATTCAATAGCAAATTTATCCACATTGCATAAGAGTTCCGCTAAGTTAAGTAATCGCGTAATCAAGTATTGTCAATTTTCCTTACTTGTGCAGCAATACACCATTATCACCAGCATACAGGGTTTATATTTCTAAGTTAATTTGATATGCAAGGACATGCTCTACGAATGAACAATTTTTTTTAAAACGAGGTACGCTATTGACAAACAAGTTGCTGAAGCAAGAATATCAACAGTCTCGTTTAAAGTCATTTTTTTGTAAGTTCTATGGTTGATAAAATGACCTTGTCAGTAAAAGCAATTTATAATTAAGACAAATGCTGACTTAATTTTTTTCAATGCTTATTGTTTAACCATTATATTATTTACACATTGAATTGTCGAGCGACCATGACAAGGAGCACACGGCGGGTGTGAACAGTCGGCAGGAGATGCTCACTCCTCCATGGCAACAGGTTGTTATACACAGTAAATAGTACTATGACTTTCTATTTCTAAAGAAAAAAAACTAGTCACTTCGCAGGACTGAAATATAGATGTCTGATGATTTAGTCGAAGGTTACATACTCTGGTTATGTTTTTTAGGATTATCGTATATTTTTTTGACATGGCATAATTGAAGGTGCCTTTTAAGTATTACCTTTTAAAAGAATAGTATGTTCTAAATTTTGTTATTTACTGCCAACCGGTAAATTCAATAGAAAACTCCCCTGATACCCCGTTTACTTGAATTCATCTTTGAAATTTGCTTTTGATAATTTATATATTAGAAAATAATCCAAAAGGAACGAAAAAATACTGTATGTAGAGGAATGTAATGTACCCGTTATCCTGTAATTAGAAGTTTTACTCGTAAAATAATTACAAGATATATTTTTCCTAAAAACTTTTTCTCGAACAAATTCACAAACACCACAAAATACGTTAACGGACAATTAAAGGGTAGGTTAGGTAAGAAGAGATTTTTCTCAGACACATCTCTTGTATTAAAAATAAATGAAACTTTCACAGATTCAGGAAGACATTCCCATTTAATTATGATATCTATCAGATTAAAATTGACCGATTTATTTCCGAAGCAAGTCAGGTGAGAGTCTTAATCCTTTTCATTGACATTAAAATTGAAAACTTATTGTTGCTTATCATTTATGCATGCTTCTATACCTCAATAATTTTTTTTCCCTTTTTCCACAATTTTTTTTTTACCACATCGGGTCTATCAGATGATTCTACCAGATTAATTGAAATAATGAACGTAAAGATAGAATGGCTTATCCGAATTTCCTTTTTTTAATTTAGAATATGTTTGTAATTTGATATATGTACTTTTAAATATATTTATTTACAGTGTGAAGGATATGAGATAACGAAGAGCAAACACAAAACATTAGAGGTGGGATCAAGTGCCATAGAGATGTGATCATCCCCTGCCGACCGGTCACACCCGCAGTGTGCTCATTGTCATGATTGGGAAATAAAGGAAAAAATCCGTCATAAATACAGTGTTTGAATAATGGACTAACAATTAGTATGAAAAACGTCAGTCAGCATTTGACTCAAATAGTACAGATTCTTAGAAAAATACAGTTTTACCTTCAAGCTCTTAACTTTGGTCACTGAATGTTCATTAGTATAGAATAATTTAGCTAGGGGATATTGTTTCATAATAACGTACGGCATGCCACATATACCGATTTGCGTTGCACTCGCAATGCTTTTTAATATTCTAATATTTCATACAGGTATTAGCCTTTTCTGATTTTAAAAGCTAGTTTTTATCAGAATTTTTATATACAGTACCTGTATCTACTTTGGACCTGACCCCGTCTCAGTTAACAGTCAACAGAGGTGAGACGATCACTCTTACCTGTCAAACAGACTATTGTAACCCATCAGCCAGGATCACATGGTATAAAGCAACTTCTGACGTCACTAGTCAGGCCACGCCCACAGAAGATAAAAATCAAGAAGACCTGGTGAGAACGACCTCAGTATTGCGGTTTACTGGCGTGGTAGGAGAGAACGGTCAACAAGTATATTGTATAGCCAGCAACACTCAAGGACGTAGTGTAGAATCCAACAGATATACCATAGACGTGAAATGTGTGTACTAGAATCACATAAGTTGAGTTTCTTTAATTTTCATAATTATTTCATTTAATAGTTTTATTTTAAAAAAAATCAAATAAGCCAAAATCATTTTACAATACATAACTTACCATTAAAATAAGATGGTGGGAACAAACCTTTCTCTTTTCATTAAATCCTGGTAAAGATTCTGTCAATGCGTTTCATTGAAAAGGAAATGCAAAAAAGGAAGGAAAGGGCGCCATATTCAATTCTTGCATTCTTCTATAATCTAGTTAATTTAAGGGCCGACATTTTTACTCATTTTTCATTGCTGATCTGATTTTCATATTCTGTTCAAATGAAAAATAAGAGTAGCGGTGATGTAATTTAATATTTATTTTAAATTTTAATAAGTTTCTGAAGGTAGGTGTTATCTTGAAATCTGTAGTCTTTTTCAAATGAATTTATGAAGATTAAGGATGACAAAAGCTTATTATCTGTAATGCTATAAATATAAAGAAACTGGCCTTTTCTTGTATTTCATACTATCAGCTTCAAAAATAAAAAAACCCAAACAATTGAAGGTTTAAGCAAATCCTTTGTATTATTAACCAGATTTAATCTCAAATGATGTGTATACTTATGACTGTGACATCTTTCTTATTTTAGATTTTTCCTGATGAAAGGATTTAAAGGATGTTCTTGAGATTGCTAAAATTTTATGACTATTTTAGATATTTCAGATGTAAAAATCTTACCAGGCAGTATGTTGAAGGTGGTAACTAGGCAAAGCAATGTCTGGATGTACTGTTATACCGAAAATCCAGAAGATCTTGCTGAGTACAGCTGGACTAAGATAAATTCTAACACTTCCTCCATAGTGTCCACTGGTCAAGTTTACGTTATACAGACCACCACCATTGAGGATGGGGGTACATATATCTGTACAGCTTCAAACTCTGTGGGGAACTCTAGCAGTTCTGTTGATATTTCTGTACAATGTAAGTATTAGAGTTCTGCCGAAGAAATAAATGCCTATACATTACATCTTTTATTAATAATGTTGGGGATTTTTCTCAATTCCTGTGAATACATTGATTACTTAGCATTCAATATTGTACCTTTTAATCCAGACTAATAAAGTAATTCAAGAAAAGAATGATAATGTTTTAGACCAACCAATACAAATCTTTATTCCATTCTAGATAAACCACTTGCGCCGGTATTGGTACATGTTGATTGTAGGTCTACAGAAGCGTACGCTATATGGACGTCGCCCTCCACAAACTCTATTAATAACGTCCACCATAGTCTTCAGCTTAGCGAAAACAAAACTGTTTTTCTAAATGCATCTTTTGAAAAAATGAAAAGAACAAGTGATATAGAAATAAACACGTATAAAGTTACCAACCTGAAGCCTGGATCGGTATATATATTTAGAGTTTTGACCTCAAACCACAACGGCATCGCTCTGTCCAATAACCACTCATGTGTAACTGACCCAGAAAGGATGGAGGGTATGTACATTGATCCTCTTTCTGTAAGTTTGGAATTAGTAAATATATTAAATGGTAAACTTTTTCCTCAGACACAAATAAAGGATGTCCTACAGAACAGATAATTGGAGGAATACTAGGTGGCGCTGTGCTTACAATTATCTCGGTGGTTGTTGTCTATGCTTTATGCAAATACAGAAAAGAAAGGAAAAATGAAGGTTAGTTTCCTGCATTGCTCAAAATTTTATTTATTAATGAAAAAGGTCAAGATAACAAAAAGACTTGATTGTAAATATCTTCCATCAGATTGGTATCACTTTAATTGAAAGTGAACATTAAACATAGATTGATTAAATAAATGAGCTTTCGTTAATCTATTTTATATTTTAATTGAATATCGTAAGAATGTTGTTATATTTATCAAATATATTAAAATGGAAGTATATATATCCTATAGGAAGTAAAGGTAAATTACCTGCTGTTTTTCATGTTTTGTTTATTAATGATAAAGGTGAAGATAACAAAAACATAAGATCATTGATAAATTGTCTTTTATTTGTTTGACAACAGAGAAAGAGAAACATTAATTCATTAAACCTAGATTAGTAAAATAGATAAATTATTTATCTATTATATATTCATTGAATATCGTGAAAAATGTTGTTATTATTCAATAATTAATATATATTAAAGTGTACAGTTTATTTCCTATTATAGACAAAAACAAAGAGACCATTGACAGGTAAGGATTTAATACGTCTTTTACTTCCGTGAAAACTTCTTATTTCATGTATTATTACTAAAACAGTATTCAAAACATGATAATTAAACAAAAGAGAAATGAGTGGGATAGTTTTGAAAAGATAAAAATGAACAAAGATAAAGATCAGTTGAAATGTCTGGTTTTTAATACGTCTTTTAACTTTCATCAGGTGTTTTGATTTCACTTCTTATACCTTGGAAAAATGTCATGTGTTTTCAAATTGTCTAAAGTTCCCTTGAGATGAATTGAGAAATTAAAAAAATATGACTATGCTTACTGTTTTAAGTGAACAAAGAAAAAACGTGATTATCTCCCGTGAAGGTCACCATTACCTGGGAATTTCAAAAACAGGTATTGTTTGATTAGATAATCTTTGTTAAAAGTTCCCTGTATGATGAACAATGTCAAATATCATTCCCGTTTTTGGACAAAAAAGATGAACAGAAAAGCTAACATATGATGTCAATTGCACAACTGATATAATAAAAAGAGATGAAAATATTTCGATGTACTTCAGAATATTTATGTATTTCAAATAAATATCAATACTTTGGTTTGATATATATCTGATTTTCACCGGAATATGCTAATATTATAACTTTTTCGTTAAATTATTTTTCTTTGTTTGTTTTAGAAACAACTGATACAAATGTTTATGAAAAGATAAAAGGTAATATTATTATGAAATATCACAATAAAATAAAGCAAATCTTTTTACATATTGTATCTAGTATGTTCTTAAAAATGTATAACTACTTTTCTTCATTTCAGACTCTAATAAAGCAGAAAATAGGTATTTATCAAAATCTTTAAATTGTAAATGCCTTCACAAATAGAAAATCTACTGCATATTTGCGGCATCATATTATGATCTAGCAGTGGACTTAAAATAATCAAATCATATTTCTCTAAATTTTAAATATAAAGGTCATTGAAGTATGATAAGGGTTATTTAAACGTTTTTTGTAGCTAAATTCTATCATTTCTTTCTAGAGTGCAATACCTGGAATTAATTGATGTGCCAGAGGTCGATAAGAAGAATGACAGAGATAATACTCAGGGTAAGTACTAGTGTTGTTACTATAACAGTAATATATAAGGGATGGTAATTTTACATTTTGCAATAAAAATACTAGAAATCTTTGCCAAACCAGAAGTAAAAAGTAGAAATTTGAAAATAAATACTTAACGAGACTGTCTAAAACATTATTTTTTTATATAAAGAGTAGGCAATCAATTGTTGTCTTTGATTTAAAGAGCATGCTTTAAGTATGAGCAATTTTTTTAAATGAGGCAAACTACTCACATATAAGTTGATATAAGGGAATTAGAACAATTTTAAAATCAACATTATTTGACCCGTATATTGAACAATGAAAAAGGCAAAGAAACGAAGAGTGATCAATCTTAAAAATTCTATAAACAGAGGGCATATAAACAGAGGGCATAAAACACAAACCTCTCGAAATTTTGAAGATAAGATTTAAGTGCATAAAACATCACAGGGTTGTGATTTGGCTGACTTGTTTCATACCAACTGTTAGACCCTTTTTATTGCTCTAAATTTTACTACATAACTCTTTTTGATTAAAACATAAGGCTTACAGCGGGTGTTCCCAATCAACATACATCTGATTCCACTTCTAAAATGTCCAGGGGCCCATGTTCATATCATGTTCACAAATTTATAATGTTGAACGTATGTATCAGATCGATTTTTTTTGCTGTCTTCATCCTGCTTCATACAAAGTGAAAAAAAATGCTTGTCGCATATCATTATTTGAATTCTACAATTTCCAAATAATTAACATAATATCCTCAATCATAAACGTAGCCAAAGTGAATATTGTTTTATGAATTATATGTGCTTTATCATGTGCCCGGTCACACCTCTAACATATCCATAGTCCGTGTTTATGTCCTGTTCACATATTTATAATGCTGAACGTTCTTATGAGATCGACCACTTTTCGTTGTCTTCATCCTTTTTCATGCAAAGTGACGAGAGAAATTATTGTCACAGATCATTATTTGAATTATACAATATCTTAGATAATTAAAATAATATTTTCACCTCCTCATTCATAAACCGAAGTGAATATTGTAGCCAAGTTTAATATCGTTCATGAATTGAGGGTGCTTTGTCATTTTGTAATTTTCTCATTGCAGGTAATGAAAGTGGTTACTCCAACATTACATAATCTGAAAGAAAAATCAAAAGGAGAAAACTGTCTAAAAAACTTTTATAATCGAAAGCCTCTCAAACAATAGCAGTGATTTTTCTTTATTAATGTGTAGGCTATGACGACTGGGATTTCGAAAGTAACTCGTAAACTTAGTAACCTGGTTATTGGTCATTTACAAAATTATTCTGTTAAAGCACATTCTGATTGCACACACAAGTACTCTGAAGTTGACATAAAAAAATACTTGAGTTTTTGATTGAAAATATCTATGTGATTTTTGGAGACCAGGTCTTCCAACAATCTATTGGAATTCCCAGGGGAACCCATTGCGCCCCGTTATTAGCAGACTAATTGTTATATTCATATGAATTTGTGCAAAACCTTATGCGTGAAAAAAAGAAAACTCTTGCTGTGGCCTTCAACTCAACATTCAGATATATCCCTTACTTATGTAGCAATATACCTTCATCACCTGCATACGGCGTTTATATATCTCAGTTGATTTGATACGCAAGAACATGCTCTACGTATGAACAATTTCTAAATTGAGGTAAATTATTAACAAACAAGTTGATGAAACAAGAAAAACAGCAGTCTCGCTTAAAGTCTTAACTTCTATGGCCGATACACAGACCTTGTCAGCAAATACAATTTATCATTGAGTCAAATGCTGACTGACGTTTTTCATACAAATTGTTTGTCCATTATTTATACCCTGAATTGACGACAGATATTTCCATTATTTCCTGATCATGACAAGGTGCACATGGCAGGTGTGACCGGTCAGCAGGGGATGCTCATTCGTCCATGACACCTGATCCCACCTGTGATGTGTTAACGATCCGTGTTTGCACTGTTCCTATTTTGTATTGTTTTATGGACTTTGATATTGAATACTGTTCGTTATCTCCATATCCTTTATCACCCAAATATGTTCTTCAATGCCTCTAATATTTTACACGGCAAGTTCTCTGACCCAGTATGAAAAATATTTACTGGTAATATGTTTGTTGGTTTGATTCTTTTTCTTCTTGGCTGAATTCTATATTAAAAAGGTTTTTAAAAAATATTGATTGTAAAGTCTGATTTCAAAGTAAATTATCAATGATTTCTTTTACATTCTATTCTTCCCTAATAATATAGAAAACTTTAGAAATACAGTGTATGTGATTCATAATAATCTGATCAGATGATATTGAAATAGCCATGCAAATATTACTACAATTATTTCCTATCCCGTCAAATCTTTAGTCAATATACATATAAATAGGTTATATTATCCGAGACACGGAAGTTTGTCTCTTTTTTAAATAAAAAGCTTAACTTCATACTTGTGTTTTATTTTGTTTATCTAAAAATATAATTAGACAAATTTCTATTCTTATCATAAACAATAAGAGATGTATCTAAGTGGCTTTATGTGTCAAAATCTAAATCAAACTCATGGATAATTTATAAGGTAAGTAGCTCATTTCATATTTTGTTGTCTTTTGAAAAGGTATTCTCTATAGAAAAAAGCAATAAGTCAGAATTATATCGATTTATATGAAAAAGCATGCAAGTTCTTTTGACATCTTCGGTATTATTTATAAATATATGTATAAAATTGCATTCCGAACTTCCGCAATACTTTTCAGCACATTAGAGAATGTATAGACCATGATTCTTGTTCATTTCTTTAGCAATATACATGACATCATTCAGTAAAATCATTGACAGTACAAGTTTGAGGGTAAATGAAGTCTGCTATGAAACATTGCATGATAGTCCAAAGGAAAACAAAGTTTATGTTTTGCTATTTGATTTTCAACCTTCAGGGATGCAAATATACAAACTAGAGCAAAACTCATCGTAAACCATCGAGGAGTTCTTTGCTTTGCATTCCTTTTTAAGATGGTAAAAAAATGCTTGCACTAAGTGTACAAAACGTGGCCACTGTAAATTGCGTAAAAATAAAGTATAGAAAGTAGCCCCGATAGATTAATAAAACAATTCTTCTAGGTCTTAATCACAACTTTGCAAAATTACAGGAATAAAACGTCAGTAAAAATAAAGAACAAGGCTGAATTTTGTACGGGGGGGGGGGGTCACTGTAATTAACGAATCTCCGTTGATATTCAAAGTTATTTCGATTTTTAAAGCTGGAATACATTGTGAGGGCATTGTTGCCCAAATTTCGCAAAGGGACAGAAGATGTAGTACTGTTGGAAATTCATATTTAAGGGGGAATTTTGGGCTAGCCTGCTCTTGTGGTAAACTTTTTGAACAAAAGGAAAAATGCTCACCGTTTTCTTCACTACTTACGGGTATTTACATGTCATTGACTTAAGTGTGACCTGTTTAATATTTCAGTTGACTTGTAGACTCAGGTACCTTGAGAATGCCAAAAAAAATCAATGACTCGCTTGGCTTTCATGTCGATAAACAATCCGTCAAATGCGACCAACTTAGACCGTTACATTTTCAATAAATCAACATTCAATTATTTTTTTTGCCAAGTATTTTTAATAGTGCAATGGAATATTAATTTGGACAAAATGTAATAGTATTCTAAATTCAGTCCCTCGATTAAGGGAGCACGCTTGGAGGCTCAAAGAGTTTCAAAGAGATAATACCCATCTTTGCAATAGCATCATGCATAAGGAGGGAGTAAATGTATATTTTCAAATCCTCCCCAGCACCCATCTCCCAAAAGAAAATAATCTCGCTTATTTCTTGTGAAGTTTAAAATTATTATTTGTTTTTACTTTTGTATATAATTTGTATTTCATCCCAGTATCTACCATGACTGTCTGTTATATGTTTTCAAACGATGTAATGTCCAATCTACTCCGAATATGAATTGACAGAATTTAAACCCAATTCGGACAAGCGCAACATCCCGGAATAAACATGAATTAGAGAGTTTTTAAAATTACCTTTAATAAAACTAAAGCTCCGTTTTCATAGTAAATTTGTGCAAGTAATGTACCACACAGATAAGAAAATATGGTTTAGGTGTAAAATAATTAAGATTTAGCTTAATTGTATGAAGTTATAGGGGTCCGGAAAAGGGGCCACGGCAATATTCTTAAGTGGAAACATTTTTTTAAATAATGTATTCATGAAAAAGGCATTCAAAACAAATATATTAGATCTAAATTTTTAATTTTTATAAATGGAACCTAGCATTGTTGATTTTCGTTTAAAAAAAACAATTTAAGACGACTCTCGGTTTTACTGGAAAGAATTCAAGATGACAGAAAATTGGGTTTGAAGTCCTCGATGAAACTATTTGATTTTAATATCTGGAGCAATAAGTCATCTATGCTTAAATCCAGTTTAACAACAAGATGTCACATAGACGAAATAAGACAGGTTCTACGATTAAATGTCCTCTGTGACATATATAATTTAAATCAATACCAAAATCGGTAAAAATAAGCAACTGATGACTGCTTTTCGTTTGGCCGAGGAGATATCATTCTACACATTTTGACGATCATACTACCTGATTATTGTCATTTTGAACAATTCTGCTTCTTTGACGTATTATACGAGGGTTGTACATAAAGTTCGTGAACAACATTGATAATTACTGACAAACAATGTTTACGAAAGTATTATTTTCATTTAATTCATGTTTCATTTTATAAATATGCAAGCTTTCAACAAAAACAGAGCACAAATAGGTGTATTTTTATCAGATAAAAAAAGGCCCACATTCATACCCGGAGCACTAAAACGAAAATTCTTGACGTTATCCGACATCAAAAGCTAAATACATGTAATTTTTTTTCAATATAGTCGCCGTTTAACTCAAAACATTTCGTATGTCTCTTTAACAGTCATCAAAATGTGCATAAAGTGCTTAGGATTTATTCATGAAATAATATTTAACAATACCTATTTCATATTCCGCAAATCATCCAACCTCTGTCCGGTTAAAAACGATTTTATCTACGGAAATACGGCAAAGTCTCGTTACGAAATTCAGTTTTTTTTATAGTACTGCAATTTCGGAATGAAAGTTTTCATTCACGCATGTCATCCTGTAAACTGTTCCTTTTGTCCGAAAATATTATACAATATAACTTAAATGCTAAAGAATGGCTTCTTATACTATGTTTTTTCGATTGTTTACAGAATTTATGGGTCTCTGTAGATGTTTTCCCGATGTCTATGCAGATTTTTATCACTGCTTTCTGCTCCACCTATATAAGTCGAATCCGTCCTCTTTTTTTTAACAATGCCAATCCTGTCTAAATATGTTCTAATCTTGATTGTTCAGCAATTTCAAGACTTTGAAAGTTATAATTTTGCAGGTTGGACGTGAAAACTTCTGTCAACTTCAGAATGCAAGTCATCTAAATTTCTGCGGAATCTTAGAATAAACTAATGAACTTCATAAGGTGATAAATAACTTTTAAATAAAAATTTTGAGGTGCTCCGGGTCTCCATATAAAGTATAATTATTAAGTCATAATTGTAATTAAATATTTGAAATTGAATATAATTTTACATTTTTTTGAAATTCACATAAAGTAAAGGATTAGGAATATGCTAAAAATAAATATCAATGACATTGTTTTTAATTTTTCAGCTTGTCCACAACCTTTACCGTGTTTACGGACAACCCTCGTATATTCTAAATATTTTTTATCGGGTTAGAAATTTCAGCCCCGCTAGATCTCTTACATCAGAGATCAGCCATTTCCCAAGATATTTCTTTGAAAGATCCTGTAATTCTGCTTTTTTCTGTATTTCCAGATGTGAAAAAATAATTAGATTACATGATCAGTATGAACTGGTCTCTGCTAACGAAACAGGCTACAACATTGTCTTCGATCGTTTGGAAGACTCATTATATAAATTGTATTTTACAGGAACTTGGATTTAATTCTACAAAACAAATGGTAATCCAAATGATGCTCATAGTTCCCTTTCTAATGAAGAAATTCTTCAAAATTATATGTCAGTTTTGAATATTTTCAATATCTCAAATAACCAATATTAATTTGAATTACCATATCAATACTGGATTCCGAAACTTCATACAAATCCTTGCAATGATATATAGCGGGTTCAAGTAAACGTTCAAACAAACTTATTTCTTTACTCCTCTATATGATTTTCACAATCGTGAAGGAGAAAATTCAAGACAACCACGGAGCAATAACCCCACCATTTACTTAGAAAGTACAGCTAAAACAACCCTTCTAGTCCTTTAATATGCCAATGAAGAAATCAACGAGGTTAATATAAGTAATATTCTTAATCACAAAAGGGTCCAGACTTGTATTCCAACATATTTCTAGCTAAAGACTACACCTTGTATTTCCTACAAATATACATTGACTATTGCTTTCAAACTTTTTAATTACAAAATCTTTACAGGGCCTGGATATCGAATATTTAATATTTTTTAAGAAGTCGGTTCACTTTATGCATAAAATTGCCCTGTAGATATAGCAATTAATTGATCAACAAATGATTATCTATTTGAAGCATTAAAATAAAATAGCGACTTGGTGCTTTCATATCCTGTTAAAAAAAATCTCCTGAAAGTTCAGGTCTTAGAGAACTGGCTTTATGAAATTGCAATGTTCTTGAATTTTTAGTTAAACGGGTACAATTTAGTACTTTCAGAGAAGAAATTAACATGAGGGCATTCTCTGATCCAAAAAATAAAACATGTCCATCAATCCGCAGAAACAGCTCTATCAATTATTAGTTGCATCTTAGATCAGAGGTTGCGCTCTATATCAAATATAAAAAAAGCTTTATAAATTGGCCGTTTTTGTAGACTTTTTCATAATAAAAGGAAATTGACACATTTCGTGACGTCATAATGCATTGACTAGCCAGAAAATGACGTCATTTCATATAGATAAGCGTTGTTAACTAAAACTATGCAGTTTTAGTTTTTCAGAAATTCACAGGGCCAAATAAGGCAAAAGTGAACCTTTTTTTTTCCAAACAAGAATGGAATGAACTAGTATATCAATATTGGAATCCGAAACTTCATAAGAATCCTCACAAAGATACATAGCGGATTCCAGTAAATGTTCCGCCAAGCCTCTTTCTTTACTCCTCACAAAGATATTAACACTAATGAGAGAGAAACTTCAAGTGTACTGTGCAACAATATATTCAAGAAGTGGTTTAAATCAGATGTTGATTCTTAAAAATTCCAAGGAACGTTTGGACAATTGAAATCACAAAGTTTGACCAATATCAACAGCTCAGAAACTTACTTTTCAACTTTATACACAACCATTCCCCACGATAAATTAAAGTCCAGGCTTTATGATATCATTGACAGCTGCTTTTTAAATAAAAATGGAATTCGAAAATTTACTTACCTCGTCATTGATCATTTACAAAATTATTTCGTTAAAAACATTCTGATTGAACACACAAGTACTCTGAAGTTGAAATAAAAAAAAAATGTATGAGTTTCTGATTGACAATATCTATGTGGTTTTTGAAGAGATTGGGTCTTTCAACAATTTATTGGAATTCCCATATGGGTATCAATTGTGCCCCCATTATAAGCAAACCTGTTTTTGTAATCATATCAAACAAAATTTGTCCAAAAATATTTTACGTGAAAAGAAGAAAACATTTGCTGTGGATTTAAGTCGACCTTTAGATTTAACCAGTTTATATCCATTCTCATGTCGATTCGATATATCCCGGTGGGCTATAGACAAAAGATACCACAGAGTCATTATTCGGATATTTTACTTGAAAAAAGACGTTAATGGTAATCTTACAAACAACCTTAACGTAACCATGATAAGGGGGTTTATATCTCTCCGTTGATTCGATACTCAAGAGAATGTTTTATTTATGTTCAATTTCTTACGCGAGATATATTATTGACAAACAAGTTGATGAAAGAAGTATATCAGCAATCTCGTTTAAAGTTATCATTTCGTATGCTCTATAGTCGATACAATGATCTTGTAAGCAACTACAATTTATCATTGAATAAAATACTAACTGACGTCCTTTACACCAATTGTCAGACCATTATTTACACACTGAATTGAAGACGGATTTTTTCCGATTTTCCGATCACAATGAGCACACGGCGGGTGTGACCGTTCAACAGGGGATGCTCAATCCTTCATGGCACCTGATCCTACCTCCGATGTTTTGCAGGTCCATGTTTGCTATGCTCCTATTTTGAGTTGTTTAGTGGACTTTTAAGGTTGAATACTGTGCGTTTTCTCTATATAATTAAATTAGTTTATTTTTCCATTGACTTTCATACAAATACACAGAAGATAACTAAGATTTATTCCTCATTTTTTTCCTTCAAATGTGCAGATTTTATTGAATACATCTTAGGCCTTGTATAGCATTACGAAATCAGAACTTACATTGCATATCCCTGTAGTCTAACATTAATATAAAGATAATTTTACGAATTGTTTACATAGGACACTTCTTTTTCAGCATAAAAGGTCCAGAATGATTGAGGTGCTGTTTTTCTCGTTCATATACATAGGTAAGTTAAAATACAGCTGTAATCCTTATGATCAATTTTTACGAGTTGATGGACATCAACTCAGTTATGCTCTTACAAATGTTGACCTAATTTTGACCAAAGAACACACCTCGTTTATTCAGTTCCTTCTACGATGAATTGTATCACATCTTGAGAAACTCCACATAGATGAAAGCGAACATATACTGTATATTGAAGACATGTCAATGTTTCTTTTTTTGAAAGGAAATTTATTTTAAGTAAAAACAATAACATTTTCATTGACATGCCTTATTGTGCATTTTAAACCGCCGAAGAATGAAAGTGTATTTCGTCACATCTCATATTCCTATATGTGCATATATGCCTTGTCGATTTTTAAAATTTTCAAACTAATTGCATAAAACATTGGTTAATTTTTCTGTGCCAAGTTCGTTGGGATTTATACAAATGGCACATTGGGCCTAACATAGAGATCGAACTACTTTTTCATATTCATACGCACCATGCTACTTTGCTTTGTAAACAAAAACACGCAAAATCGGCAGCACAACAGTGACTTCAAAAGAAATTGACGGGACTGTGGAGGCTTACTATAGTGGAAATTTTTAGAAGGTACGTAAACATGGTAAATGTAAATACATGTAAATCTAAGTATAGTTGCACGTGTTGCTCTGAAATATAAACTTAGCCAGTAGTTTATCGATAGGACTTCGTATGGTACTGACAGAGTAAACATTAGCGCCACCTTGTTTTTGCGGCTTTAGGGGCCTGATTCTATATAAATTTTTCTTTGTGTTTTGTCCGCAAAAGTAGCTTCCATTGTAGTAATGAGGCAACTGCCTCACTAGAAATATTATTTCAAGTCTTTGAAAACACACAAAACAGCAGTCGTGCGACAGGACATGCCATTCGAAATTTCGACTAGATTTCCACTTTCTTGAGAGAGTCGGTCATGTTTTAGTGAAAATCGAATGAATATTTTTCTGCATGCAATGATACGAAACGAAATTATCCAAGATAATATTTCTACTTGTTGTACCATACGAAAAATACGATGAGAACGAAGCATCTGTTGGAACGACGCCATTTTTATTTTAGCCAGGAGCGGATCAAAATCCAACACACGCACCTGTTCATAATAAATCTGGAATAAGTTATTTTAATTGATTTATGCTTACTCATATCGCTTCAGAAAAATATAGACCACTTTTTAATGTAACATAACAGGGTGAAAGTGTCTAATTTATTAATTTTCATTATAAAATAAAAAAAAATATTCATAAATGGGAATATGTGAAAAAAAAATACACATGTTCTGGATGACATACGAGTACAAAGGCATCCTGTGTTATAAAACTGTGGAATTAACAATTTAAGATGTGAAAAAAAAAAGATCATATCGAGATTTTGATGATCTTAAAGATGATTATGTTGATGATGTCAAGGGCTCAAAAAAGAAAAAGACAAAATTTTCTGGAAAATATCAGGTTCAAAGAAAAATTGTCAAAGCAAGTCTCAGCTATTACTTGCATTGCAGCAGATATGCATCATGCATGAAACAATTTCTCTGAAGATAGTAGAGGTAGACAGTGAACGTGTTGCTAATGCACCTGTAAGTATTTTGTATAAAGAAGTGGTTTGAATTTCTACAGACGATTGGAATTCAAGTGATCTAAATTTATTGCTCTGGAAAGATGATGATTTACATTTAAGATGTCATAATAAATAAAATACTCTTCAAATCTTACATTTTACTTGCTATTTTATATGTTGTTTTAATTTAGAAGTTAAAATTTGTTATTTTTCTAGAAGTATTAACCATAAGGGCCAGAGAGCATAATGGTTCCTGGAAGGATTTGTTTACAAAACCTTTTTCACTGCTTCTGGAGGTTTGTTGGTTAATTTCTCATTCCGGAGAAATTTAACTCCATCACTACCATGTTGGGGGTTCCCTAATGCCAGATAACATCTCCAGGAAAGCAAAGAGGTACTTTTAAAATGTCATAATAAATAAAATGCCCTTCAGATCTTCAATTGTACTTGTTATTTATATGTCGTTTTAATGATAATGTAAAATATTTTATTTTTCTAGAGGTATACACCACAAATGGCAAAGCATAAAGGATGGCTGGGAGATTTGATAAACTTACCGTTGTAGGAGAACAATTTCAAGCATTGATATATATTTATATAATAGTGTTGCATTATGCATGTACTATGCCTAAATAGTAGGCAGGGTTTGTCACATGGTGCACGAGCCGGAGGCGAGTGCACTATGTGTCAAACCCTGCCTACTATTTAGGCATAGTACATGCATAATGCAACACTATTGTTATTATTATGCTGAATGTTGTAATTATTTATGCAGCAATCCATTTGACTTTTTCCTGAAAATATCGGTGCTTACACAGCGCACTTGCAAAAACTCATTCAAAATCTTCATGCGAAAATTGGTTGCATGCTTAGATATTTTGGTTACTAGTATTTTCTCCAAATAAGTCAGGATTTTCTGTCCCAAAGCAACTCATCTTTATTTTCTGTTTATAAGTAAGAATTTTTTTGTTTGCAGACGTCGATTCTCATTGATAATTTTCCTTTACATCCTTCAATCAAGCGTCATATAAAAAAGCGTTTTAATGACCCTATGAAATCAGTTCATCTAACGATCTGTATGTAATCAGTTTGAAACTTTGTTGTACACATTAATCTAAGGTTCCTTAGAATAATAAAACTGTCTTCAAATAGTATTTGTCTATTTTCTCCTTCTTGTGTCAATTGTATAAATTAAATTTATATATTTAATAAAATTCTACCAATCAGTGATCGTCTCTGTGGCGTAATCAATAAGGCATCGGACTGGCAATCTCATGTTCGTGAGTTCGATACCCGACGTGTGCAAAGAAGAATTTTATTCAGTAAATAAATTAGTCGGCGCACACCGCGAATTTTACAAGGGAAATATCTGTAATCATGTCTGACCGTAGACTGCCAATACGGAATGCTTGCGTTATCTCTTCCACAATTATTGTTATATTTATATACGAGGAGATAATCCTTCTGTCGTTTAAATTGTATAATTTGCTGGGTGCAAGTAAGATATTTAAATAGTGCCTCCTCGAATACTGCATGGATTCGTCTGCTGTTATGTTGTTTTGAAAGTATGCCACCCATGTGACACCTTTTGAATCCCATTCCATCTCGTTTGCAATCACTTTAACCAGGTCTGCCCCAGCAGAGTAGTCATCTGTTGATTGCAAAGACCGCCGTGACCTTGTTTGTCTGTTAAGTCCGATAAACTTGATCTGAATTTGTTGAATTTTTCTTTCTTCCGACAAAATTGTTTCGCGGTTTTCACAAGTTTTGCGAACATTTAATAACTGCTTGGCTGAAAGAAATATGTCTTTACAGAGATGTGCTGTTCGATAACAATTTGACATTAGTCCCGGTATAACAGTATAAAAGATTCTCCATTTATCCATGAAGGATAAATCGCAAAACGATGGAGCATTTTTAATTGGGTTTGTATAACAATTTAAATGTGAATTGAATGCTTTCTCTTTTATTTCACTGCAAGTGATTGTTAAAAAGGGACGAAGAAGCGGCACCAATGCGACCTGGAGACACCCTCTAACGGCATCAATCCACTGCTGGCCACCAGTCGAGAAGTTCTTGTAATGGTCTTCGTATAAATTGCAGAATTTAAGACCATAGCTTATTGCATATGATGTTTGTTGCATTTCTTGACATGGGAATCGTCTCTGTTGTAATAAAAATAACTCAAAATTATGGGTAGACAAACCTTTCGTAACAATCCAATATTTATGTTTTCTCAATAAAAGTCATTCAAAGATGAAAGCGTTATAATAAAGCTTATAACCTCCAAACAGTCGTTGTACCAACTGCAGTCTCCTCCTGATGGACTATAGCAATGGCTTGGAAGCTGAGTTTTGTTCTTTGGTGGAGTTTGTGTTTGTTGTGGGGCATCAACTCCACAAGCACAATCGTTACTAACATTTCCTTAAAAATGTTAAAAAAAAAAAAAAAAGAGAATATTTTAACAATATGCAAGAAAATTTCTTAATCCTATTAATATTACGCTAGTACTTGCGGTTTGTACTAGAAATGGAAGCAGCTTTTCCTTACCTTCAGAAATTTCATGTAATTCCATCATGCACTGGTAGTAGCAGTAGGTTGCGTCGTTTTCCCTACATATGGCGTTTCGTTTTGACACCGTTTGTATGTATTTATTAGTTAAGCACGTCGCCCATTGGTACTTGAAATAATATGGTTTTAAAAGCACACATTCAGGAGTACCAACTGGTCCAAAGGTCCGATCACAATATCCGGACACCAAGTTTAGTCCAATTATTCCACTGAGAATGAAATATATGAACATTCTGGCCATCTTTTATTTTCTTCCTTCTTGCTAAAACGCGAAACCTCGATTTCACTTTATATTTTATATTGATATACGAGGAAGTAACCCTTCTGTGATTTAAATTGTATAATTTCCTTACTGCAATTAAAATAATCAATAGCCATTCTCTGTAACCACTTAAACTTTTGTGGCACACATAGTCACAGATTTTTTCAAATATGGCTGGAATTTACTACCTTATAAACTTCTACAAAAAAACCCGCACATTTCACGGAAGAAAATGCAGCTAAAACAATCCGTCTTTTCCTTAAACTTCAATATGCCAATATACCAATAAAAGAATTGACGAGGTTATTATAAGTAATATTCTTAATCACAAAAGGGTCCAGTCTTGTATTCCACCATAATTCAAGTTAAAGACTACACCTTGTATTTCCTACAAATATACATCGACCATTGCTTCCAAACTTTTTAATTACAAAAACACTTTACATGGCCTGGATATCGAGTATCTGAAACATAATCCTCCTTTGTGTTCATGTTCTTCTTCGCCCTATAACTATAGTCCTGCTGGACACGTTATTACAGGTGACATAAATATAGTTAGTAATGAGGAACTTAGATCACTTATTTTAAAAGGTCCTAAATATAGGGAACCCCTATCCTTCAACTGGCGTCGGAATTTCATAAATATTATGGATTCTGTTGACAATTACCCTAAATGATGGGTCAGATATCAAATAGAAGACGATGACACCCTGTCAGAATAAATTAAATGTATCAGATTCATGTTAAAGTCACGTATTAAAAGATTGAGGGGCAATATGAAAACCATCTATCCTTCTGTGTTTAATAAACCAGAAGTGAAAAAAGAATTAGATAGATTTCATGATCAGTACGTACTGGTTCCTGCCGACAAAGCAGGTAACAACATTGTCTTTGTTTGTAAGGCTCATTATATAAATTGCATTCTAGAAGAACTTGGATTAATTCTACAAGTGGTAATCCTACTTATACTCATACTTCTCTTTCTAAGGAAGAAATTCTTGAAAATCACGTGTCAGTTTTGAATACTTTTAATATTACAAAGAGCCAAAATGAATTTGAACTACCTTATATATATATTAAATTCCGAAACTTCATAAGAATCCGTACAAACAAAGATACATTGCAGGTTCCTGTAAATGTTCAACCAAGCCTCTTTTTTACTCCTCACTAAGATATTGACAGTAATGAAGGAAAAACTTCAAGAGTACTGTGCAACTATATATTCAAGAAGTGGTGTGAATCAGATGTGGATACTAAAAAATACTAAAGAACTTTTGGAAAATTTGAAATCACAAGACTTTACAAAAATCAACAGCTTAAAAACTTACGACTTTTCAACTTTATACACAACAATTCCCCACGGCAAATTAAAATCCAGGCTTTTTGATATCATTGACAGCTGCTTCTTCAATAAAAATGGAACTCGTAGATTTACTTACCTCGTCATTGGTCATTTGCAAAATTGTTTTGTTAAAACAGATACTGATTTCACACATAAGTACTCTGTCGTTGACATCAAAAAGATGCTTGAGTTTCTGATTGACAATATCTATGTGGTTTTTGGAGACCAGGTATTCCAACAATTTATTGGAATTCCCATGGGTACAAATTGCGCTCCGTTATTAGCAGACTTTTTTTTAATATTCATATGAAGCAGAATGTTTGCAAAATTTTATGCATGAAAAGAAGAAAACACTTGCTGTGGCCTTCAACTCGACATTCAGATATATCGGCGACGTATTGTCAATTAACAATGGTAATTTCCATTCCTACGTTGATATGATATATCCTGGTGAGCTTGAGATAAAAGATACCACAGAGTATGACACATCTGCTTTATACTTGGATATTTTACTTGAAAAAGACGCTAATGGCAATCTAACAACCAAGCTATATGATAAACGTGATGACTTTAACTTTTCTATCGTCAACTTCCCTTACTTGTGCAGCAATATACCTCCATCGCCTGCATACGGAATATATTTATCTCAGTTGATTCGATACGCAAGAGCATGCGTATGAACAATTTCTAAAACGAGGTAAATTATTGACAAGCAAGTTGATGAAACAAGAATATCAGCCGTCTCGTTTAAAGTCATCATTTCGTAAGTTCTATGGTCGATACAATGACCTTGTCAGCAAATACAATTTATCTCATACGTGTTGGTGATACAGGCCGTTGGATAAACTTATGCTTTATTAACGGTTAGATGCTTTATCAATAGCACTTCCGGTTTTGACACGATCCCTCGCTTCAAGATTTTATTTTATTGAAACTTTTATTTGTGAAAATTGTTGCCCTTATAAAATGAATGATAAAGGACAATAATAGCGTTAAAAGCAAGAAAAAGACTGGTATATGTCAAAGAAGTGTCTTATTTTATCAAGGAACTTGTATTGGCTACTTGAAGACAGATGTTACCCCCCCCCCCCCTTTAAATCGTTTTTGGTAAAAAAGTAAAGACTAGCAGTTGAGTTGTTGTTATAAGATTCCGTTAACATCTTCAATAATGCTTTCCTATATTATACTACGTTTGCCTGCCTAGTACATGTAATGTAACTTACCGTGGATCAACAATGAATCTAACGTTACAACTTCTGCTACGGAACAAAGAAATCCCATGGTCCTTACAACTTTCAGTTAGAAGTTCGTTCTATGTAAAGCTCCAGCAACTGTCACATAATGTTTTCAAAGACGCAGATAGGAAAGATTTTAACGTTTGAACACGATCTACTTTCTTTCGAGGTATGTCAACATCAACGGTGCTACGTCATCAAGTTATACGTCATTGATTTGAATTGGCAATCATTCATGCAGTTTTGCAGAGGAAGTTTCAAAGTTTTGATAAAACGAAAGTCGTATGAGATAAATAAAACGTATAAATATTTGTGAATCGTTGAAATGGTGTATATTCGCTCAGCAAGCCTCGGGAATATATACAGCATACCATTTCAACTCGCTGGATAAAGCCAATATCAAATCACACAATATATATATCCTCTATTTATCATTTAGTCAAATGCTGACTGACGTTTTTCATACCAATTGGTAGTCCATAATTTTTACGCAGTATTGATGACGGATTTTTCTGTCATTTCCTGATCATGACAAGGAGCACACGGCGGGTGTGGGCGGTCGGCGGGGATGATCACTCCTACATGGCACCTGAAACCACCTCTGATGTTTCGGGAGTCCGTGTTTGCGCTGCTTTTATTTTGTATTGTTTTATGGACTTTGAGATTGAATACTGTTCGTTATCTCCATATCCTTCTACATGTTCCCTTCTGGTAAAAATTATAACGTGGAATTGAAATAAAAGGACACTCTGGAGAGAGCCAAGAGTTCCATTTTCCGAATTACATTCCGCTGAAAGATATTGAAGTACGAGTATATCAAGGCAAAGACATATTTGAAGGCTCCAATTTGTCTTTAAATAGAGGAATATAGTCGATTTACCTTAGAGAATAAATAATATAATGCATTCAATCATATCAAATATTAACGTCTAGTCTAGTGTATAAAAAGAGATTATGCGTGTAAATCAGCGTAACCATTATAAAGAGCATGATTCGATCATACAGGTATATGATAAAAAGATTTTTATAATGTAAAAGGTGAAGATAACGAACAGAGATCCATCTAAAAAATCTTAAAACGATAAAAACTTGTGAACAGGCATAGAAACGGACCCCTGGAACTTCCAGAGGTGGTAGAGGTGCCTAGGAGGAGTAAACATCCCCGGTTTACCGGCCACACCCGCCACTAGTCCCATGTATTGTTCAAGTAGACGGAACTCTCAAAGTCAGTTTAGTATAAAAACAATAGGACTAACAATCAGTATGAATCAAGTCACCCAAAAACGACTCGTATATAGGTTATTATTGCTAACAAAATCATTGTAACGACCATACAATTTACGAAATGCCGACTTTAAAGGAAGTTGTTAAAATCCCTGTGACAAAAACTTACGAGTGAGTAGCCTGCCTCGCTTTAAAAATCGGTCGTACTCAGAGCAAGTTCTTGAGTACCAAATAAGCAGGTAAATGTCATCTCCGTAGACTACATAAATGTTAGCGAATTGAAATCCAGCATCCTTTTAATATTAACTTCAGAATTATATTATGAGCAATCAGAATAATTTTTTAACAAAGTAATTTTGCTGATGATAAATCACATAATTAGAAAATTCTGAGTTTTGATTTTTTAAGAAGCAGTCTTTGATATCAAACAGTCTATATTTTATTTTTTCGTGAGAAATTATCCTATAAAGTGAAGAAAAGCGGTGAGACTTGATATCATAGTCTTTTTAAAATTTTGTGATTAAAATGCTTCAAAAAATATCTTTAGAGTTTTTGAGGATCCACATTTAATTTATATCACTTCTAGAATAAGCTCTAGCAGAGTATGTCTGAAATATCTCCTTTACAGTAATTTTAAAACATTGCCAAGCCAGAATTAAAAAAGTACCCAATATTTTTTAACAATAAAGTAATTCTTAATATCACAAAATCTCAGCTATTAACACTATTAACAGATCAGATATGACAATGTGAAAGCACACATACTTGACCCCACTAGACTCACGATGCCTCCATGACTGAGGTTTTGTTTTGTGGTGTACACTACGCTCATACTTGGAAAAAAAATTTCTGTTTAAGCTATTGCCAAGATTTGGCAATGTAAAACAAACAGAGCATTTCAAGCATGAGTAGAAAGATAAGACTCAGAAAAATAGCAGGGCTGTTGTAAACAGTACGGAAGGAAATATGTCACGTGATCGTCTGGACCACATGTTTCGTGTTTGGACAAATAGGTGTCGTGGTTGAAACAAAACAGAAGGGACAACTTTAAAAAAGATGATATACACTTAAGCCGAAATTAAATTGATTAAGAATACACCAAAGGTTTTCAAAGGGCAAAATTTAATTTGCTTGTAATTCTTTCATGAACATAGATTACATATTAAAAGTATATATATAATTTGAAAGCTTGTTAAATTTACTATTTAATGATCTTAATTTAAATTTTCATTTTTATCTTATAAAAAAATTATTAATATTTTAATGTATTTTATAAATCAACTTTTTTGTATTCCACCTCTCAAAGTCAAAATTTTGCCTCAATGTAGATGAAAGATTGAACTTTGAAATCGTGTCTTAGATTTTTGATGAATCTTCTTATTCAACAGTTACATCCATTTGTCTTTCAATGTTACCAATTTATTAGCCAATTCGACATTTCCCCCAACAATTCGAGAACTGAGCAAAATATCAAAAATCTTAAGTACAGTTTTGTGAACACACATTTGAGAAGCATTCTGGCCATTTTCCAGAGAAATTGGGCAATAAATAGGGGAGCGGAATCCTTTGAAATGATACCATCAACTGTCTGATTTTACTTTACAGTAGACGGCAAAAACCCATTACACAACAAAGTCTGTCAAAGTTAGAAATATATGACACTTTGGAGATTCAGCTTTGGATACCTGTCACTTATCCATATTTCCTTTGCATATTCACAAGAATGGGAGGTTCTATTCTTTATTTAGGTGCTTTCAATGAAGTAAAATAAGTTGAATTTTGAATCAGAAAGATTTCCCAGCAAAATGGCAAGAGCTAAGCTCCACCTCCTATTTCATGGTCATTAGTGACCTGTTATATCTCTTCTCCTAAATCAAAGAGTCCCTGTAGTTTATCTCCCCTTGTAAAAATAATAATGAAAATAGAACAAATATGCAAGTATTTTTTTCTTTTCTGCTTCCTTCATATACATGTACCTTCATCACCTACATACGGGGTTTACATCTCTCAGTCGATTCGATACGCAAGAGCATGCTCTATGTGTGAGGAATTTCTAAAGCGAGGTAAGTTATTAACAAACAAGTTGAAGCAGTATCGCTAAAAGTTATCATTTCCTAAAATTTAATGTCAATATCATTACCATGTCAGTAAATACAATCTATCATTGAGTCAAATGCTGACTAACTTTTTCATACAAATTGTTAAACTATTTTACAAAATTGTCGACGGATATCTCCGTTTTTTCCTATCAAGACACTGAGCACACGGAGAGGTGAGACCGTTCGGCAAGGGATGCTCACTCCTCCATGGCACCTGATCCCACCTCTGATGTTTGAGAGGTTCGAGTTTGCATTGCACCGAATTTGTATTCTTTTATAGACATTTGAGCTTGCATACTGTTAGTTATCTTTATATATTTCATTTTGTGATAAGATATTATGAATCCCAATAATTCAAGTAAATTATGATGATCTTATGATGATGTTTGAATATGACATTCATAATTCAAATCTTTATTTTAATGAATGAAGGCCATTGTGTTAATTATCATTAAAACGTAATTAAGCAAATTGCACACATTGTGTGTGCAATCAGAATTTTTTTAACAAAATAATAACATTTCATAAAGAAATCATAAATTTATCATCATAATTTTTTTAATTTCCTGACATAAACAAAAATACTCAATTGTTTTCAGTACGTTGTATTTAATTCACGTTTTCATCAAAATGAAGGTCTGTTTATATGATTTTACAAAACGGCAGTGACGGAAAGGTTGGTATTATATGAACTATCTATTTAAAAGACAATCCTAGGTACAAATTCATTTTGTATGTTTCAGTCTTTCACCACGTTCTTCAATAAACTTGAAACACAGTTCGATTGGGTGGTTTATTTGCTTATACGCAGTGACAGATTTATTGTTTTTAAGCTTCGTAACAGAACATTGGTTTTCGATAATATAATATTTGATTTTCTTTAAAAAAAATGTTGAGAAGACTCATTTGTTGTAATACTTTGAAAATATCACACCATTCTATAAAGTTGTTATTAAATAAATACATTTATTAGAGTGAAAAGTTGAGTGTATACGTACTTTAAATTAAGGTAAAGAATTTGATTTTTGTACATTTATACATTCGTTAAATTATACTGAATTCCATTTAAAAAATTATTTAAGAAAATAAGCTGAATGTGGAATTTAATTTTATTCAAATAATCAGTTATTTCTCATAAGTTCTAAGTTACTTTTACGCATATTTACAAAATATGAAATTTCTGTATTACTTATACGTTATTATCAGAGTGTATTTTGTTGCACACTAATTATTATGTTCATATATTAAATATACCTCATATTTTAGTTGTTTTTTTTTGTGATGATAAAATGATTTTTTCTATTTATGTGTAAATTTTCTTAACATCAGCATAAGAGATGCATGAATAGTTAAGTAGTGATTTTGATTAAATTTGTTATAATTTTGGAAAACAACAGTACTGTTTAACAACACTATATCATGTGTATTATATCACTATATCATCAGTAAAAAAAAAATCTGATGGAGATAAAAACCCACGAGGGAGCCCTTGGAACCATTTACGGAATATACCGACGGCGACTCCCATTCTGTATTTTTAATTCTGTTTTGAAGAGTCGCCCGCGTGGCGCAGTGGTTAGAGCGTCTGCTCTAGAGTCGCGAAGTAAGGAGTAAATCCTTACGTCGCGGGTTCGAATCCCACTGTGGGACGTGGAGACCGGTCCTTCGGATGAGACCGTATAAACCGAGGCCCCGTGTCGCAGTAGGTGCTGGCACGAAAAAGATCCCTCACTGCTCAAAGGCCCTGAGTGCCGAGCATAGGACAAAATTTGTAGCCCTCCACCGGCAAGTGGTGGCGTCTCCATATGAGTGAAAAATTCTCGAGAGGGACGTTAAACAACATACAATCAATCAATCAATCAATCTGTTTTGAAGAAGGGTCAATAAATAACAAGTTAATTATTCATTTTCATTACATGATAAATACAATGTTTATGACAAACTATAAACATTTACGAATATAACTTCCTTATCCTGTCATATCTTTTGTTGCTATCAGTATGTGCATAATCATTTCATACAAGTAGTATCTGGAACACGGAAGTTCTTTTTTTAGCAATAAAATGCTAAAATTTATAGTTGTGAGCTTTTTCTTGTTCCTTTTTGAAGGTAAGTCTAAAATGCTTATCCTCAAATAAAAAAAAAAGCAGTAATTTAACTCCGGGGAAATTTTAGGATGAAGTATAGCTTATTCTTAGCAGAATTATGTTTTAATTACACGTGGGTAAGTTTCTTACATTTTGCTTTTGCTGTTTTTTATAAATATGAAATTTTGCAAAAAAAAAAACCCCACTCTTTGTCTACTACATGTAGTATGAAAGTGTAATTTCATCCATATTATCTCTCAACAAGAGGCTCAGGGGCCGCATCGGTCACCTGAGCAACTGGCTATGTAAAACCTAGAAGCAAAAATCAGTATGGTATTGAAAAGTTTAATATAAAAGTGGGTTCAAGTGAGGAGGGCAAGGTGGGTATTTGAACAAACTTCAATCTATTCTTCCCAGAGATATTTTTGAATAAATATGATACATAATGGTTTTCCTGTTTATAAGAAGGAATTTTTTTTCATTGATTTAGCCTTTATATTCCTTTGTATAACTCAGTATGAACCACTTTTATGGCTCCTCTTTTCTCCTGGTTGGTCATGGTTTGAACATTTGAATCTACATTCACTACCCTGGGATGCCTCTATATAAATATGAACAATCACAGCTTTGCTGTTCTTGAGAAGATTTTTAAAAAGATTTTTCCTATGTTAAACTTTGATACCCGCTTGTGGCCCCAACCTACCCTGGGGGTTATGATTTGAACAAACTTGACCCTTCACTACCAGAGAATGCTTTCATATAACTATAACAAATCATGGCTTTACTGTTCTATAGAAGAAGATTTTTAAAGTTATCCCCAATATATTCCTGTTACATTTTGATCCCCTATTATGGCCCCAACCTATCCCTTGAGGTCATGATTTGAACAAACTTGAATCTACACTACCAGAGGATGCTTCAACATGATTTTAAAACATTCATTTTTCATAGCTCAGTGGTTTTTAAGAAGATTTCTAAAGATTTTCCCTATCCATTCCTATGTTAAACTTTGACCCCCATCATAGACCCACCCTACCCCTGGGGGTCATGATTTGAACAAACTTGAATCAACACTACCAGAGGATGCTTCCGCATGACTTTCATTTTTCATGGCCCATTGGTTCTTTAGAAGAAGATCTGTTAAGATTTTTACTATGTATTCCTATGTTAAACTTTGAGATCCCATTGTGACCCCACCCTACTCCCGGGGTCATGATTTGAACAAACTTGAATCTACACTACCTCAGGATGCTTCCATATGAGTTCAATTTTTCATGGCCCAGTGGTTCTTGAGAAGTATTTTATAAAAAATGCCATTAATTTTTTTTACTAATTTATAATTTTCACCCCTTAGAAGAGGGCCTTGCCCTTCATTTGAACAAACTTGAATCCCCTTTACCCAAGGATACATTGTGACAAGTTTGGTTGAAATTGGCCCAGTGGTTCTTGAGAAGAAGATGAAAATGTGAAAAGTTTATGACGCCAACGACAACAAGGACGACGACAGACAATGGACAAATTTTAATCAGAAAAGTTCATTTGAGCATTCGGCTCAGGTGAGCTAAAAATGACAAACATACATAGTTATGAAAACTTAAATTCCGCATCGAAGATAGAGCCTTGATTTTTAGATAAATATTGATTCAACTTCTGTTCCTTTTCGTGTTCATCACGCTTGTCAGCAAATGCAAGCAACTGTTAAGTCGAGCGTTGACTGCTATTTTTCAAACTGTTACTCCACGACTTTAACAATTATTTTTTCTCAGTGTCCATGTCGCCAGCTGAACCTACCTCTGATTATTTTAGATGTCCATGTTTTCTTTGCTTCAAATTGTATTGTTTTAGTGGAGTTTTGATCCTTAATATTGTGCGTTATCTTTCACAACAATATTGTTTCTAAGTATTCCATTCACGTTAAAATATTTGATATGAAATAAAAATCGTTGAAGTGCATCAAGATACATATAATTAAACATTCAACATGGTAAAGTGCTATAAAAATTCAATTATGCTTTTTGATTTGCAGGATCCTCTGGAACCCTTGTGAACTCGAAGGTTGGAGATGACATTTGTCTAAATTTTTCAATAATTGGAGAAGATATTTCACATATTATTGTAAGAAATAGAACAGCATTGTGTTATTTTGTGTCTGGCATTATTTATACAATTCCAAGCGAGTGGCCGAACAGAACCTTTATCTGTAATGAGTCAGACAAACATATGTCTATTTGTATTACCAACTTACAGAAGGAAGATGCCGGGCCGCCGTTCTCTTTGAGGATTGGTGTTAATGATTACAGGGAAAACGTGACACTCTCTGTTACTGGTAAGCTGATGGATGATTCTTTTTCTCAGGCACCTAATCCTACTTGTTTTCCCCTTCTATACAAGTACTATACTCATGGAATCAGAATGTTCGAAGAAGACCAGTTGTCATCGATTTCGTGGGTGTTCCTTATCAACAGATAACTAGTAACATTTTCACTAAAAATATTTTCTCTGTGTGTTTATTTATGAATCTTCTGTATGTACGACGTACTCACATATTTACTTCCCTATTTAAGCAACAAAGATTTGCTGGCTTCCATTTTAAAAATTAGCGAAACGGTGACGCTGCCATGTTTTCTATAATATTGAAGGGTATGCATCTTTTAATCTGCAACTCCTACTTTACCAGTAAATTAAATTTAATGATACCTTCACAGACTTGTTATTGCATAATGCTATATAGCACCTTCTATTTTGCATTATGATCCGACACATATCTCGGGTCTCCGAGAGCAAAACATTGACTTCGCCGCTGTAACCATACATAATTTAGTGAGCTAAGTGCTCACAGTACCTTTAGTTTATTATATATTTTTTTTATTTATGTCTAAAACATTCAATATGGAGATATATTCACAAACTCATTGTGTTACCAATTCCTTTACAATTTTTTTTTAATGCAAAATCATAATAACCGGCTCAATGTTTATTTCAAACATCGGGTTCGATGCCAATTGACTTTCGGGAACTTTCAATAATGAGTAAGATAAATAAGGGAAGTTAACGAGAGAAAAGTTAAAGTCATCATGAATTTCATAGAGCTTAGTCGTTAAATTACCATTAACGTCCTTTTCAAGTAAATTATCCAAATATGTAACAGATGTGTCAGACTCTGTGGTATCTTTTACCCGGTATCTCAAGCTCACTAGGATCGTATCAACATAAGAATGGAAATGACCATTATTTATTGACAATACGCTGTCGATATTTCTAAATGGAGAGTTAAAGGTCACAGCAAGTGTTTTCTTCTTTTCACACATAAGAATATGCGCAAATTCTGCTTTACATGAAAAACATCTAAATTAAGTTAATTAGGTTTACAGAATTTGCTTCCAATTATTTACTACCATGCTGTCTCATTAATTCTAAATTCCTTTACGCATAAAGACATTGAGCATAAATTTATATAATCATATTTTAGGAGTAGCAACATTGTCAGTAATGCCTGCATCTGATGTTCTTGTTAACCAGACAATAACGCTTGAATGTTTGTTCGCAAATGGTCAACCAGGAGGTGCCTTCAGATATGGAAACAGAGTATGTCTTTTTGATTATTCTTTGTGTAATGGATGTCAGTTATTTACATCACTTGAGTGTCCAAACAACCAGACCTACAGGGCATCATTAACTGTGGATTCTTCCTGGCACAAAGTAACCATGTATTGTCAGCTGGCTTTTGGAGGTCCAAAAAGCAACAAAATTACACTAAATGTTATAAGTGAGTAAGGGTAAGAATTACGTAAAAGCTTCACTTGAAAGCAATGGATTCTGTATTTTAAATTGAGTACATGTGAAGATGTTGAAGTGGAATTATTTGTACCATTTATAAAGAATTTTAAAAACCAATTTATAATCTGAAAAGATTAATTAAAGGCCTTAATTATGTTTTAGAGGTACGTACTAATAGTTGAAATAGCTATCATAATTACAATCACAATTTAGAAGATCGTCATGTACTCATTTCTGCTAATTCTAAAGTCAAGCGACTCAAATATACCCAATATTTTCTTCAGGTATACTTTTGAATCATGGTAATATAATCAAATGGATTGCAAAAATGATCGGAATCTTCAATCTCTAAATAAAAAAAAATATATGATCAAAATGTAAACCAGTTAAGCACTGGTGTCTAAAACAAATGTTCGACAATAAATTGACTTAAATTGACCTAACTTTTATGCTGAAAAGCTGAACAAATGATTTAAAAGAGACCAGTAGAAATACTTACAAGCTAGATTTCTGTTCACTTGACATATCTCTTAAAATATTAAAATACATCTTTTCTTGACATATTTCCGATAGGTTTATCCTCGATATTTAAATAACTTAATTTATCTGAATTTTCACTAGAATTAAATAATTTCGGGGTATAATAGCATATGACATACTTCTTCCTATATTGCGTACGCGATTCTCGCTCTTGATGCGTGAAAAGAAGAAAACACGTGCTGTGGCCTTCAACTCGACATTTAGATATATCGACGACGTATTGTCAATTAATAATGATAATTTCAATTCCTACGTTGATACGATATATCCTGGTGAGCTTGAGATAAAAGAAACCACAGAGCCCGACACTTCTGCTTCATACTTGGATATTTTACTTGAATAAGACAGTAATTGTAGTCTTACAACCAAGCTATATGATAAACCTGATGACTTTAACTTTTCTATCGTCAACTTCCCTTACTTATGCAGCAATATACCTTCATCACCTGCATACGGAGTATATATATCTCAGTTGATTCGATTCGCAAGAGCATGCTCTACGTATGAACAATTTCTTAAACGAGGTAAATTATTGACAAGCAAGTTGATGAAACAAGAATATCAACAGTCTCGTTTAAAGTCATCATTTCGTAAGTTCTATGGTCGACACAATGACCTTGTCAGCAAATACAATTTATCATTGAGTCAAATGCTGACTGACGTTTTTCATATTAATTGTTAGTCCATTATTTATACACTGAATTGACGACGGATTTTTTCCGTTATTTCCTGAACATGACAACGAGCACACGGCGGGTGTGACCGCTTGGCAGGGAATGCTCACTCCTCCATGGCACCTGATCCCACCTCTGATGTTTCGAAGGTCCGTGTTTGCTCTGTTCTTATTTTGTAAATTGTTTTATGGACTTTGAGATTGAATACTGTTCGTTATCTCCATATCCTTCTTTTAAAGGTACTTGGATACAGATTTGAAATCAATATTTTCTCTATAGTATTACAACCTACATATTTTAATAGCATTTCACACAAAAATTAATTAAAAATCTTATTTAATTTAAAAGTTATTGAAACTTTAAATTTTTTGGTGGGTTTGATTGACACATCCTTGCACTTTCACAAATCTTAACTTTATTTTTAATCCTTAGGAAAAGTGGCAATCCTGATGTGTATTAATGAAAAATATTAACACTATAATCCAGAAAATTCAGAGTAGACATGTTCTAAAGCAAAACAAAAACACAATATATTGTCAGTCCGTGCAGTTGTGATGAACAGACTTTGGCGATTTAGCGCACCCGATGAATCGTAAACACAAAACAATAACAGAGCTATTGTCATGTTTACAAAAACTGTGTACATAACACGAGTGTGATCGATTCGCAAAACTCTGTACACAACGGAATGACGATACTTGTGAAGTAGTTCTGCTTTCTTACATTTCAACTCTGAATAAAATTATTCTTCTTGATTTTAGTGTTAATATTTTTCATTAATACACATCAGGATTGCCACTTTTCTTAAGGATTAAGAATAAAGTTAAGATTTGTGAAAGTGCAAGGATGTGTCAATCAAACCCACCAAAAAATTTAAAGTTTCAATAACTTTTAAATGAAATAAGATTTTTAACTAATTTTTGTGTGAAATGTTATTAAAAATATATAATTCGTGATTTTATACAGAAATATACAGAAAATATTAACTTCAAAACTGTGTCTAAACACCTTTAATATTTTCATATTTTATAACGATTTAACTGCTTTTGAGAAAGCTACTTTTGAAAGGATTTTTTTGTTTTTTAGTATCTGCATCTACTCTGGTTTTGACCCCGTCTCAGCATGGGTGAGATGATAACTCTGACCTATCAAACAGACTATTGTAACCCACGATCACATGGTATAAAGCAACTTCTGACGTCACCAGCCAAGCCACGTCCACAGAAGATTCAAATCAAGACCTGGTGAGAACAACCTCAGTATTGCGGTTTACTGGCGTGATAGGAGATAACGGTCAACAAGTGTATTGTGTAGCCAGCAACACTCAGGGACGTAGTGTAGAATCCAACAGATATACCATAGACGTGAAATGTGTGTACTAGAAACATATTAGTTGCTATATTTCATTAATTTTTAGTCCTTACATAAGCCGAAATCATTTGATTATACAACACTTACCATTGAAACAAAAAGATGGGAGTAAACCTTTCCCGTAATTCAATTCTTGTAAAGATTCAATGCTAGACCTTGTCCGCAAATACAATTTATCATTGAGTCAAATGCTGACGGACAATTTTCATACTAATTGTTAGTCCATTTTTTATACACTAAGTTGACGACAGATATTTCTGTTACTTTTCAATCATGACAAGGAGCCCTCAGCGGGTGTGACCGGTCGGCAGGAGATGTTCACTCCTCCATGGCATCTGATCCCACCTCTGATGTTTTGGAGGTCCGTGTTTCCTCTGCTCCTGTTTCGAGTTTCGTTATCTACATATGGTTCACCAGAAAAAGAAATACGAACAGACGTGACATTTTCCCTTTTTATGCTGCTATTATGTAATTAACATAGCCCAACAATTAAACACATTTCCTCTTCATGATTGCCCTGATTCGTCAAATGAAAAATACTTTTAAGTAGCTGTTAACATATTGTTCAGATTTTGATAAGTTTCTGTAGGAAGAAGGTACCTTTAAATCTGAAAAGTATTTCTCAAATGAATAAATGAAACTTTGGGATTACATTGACTTATTATCAGTAGTGTTAGAAATATCGAAACAACTTATCTTTTCTTTTATGTCATGCTAATATCTTGGAAAACATTTTAATAACAACTGAAGACAAAAATTGTCCATTGTATTCCCTAATCCCCCTTCTGATGTTTGGTAGGTCCGTGTTTGTTCTGCTCCTATTTTGTATTGTTTTATTGATTTTCATATTGAATACCGTTCGTTATCTCCGTATTCTCTCTTCATTATTTCAGATATTATCTCAAATGCTGTTTCGCAAACTGTGACATCATTATCTATAATAATACTTTTTGTTCAATTTATTTACTTTTCTTTCAGAAACAACTGATACAAATGTTTATGAAAAAATAAAAGGTAGTATAGGAAACATCACAATAAACAAGCAAATATTTTAACGTAATATACAGTATCTAGTATGTTCTTTAACAATGTATTATTTCTTTTCTTCATTTCAGACTCTAATAAAGCAGAAATTAGGTATTTAATTTTTAAATACATTTACAATCAGGAAATCACTCACTTATAATCAGCATCATATTATGTACTCCAGTGCACTCAAAATGACCCATACATATTTCTCTGAAATTTCAAAAAAAACCTCGCCATTGATGATTTATATTGAACTTGGTCGTTTACCTCTTTTTATTCAAGGAAAAGTTCGTATTATAAAGTTTTGGTTAAAATTGTTGGAGTCAGAAAACTGTATATTGAAAAATATTTACCAAGATATGTTTGTAAGAATTGAGACAAGTCCTTGTGCAAGATATAATTGGTTACTGAATGTAAAACACTTATTATTTTCAGTAGGATTTGGAGACGTTTGGTATTGTCAAAATATTACAAACAAAAATATATTTTTAAAAATTTTCAAACAAAGATTCACTGACTGTTTTCAACAAGAATGTGATGCTTTTTTTGTCTTCAAGGTGTTTTGACAAATAAACTGTGCATACAATCCTATTTAATGAAACATATTCCATCCAAGTATATTCAATTGATTACAAAATATAGATTAAGCGCACATTTATTAATGATTGAGAAGGGAAGATTTACTCATATTCCTAGGGAGAATAGATTTTGTTTTTGTTGTCAGATCAAGGTTGAAGATGAGTTTCATTTTATTTTAAAATGTCAACTTTATCACAAGTACCGGAAATTGTATATTAAAAAGTATTATTTGTATAGACCTAGCATGTAAAAACTATTACAATTATTATCAACTGAAAATGTGAGTGAACTTTGTAATATAGGGAAGTTCCTTCAAAAAGCAGAAGCACTTAGAGATTTACATCTGTAAACTAGGTATTTTTTCTATGTTTGGTTGGAAATATTGTATACAACAAGTAGTATTAACTTAAATGAAGTAAATGTAAATATTTCATTTATGTTTATTAATTCTGTACTTTACATCCTTTTTTTGTAATTATGTTATCTAATAAGTCATATGACTTAAGGAATAAATAAACAAACAAACAACTAACAATCAAACATAAAGGAAGTAGTATGATAAACAAATCAAATTGAAAGGGAAACTTTCATTTCTCCTCATGTACAAAAGGCCTATTTTTCCCCTAAAGAAGAACAAATCATGTCCACTTTTCCCTTAAAGAAGAACAGATTATGTCATAAAAATGTAATGGAAAAAAAAATCTCCAAAGTATGACATGTTTATAGTGCCAAAAATTCTTCTGAAGATTTGAGAAACTTGTATTTAAAAAAAATAAAGTATCAATGCATTACCTAAAGAATCTCATTTTTCTCATATCGTGTAATTCCAAATTGTGGCCACAAAAATTACTTGTTCTTTTTTAGCCAGTTCTTTTTTCTAGAAATAATTATCAAACGAGATTAAAATTGTCCAACTGCTGTATCATCATTAATTTCTTGTTAGCTACTACTATCAATATTGATTTTCTTCTTGTATGTTTCTCTCGATTACTTGTATGCCCTGATGGGCCCCAATCTGGTATCAATTAATCTTATCTTATCTTATCTTATTGTATTTGCCGAAAAGGTCAAAATGATGGCCTTAAACAAGACTGCTGACATTCCTGTTTCAGCAGCTCGTTTTTCAAAAACTTTCCTCGTTTTAAAAATTGTTCAAAAAAGGTGCATTATCTTGGGTATCGAATTAACTGAGATATACGAACCCTGTATACAAGTGATGAGGAAAGTTGATGATTGAAAAGTTGACATTATCACGTTTAGCATAAAACATGATTGTTGAATTATCATGAACGTTATTCAAGTAGTATCGAAATATGAAACAGATGCGTCAGACTATGTAGTATAATTTCAAGCTCACTTGGATATATCGTATCGATATAATAATTGAAATAACCATTTTTAATTGACAATTTTCAAAAACGAAATATTGTGTGTAATTGATTAAACGTGGAATCCTGTCACGCTGTGTAATTTTTCAATAGCACATTATTGCTTAGCAATGAACAAAAATGAACAACTCTTCGATGACTTCACTGCTTACGACAATGTGTAAAGAAAAACAACGAAAAGGGGAAATCAAATGTAAATGTCATTTAAACAGAAATTAATGTTTTTTAGTTAGATATGGAATCAATTTCACTTGCACAAAAATTCTCTCACTTGTGAAATCAATTCAATATTCAAGCTCAATATCCTCTATGTCGTTTTTGGGTGACATGCTTTATACTTATTGTTAGGTCTTCGCTTTCTAGCTACATATTAAATTTTACTTCGGAATGTTTGTGATTTGAGTGTGCTGTATTTCTCAAGTAGTAGATATAAAATAGCCTTTGAAAAATCTGCATGTTTGATTTGTCCAAAATCTTATGCATGAAAAGAAACATTTACTGTGGCCTTCAACCCAACATTTAGATAAATGGACGAAGTCATGTCAATAAACAATGGTAACTTCCATTCTTGTGTCGATACGAAATAGCCTGGTGAGCTTGAGATAAAAGTCTGACTCATCTCTTTCAATTTTTGGATATATTTCTTGAGAAAGACGTTAATGGTAATCTAACAACCAAACTCTGTGATTAACGTGATGACTTTATCTTTTCAATCGTCAACTTACCTTTATTACGAGCGGTGATCAAAAAGTTCGCAAACTATCTCTATATCTACAAAACCACAATTCAGATTAGAATGGAATTCGGTACACACATAGCCATACACAAGGTCTATAAATAGCATATGCTGAATAAAGTTTCTCTCCTTGTTTGTGAAAATGACGTCACTATTTAGGTCGCTTTTGACGAAAAATGGTTGTCTCAGTCGAACTCGTTCAACAAACGACTGTACAATTTATTGTAATATCTTAGAAGTCACAAGTGACAGCGACCATTAAAACACAAATCTTCTGTCTCAGTAGAGACCTTTTATTCAAGGTGGATAGAGAATGGGTGCATCCTTTTTATCATATGTAATATGTTTAAAATCTTAAGTAAACGATATCAGACAATATGCAACGCAACAACAAACAACAAATGTGAATATAAGAAAATAACAAAATGCATATGAAAAAAAATATTTTGTACAAAACCTGCGAAAAAAAATAATTCAAACAATAGAAATCTTTTTTAACTAAAGCCTTTTCTACAAAAAGTGAAAATAATGCAGGTATACTTGGCAACAGGAAGTCTATCCCACCGCTGCCACCAAAAATGTCAAATCTAAGACGTACATTTTCAGTTGTGTATGCAAGCCGGAAGCTGCTAGACAGAGAACAACGTTATTCGGTTGTGGAGAAAGAGTGTCTTGCAGTCGTATGGGCTATACAGAAATTTCAGTCTTACTTCTATGGAAGAGCGTTTGTTGTGGAGACAGATCATAGACCACTACTTCATTTACAAAAGACTAAAGCTTCAAACAGCAGATTGATGAGATGGTCTCTTTTTCTACAAGCGTTCAACTTTAGAACTAAAGTTATTAGAGGTGTAGATAACATTGGAGCTGATTTTCTCAGTCGTGTTGTTCCTGAGTAAGTTCTTGTTCATAAAGACTTTGTTGTGTACATAGTTTTTCATTTATGCCACAAAATTGCATTTTGTGTCTTAAGAAGGGAGGTATTGTCACAAGTGACATTGTGTCAATGTTTAATATTAGCTTGTTGTACAGGATTTGGTAAGAGTTATCTTTAATTTGGCATTAGGAGTTATCGTTTATTTCATTTACGCACTATTGGTCACTGAGTTGTATTTGTTCTATTTTTATCAACGTATACTCATCGAACCCGTTTGAGTAGTTAGGTCAGTTATTTATACTGGTTGTTGGCTAGTGTGTGTCAGATGAGGTCTGGACGCCGTGAGTTATACTTTACCCATGCTTAGTGATCTTGGGTGTGCCTTTATATAACCCATGCTGTGTGAACTTGGGTGTGTTTTAGCTGTTTCCCCTGCTGTGTGATCTTGGGATTCAGGGATGTTTTGTAGCGGCGTTGAGAGCAAGACCTGGGGGCCGACAGTATAGTTTTAATGTATAAAATGCCACAGCTCAATGACCAAAATTGTATAGTATTAAGCTTTTGTTCTGGACGGGAGGATTGATGTACGTGTGAGGCTACTTAGGATATGGTGGACCGGACGGGACACTATGGTGGACAATATGGTGGACCATGCACGTGGTGTGAAGTGTGAATCTGTCCAGTGATGACCATGATTGAACTTTTGGCCGTTTTCATGTTTATTGTACATATGTAGATAAAATTATTGTTAATTTTTATAAATCTTGTTGTTTCTTGGTATACAGGAGGTCTTACAAAATATTATTTATTTTGGTTTGTAAATTCCGATTTAACGAATCCATCACAACTTGAGGTCAGTTGTGACAGTCGCCATGCTTATTTTTGGAAAGGATGTTATTATCCACCCATTCTGTTGCCGAGATATGACCATTTCTGACAAATGAACTGTTTTTGTCATAAAAATAAACTCACATGAAAAGAAACATAAAACTCGGAAAAATCTTTTAATTTTGTGACAGAACGCTACGGAGGGGGTCACGTGACCGCCAATTAATATCACGTGATTCGCGCATGCGCAGAACGGTTGTTGATGTGCATTAAAATCGGGGAGGATTAATTCAAAATATAATCAACATTAAAACCTAATATTTTTTCTTGTATAGAAGTTATTCAATTAGTTTGCGAACTTTTTGATCACCCCTTGTATGCAGCAATAAACTCTCATCACATGCATACGGGGTTTACATATCTCATTTGATGTGATACGCAAGAGCATGCTCTACGTACGATCAAATTCTAAATCGAGGTAAATCATTGATAAACATGTTCATGAATCATTTCGGCAATCTCGTTCAAAGTCATCATTTTTTATCTTTTCAGCAAATACAATTTATCATTGGGTCAAATGCTGACTGATGTTTTTCATATAATTGTTAGACGATTATTCATACACTGAAGTGACGACATATTTTCCCCTTATTTCCCGATCATGAAAAGGAGCACAAAGCGTTTGTGACCGGTCGGCAGGGAATGCTCACTCCTCCATGGCACCTATTCAAAAAATTCGTAGACTTTTGTCATAACTTTTTAATTGAACGTCACATTATAACCAAATTAAGTACACATATTTTAATAATAAATTGAAATAATTTGAGCCAAAGAATTGGAAAACATCTTGATAATTATCACATATAATTAATCAAAGATTTTAGACAGAAGAAATGGGGTCACGGAGCAGGGTCAAAATCAACCTATTTTCTAATTGTACACTTTATAATGTCTATAGTCATACCTTTAATAAATGGCTCTTAAACGAAGTAAAACTGAAATATTAAAATTTAGAATTGTTCAATAACTTTAGATGCTAAAATTTAGTTCAATACATTGCTTCATTTAAAAGATATCAATCTTTAAAGGCAGATTGATTTCAGGTTAAAAAAAAATCAAAAAAGGATGAAACTGAAGGACGTCACGGAGCAGGGAGTACCGATAAAATTTTGTTTTGAATTCGGGAAACCTTTGAAACGATCTCTGAGAATGCTTGATGAACCAGAAAATTAATACAAATTGTGCTCTGCATTTGTTTATTTAAGCATTGAATTCATATTTTTGGATGTCTTCGGTCCTATAACACACCTGGCCGTGCCGACAAATTGAATACCGCGCGTTAATTTTCTGGTTCATCAAGCATTCTCAAGACATCCAAAAATATTAAATCAATGCTTATATTTACATTCTCTAATTTTCCTTCTTCATAATTGCTTATTTCGTTAATCTTAAATGTGAATTTAGCGCCCTTCGAAACCGTCGTGGTTAATAGATGTAAGAGCCGTCTGTGACGTCAAATGACGTTAAATGACGTTGCAAAGTTAAATAACGCAAACATTGCGAGGAAAAAAGTGACAAATTAATTCTTAACCCTGATTACGTTTTATTTTTACGTTAATTTTTCAGTATTATATTTTTTTTTATTAAATTGAAATAAAACATTCTACATTTTGGTGTTCCTAGAGTATTGAAAATGCATAATAGTTCCTACTGTGTATTCTAACGCGCGGTGACAAGGTTTCGCGTGTGTTATAGAAATTTGAACGTTGTGGATTTCTAACGGATTTCATAAGGAAATTACACTGAATGTAAATATAAGGGAATGACTTTTTTTTGAGTGTTAGGGACTTGGAATCAGACCATTAACGGTCTGCAAAGAAGCAATTTATACTTTAAAAAAATCTTGTCGAAGAGTTTGTAACGCCATAAAATGTGATGTGCGATTCACTTTTGCGGAACTTGTGCAAACAAGAGTTACGCGATAAAGAATTTGAAATCATTGACAATTTAACTTAAGATACATGTACTAAACAAGTTGCTGTCCTTTAAAAAAAGGACTGCAATACGTGGACCATATGCCAGTGTTTCTAACCGAAATTCAATTGGGGAAAATTTCTAGGTTTAGGGAATATTTGTGTAGGCTTGTTCACATTTCCACAATGATCTGCCAACTTTGACTGATAGTTCATTCATAGCAAAATTATTAGACTTTATCTCTGATTATTTTGTAGTTTTCTTATTTAAAAAATCGGCGGTTTTGATATTTTTTTTACCCAGGTTATATATCGGCTGACTTGACATCTGTTCTGGATTTATACGGAAGAAATCTATTTTTGGAAAATAGATATGACGGTAAACGTGTAGTATAGCTCTGTAGTGCGCAATTTTTTTCTGACCCCCACCCCCTTCCCTCACATGGAAAACCGTTGCTACAGGCAGCTATCAAGCAGTATTTGGATTGCTGTATATCAAATTATTTTGCAAACCTTGATGCAAATGCCGTTGAAGATTTGTTCTATCTTTTAAAAGCTATATTATAACTAGTCGTTTAATGAAGTTTTCAATTCAATTTACTGTAACTTCTTCCTACTAATTGAATGCTTGTGTCTTAAAATCAATGTTTATTTCTACATAAAGTTTATATATGAGAGAAATTCGAATCCGCGAATAAATATATAAATGCGATATGCAGATTAAAAAGCGAGATTTGCCAATTAATGGCATATTCTAATTCGACTAAGGCGAAACATTCTACGAGCAAGTTGTCCTAGGACGAAATCTCTAGCATTCTCGCGCATGCGTACCTTGAAGTTTGCCCATGGGATCCGGTTTAACCTTGCTTATATATTTACTGCGTGGACCTCAGGGTCCACGCAAACAATTGATAGCGAACTAGGTTAAAGGGGCTATATAGATCCATGAATTCAGAAGAAGCAGCAAACTGTGAATGAAATGAAAAGGCATAGTATTTCTGCAGAAAATTTCTCGACGCTGTTTTTGACGTCATAGTGTTGTTAACCGTGCTCCGTGGTGACAAAACGTGTTGACGTTACGCACGGTGTTGGTGTCACATTTGGTAACGTTATAAATGACGTTTAACGTCACGTAAACGGAACGTAAAATTACTCATATCAGTGAGCGACTTTGTAAAACTAAGCATGAAGGTATAAATGCATACTAAATAGTTTTAACTCCATGGGTTTATATAGTTAAAGTGACCACACCTTTTCTGCATGTTGGAGTAAATGGAAATCTTCAGTAAATGACACAATTTGAAAAAAAAAATGAAAGCATTATTGAAAAAAAACTAATTACATTATTTGCATGTAAGTAAAGATCAGTGATTACTGTTCTCTAATACTTCATCATCTTAGAAAATCTGATTACTATTTCTTTCTCGATTAATTCTTGTTGGTAAAGAAGTATCAACATGTCTTTATATAAAATCTAACAGTAAAAATCCTATTTTTTTTCTTTTGAGTTTAGAGCTCTTTTATATTCATTTCTTTGTTCAAGGTTAAAAAAATGAAAAGAAACTATAAAGTATAATGAGTAGAAATGTTTATTACGTAGCATGAAAAACGTTAATGTCAAATACATGCACACACAAAAAGTATTCTTTACCATATTAATTTACTCTCTTTAAAGTTGTTAAAATTGCAGGTTTAAAATCAATTCTAAAAATATCTATACGCCATGGGATATCCATATATTATGCTTGGATATCAATTTAGTGTGTTAACACGCTTAAATTTACGCATTCCAGGATATTTTCATTTTCCTCCTCTGTTAGGTGAAGAATTTCGTTTTGTATAGATACATCTTGGCAGATGTACAATACAGATGCACTTGGAACCATGGCTACCGGGCGATTTATCAGCTTATAGTCCAAGATCGAGTTTTCCTTTTTAGCAAAATATTTTCCGCTGATGACTGTTGACCCAGCAACAAACGATCCACCCCACTTGTCTGTTTTGGCTTTCCGTATAGTTTTACTATTTGATGTGGCTTGTAAAAGGTAAAAGTCGTTGTCATCATCTCCTGTGCACAGTACAGCAAACACTGTTCCCTCAGTAATAAAATCCGAGAGTGCGTCTTCTTCGGGATATTCCTCCTCCGAAATGTCAGAATCCTGATCTGTGGACTCGCTATCCAATTTCATTTTTATTTCTTTGGAAAGTCCAACTTGAGGTAAATTCTTACACTTCTCCCCTTCTAGACAACTGTCACAGTAACATGACATGTTACGCAATATGATTTTCCCATCTTTAGATGTTTCTGCTCGACGTACGGCTCGAATTCCTTTAATTGGCTGAAAGTTCTCTTCAAACCTCTGGATTTCGTCAACATATCGAAATATTCTTCTTTTGCAAGCATGAGATCGAGGTGTCCTGAGATTAGCCTCTGCAAAATTAAATATAGATCAAGCGCAGATCTTATCTGAGCTTTCCCGAGGATATCGGCCATATCAGCTTGGTTCTTAAGCAAACCTCCCGCTGCATCCTGTGGTCCTTTACCATGGCTACTTTCAAAATAATTTCGTATTATTTTCTGGTATCCAAGCTCGTCAACGGAATGAACGAGATTTCCCAAACAGTTCCAGCTTTTATATTGGCTTTGACACCCGTCGCAGAACTCGTGCATTGTAGACAGAGGGTAGTTAATGGACTGCAAATATTCAGATATGAACCTCTGAACACACTTTACAAAATGATGGTCGTGCTTTTCGTCAGGAGAAATAAGAAAAAAAATGTTCACAAATAATGCACGGGTCATCGAGGGTGTTTGATACACCGTCAACTTCTAAAATAGCATGTCTATAAATCAGGGAAATGTTAATGGAAACCTCAGTTCGTTGAAAATAGTTTGACTGTATTTCAACCCTCTCAGTACATCTGTAATTTTCCGAAAAATCATGAACAATCAAACACAGTCAAACATTCGTTTTCCGGCAAGTTTTCGGCAAGATTTTGCAGTTGATCAGTTTGCCATTTGGCCCTGACATGATGACCTGGAAAAAAATCCAAAACCTTCTTAAAATACTTGATCATCTCACCGGACTTTGTAACTTTGTCCACCAATGTCAATTTCTTCTTGGTACCATTTTTTGTTTTAAAATTTTAAAATTTTTAAACTCAAATTTTTTCCAATTAACATCTGGCGAGTCGTCAGACATATCTAATTCAGCGTCACAAAATTTCAGCAAATGAACACCGCATTTTTCACAGCTTCTTTCTAAACAGTCCTTCAAATGTAAATTTTCACCCTCCGTATGACACATCGTGTCTTTACATAATTCTAAAATTGTTCTGTAAACCTTACATGTGTTTTCGTCCAGCAACCCATCGTTTGCCAGTTGATTTCTACGTGCTTTGAAAGCATTGAACAAAAACTTGCTCTCTAGATGATACCTGCAGCAGCATGTTGTTCTATCCTTTTTCCTTGCAGATCGGACAAAATATCCTGACTTATCAATTTGACAATTTATTACAATATAAAAAAACATGCATATGCAAAATGCAATTGAAGACACATAGCCATCACACAACTGTGGCTAAAAAATGCGTAATGGCCAAAAAGAGATTCTGAACCTGTGTGCTAGGCTCCAAGGGAGGATTTTCCTAACATATCTGAACTGATCGTAAGAGGAAGTTGTATTTTTAGTTGTTTAAATAACATGTACAGAGCTCTGTTTTTACATTGTTGACACACCAGTCGTGTAGAATAGTTTGTGTAACTTGTGCGACCGTTCGTGTAACGTGCAAGATCGTGCGTGTATCAGACTCAATCGTTTGCAGTTTTAATCTTCGTGATCGTGCGTTTAGAAGCGTGAAAATTTCGCTTTGTAAGTTTTTATAGTGTAGGAGGCTTGGGGTTATCGAATGAACAAATAAATGCCTGTTGAAGGTTCTGACATGACTTTTATTTACCAGATGAAATTGAAATAATGGAAATAACCCTGCAATATTAACAATGTAACAAGTGTAAATATTTAAGCATAAAATACAATTATTGACAAGAGAGAGATAATTCATCACACATATGGAATATACATATATTTCTTCGCAATTATATATCAATCAATATTCATCATAGAACTTTACAATAATTATTATCATAATGTATTTGAACATTATATTACTGAATAAGCTTAAATCTATGTGCATACCATTCTATGGGAACAGGTGTGTACCGCAAACACGCAGCAAAGCTGTAGATTTACAATAATACAGCCTGAGTGGTCTGTTAATTAATTACATAATATTTACACACCAGATCATAAATATATATTACCTTAAAATATTTAACAATAAGGTCGATCTTTCTGTTTACTCATACTTTAAAAATATCATTCTCACTGATATCATTTACTCAGGGAAAGTGCTTAGTAAATAGATTAAGAATACAAAATTACTGATTGGACATTTAATTGAAATATAAGAATCATATAAATATTAGTAATAAATTGTAAACTTACCAGAAGGAGAAGAAAGTCATGGGTGAATGCACAATAAAGGACTTTAAACTGAATAATTCTATTATTCAACATGTACATTTTAAATCAAATTTACTATAATAAATCAGAATTACCATACATGTACATTATAAATACGTGTATAGAAAATTAATAAAATATATATCTGCCACAATAGGAATGTTGTTTGTTAAACAGGCATTTCGCTTGTCTGTTTTATCTTAATCCAAATAAAATAAATGAAGTATGGTTTCATTGATAAATTGAATGCAGAACGAGTTAATTATTGTATATAAATAATTAACATTGTAAGTCGTACAATATTGTGTTCTCGTCAAATAGACTTATTGTGATGTGCTGTACTTAGATTTTTAACGATTTTTTTCCTCTGATGTTAATTTTGTTAACTGCTAATTGTGGTCAAGATATTTTTAGAATCAATGCATCAAAAATAGTTATTTTTACAAATTAATAAAAAACAAATATCAATGCTTACGCAGATATTTAGTCGGCGAATATACATATACACATGACTGTCTGGGTTTTGATTATCAGTGTTTATCTATTGATCTGGAACTTTCATTTAATTATTTTTATAATTTCTGCAAATAAATGATTTGTTGAATGATTGTTGATTTTTGAGATTCAAAAACATGGGATCGATAAAAATATGGATGTGTTCATAAATCTTATAATTTAATTCTTTCCATGCCATTTTTTTCAATCTTATTCCCACTTTCTGTATATATGAAATCAAATTCAATCAAATTTACGGTCCACCTACATATGTACATATTCATCTTCTGATATCGAATGAACAGGAAAAAAAAATCAGTTTTCTTAAAGTTGGAAAATTGCTGAAATAATTATTTGTAATCTAAAATAATTATGAAGTCTTGCATGTATCTAGTTAAAAAAATATTCATTTCCATTTTTTAAAGTCGATGACATAATATCAGTTATTATTTGAAATCTAAAATCAGTATGAATTCTTATTTCGTTTCGTTTTGTGTGAAGAATCGAGCATTTGCGTTAATAATCGTGTAAGATCGAGTAGAATCGTGTGCGTGAAGGATCGTTCGTGTAACAGGTTTAACCGTGGTTTAATGGTGCGAAATCGTTCGTTTATCGTGATCGTTGTCAACAATAAGGTTGCAGCCACTGTATTCCGTCTAATATAATCAGATACACCATAAACATAACAAATTCATGAAATATTTTTCCGGACTGCAATAGCCTTCAAACTTCGGCTCTGCCTTATAGGCATTTACATAATCTATCATTTTGTTCCCAAGAGGGGTGTGGAGTTGGGTCCACCCCTGTCCAACAAAAATCCAAGCCAGAAATTTCTTGATAAAAAATAAAAAGTAAAAAAAGGTTAACTTTTTTCCCAAGTATGAAAACTATTTTCTGGTGACGGTGGAGGTGGTGATGGTGGGGTTGGGGTGTAGTCGTTACTTTTTAAGCTTCGTCCGACCGTCCGTCCGTATTTCTGTCTGTCTGTAACGCTTTTTATCCCGCACGATATCTCAAGAACCCTTGTCAAGAGCTTTCGCAATGACATTTTGCATAGAACCTTCCTATAGCCTAAAGAGGAACCCTATTGATTTTGAGGTCAAAAGATCAAAGGTCAAGGTCATAAATCAATAAATTGGGTTTGTTTTTATGGTATCGTTCTCGTGAGATATCTCGAGAATCCTCTGAGCTTTTGCAATGAAATTTTACATATCAACTCCCTATGGCCATAGAAAGACCCCTGTTAATTTTGAGGTCAACTGGTCAAGGTTCAAGGTCGTAAATTAATACATTCCCTCTTGTAACATTTTCCGTGGTAAGCACGCATTGTTCTGACCAATCAAAGAAAAGCATAGAATGTAATCCACCTGTCTCTCCTGCTTTGGCAAGGATGAAACAGGGCACCAGGCTATTTACTTAAATACAACAAACGACAGACGAAACATGCTTGCGAGTGCAGAAATAACGAAACTTTATACGATAAAGGACTCTTTGAGTATCAAACAAACAGTAAAGAGGTCTTTTTCAAAGTATCGGGGATTTTGAAAACTTTCAAAACGCGAACGTAAAGACGATCGACGATTTTTTTTGCTGACATCCTAAATCAATAAGACATTCAGTATAATAAAATAAATATATAATGTTGTAAATTTTGCATTAAAATTCCGAAAATAAACAAATAAACGTCATACAATTTGTATTTAAAACATCAGGATGAGTACCATTTGACGAATGACCTCGACTTTTTTCTGTTTTTTTTTATTTATTGTGATTTTGATTATTTAAATACATAAGGATAACTCGCGTTGCCTGGCTTAGCATTAATTATATTCTGATGAAAAGACGTTTATTCGAATCAAACTTTTTTTTAAATAAAAGCGTAAAATTCAACTTAATAAGTGTAAATTTAAAAAAATAAAAGTTAAGTATTTGTCCCTAATGTCAATTGACGAATATACATAAATCATTTGGATATGAAAAAAAAACAATTGTTGTTAAAAAAAGACGTTTCGCACGGTATTGTTGACGCTTTCTGTTGATTTTCCTTCTATAGAGAATATTGACATGCATTACTCTATAATAGTGTAAATAAATGTTATCTATTGGGTACTCTGCTTCAAAATAAATTAGAAAATCTTTAAAACTCGGAAATATGTCATTATTTTTTATTTTATTTACATTAAGATATCAAAACCCTTTATAAAAACCCATGTAGACTGGTAACATTTGAGGCATACCCTCAAAATCTATATACATATATGAGCGATTTATAAAATTGTAATATTGATAGTTTTTACATCAGTCGGCGGGAAAAAGTCTTTATGACATCATAGGTAATTTGACGTAAAATTCGTTAGATTTGAGATAATTGCCCGTAAACGCAAGAAGATACATGGTAGACTGCGTAAAAACGGGGGATAAATTCAAAGTCTATTCAGGAAAGGGTGTTTATGGAGATGTGTTATATATTTTTTTAAATATTGGAAATTTGATTTACACAAATATATATCCAAAAAAGATGCTTTGAGAGTTCATGGAATTTTTTTTTGTTAGTTTTTAAATTCTATACAAACATTTTAGCATTTATTTGAAAATCATACCATACAAAGCCCTTATGTCACGCCATTTTTTTTTTACATTTTGATTCCATATTACCCATATTGTTTGATTTTTTTAGTCCGTCGTAAACTTTTCTTTTAAAATATACAGTTTAATTCTAAAAGGAGTGTATCAAGTATCTGCTTAAACATTAGTTTACGAATTTCAATGCATAAAAATAGCCAATGAGGATTTCTGCATGTTTTTACTTGTCCGTCACAGGAAATATTTGACGGCATCATTGCGTCTGATAATATGAACGAGCCCTATTAAGTCAAATTATACAAGACTTAGTTATATTCTGATTCCTATTGTTGTACTTATGGTCTATAATCTCCTGCTCTAAATTTTGTTTATTGGTTCAAAAACGTGTTTTGCCTCAAAACATGATACGAAATTCCAACTAAATCTCTGTCTACTCAAATGTCCTCGACTGTGTTTCTAAGGTTTTTTTCTTTAATTTCAAATGATATGGTATTGAACGCCTACTCTTTGAGAGCAATTCTCTCAAAAAATTGAAAAGTTTTCAAAAAACTCTTTTTTGTCTGAGAATATATACGAGTATTAAACTTTCCTGTTTCTTTGCTTTGCGATTACATTGATATTCAATGAATTAATGAAGAATGTTAATTGGTCTACTAATTTGTCTCATCTACGGGATTTTGACGTGATCTGCACTTTTGACGTCTCGCTACGAAAAAAAAAATGCAGATTTGGATTCATCTTAGTAAAGACACGTCTAGATCTACACATTCATTGTTAAACCCAGAAATTTGTATATTAAAAAAAGGGGGGGGCACGAAATAAAAGGAAGTAGAGGGAATTAATTCACATTCCAACTGCTAAGACAGTTTTTACAGTCCCCATCCCATTTACATTCCCCTTTCCTTTTTGGTTTTTAGGAGACATGTGAGAGTTTTTAGACTTACTATTTTATCAGTGCATACTCATTTTTATGAAGGTATATTTCTTTTTTTCTCAAGTATAGTTTTTGGGTAAAATATTGGTGGTGATTTTTTCCGGGAGGGGCGGAGAGGGGGTGTCCAGAGCACTTCCTCTGGATTCGTCCTTAGAATGACGCAAATGTTATAGTATTACTATAAACAGATAACGATATGGGACAAACTTTTAAATTTTAGAACTGAGAAAAATACGTGGTTTGCATAATTTTTAGATTGCCAATTGCCGTCATATCAAATTCAACTACCGAAAATTAAATTTTTGCTATCTAAATAAAATACGATTTTGTTCATATTAGATCATAAGTGTATGTTTTTTGCTGAATAGTAGCAAATGAACAGTTGAAAAGGGTTATTGTTTACAGTTGTCATAGACAATGTGAAGGGAGCGAATCAAAAATATCCATGCATAATGCTTTCAATAAAGGTAATCAATTCAAAAATTCAATATGGAACGCAGCTCAATTGTCCTGTCGACAAAACTAAAGCCAATACTAATTCATCTCCTGTGTTTTAAGAAAAAGAGGAAAGGGTCCTATCAATGTTGAATTGCTAGCCGCAACGCTATCTTGAATCTCGAAACTCGAATTTCGAATCTCGAATTTTGAATCTCGTATTTCGAAACTTGAATCTCGAATGAGCCTTCTGGGCTTTCGTACTTAAGGGCTGTCCTACTTTTCCGCTTTCTTTCTGCAGCTTGTTGTCTTTTTTCACTTTCTTCCTCTTTTTCCGAGCAAGCCTCTCTCTTTGCTGCCTCTTCTTTACAGCCGCTGTAGATTGAGACAACTCTTTTGCTGGTCTCAATAATTTTTGTTTTTGTTTCCATTTTCTCTTTTGTTCTCTGCGTATTTCTTCTCTCTTTTCTTTGATCGTTAAATGTGACATACCTGTACAGATTACATAATTGAAATTTTACATTTATAGGTAAAAAAAAAATTATATGGAACGATAAAAATAGATATCAAACAATAAATTTATACATATGCCATCTAATAAGGAATGAAGTTTGAATTTATTAATGAATGTTTCATAGGCAATATAATGTCCTGGGTGGGGTGGGGGTGTCCTCTTTCTAGGTACATGTAAAACAATATCATTTAAGATTATCTCCTGAAAGGTGGGGGGGGGGGTTACTTTTCGATCAATTTTGTCTAGGGTTTCTCTTTCAGTTCAGGTATATGCAATTTACAAATTTAGAAAGAAAGGTTATTTTTACTATTTATTTATTCTTTAAAATTCAAGAAAGCGTGTCATTTTTAATATCAATGTACATGTATAATAATCTGTCCTATCGAATCCAGACAGTCGTAGGCACATCTGGTGTGGATTGTAAGAGGGTCTAAGTAGAATTCACTTCGAAATATTTTAAAGCAAAAGACAATACGAGAGAGAGAGAGAGAGAGAGAGAGAGAGAGATTATCCTCCCTATGCTAGTGTTTTTGAGTGATAATAATGTACTTCATTTCTACAATATTTTTTGTTCTCGCCGAATTTTTCTATCCTAATACTGTTTGATTTGTCACCTTTTTATCCCCCTCCCTAAACTTTAAAAAACCAATTGTGTATCTCTGCATATATGGTAGTGAATCAAACAGGACGGGAGCGTTACGGCTAGCAATTCAACATTGATAGGACCCTTTCCTCTTTTTCTTAAAACACAGGAGATGAATTAGTATTGGCCTTAGTTTTGTCGACAGGAAAAATTGGGCTGCGTTCTTTATTGAATTTTTGAATTGATTACCTCTTTTGAATGCAATACATGAAAATTTTTGATTCGCTCCCTTCACATTGTCTATGACAACTGTATACAATAACCCTTTTCAACTGTTCATTTGCTACTATTCAGCAGAAACATACACTTATGATCTAATATGTACAAAATCGTATTTTATTTAGATAGCAAAAATTTAATTTTCGGTAGTCATCTGTTTATCGTTATACTAAAACATTTGCGTCATTCTAAGGACGAATCCAGAGGAAGTGCTCTGGAACCCCTCCCCCCCGAAAAAAAACACCACCAATCTTTAACCAAAAAAACCCTACACTTGAGAAAGGAAGAAATATACTTTCATAAAAATGAGTATGCGCTGATAAAATAGTAAGTCTAAAAACCCAAAAAAGGAAAAAAGGAAAGGGGAATGTAAATGGGATGTAGACTGTAAAAACTGTCTATAGCAGTCGGAATGTGAATTAATTCCCTCTACTTCCTTTTATTTCGTGCATCCCCCCCCCCCCCCCCCATTTTTTAACAATTGATATGTTGAAGTGTCTTAATTAAGATGAATCCAAACCGTTAACATCTGCATTTTTTTCGTAGCGAGACGTCATAAGTGCAGATCACGTCAAAATCCCGTAGATGAGACAAATCAGTAGACCAATTAAAATTCTTCATTAATTCATTGAATATCAATGTAATCGCAAAGCAAAGGAACAGGAAAGTCTAATACAGTTATATTTTCTCAGACAAAAAAGATTTTTTTGAAAACTTTCTCAAGTGTTTGAGATAATTGCTCTCAAAGAGTAGGCGTTCAATACTATATCATTTAAAATTACAGATAAAACGTTAGAAACACTGTCGAGGACATTTGAGTAGACAGAGATTCAGTTGGATTTTCGTATCATATTTTGAGGCAAAACACGTTTTTGAACCAATAAACAAAATGCAGAGCAGGATATTATAGACCATAAGTACAACAATAAGAATCCAAATATAAATAAGTCTTGTATACTTGGACTAAATAGGGCTTGTTCTTATTATCAGACGCCATGATGCCGTCAAATATTTCCTGTGACGGACAAGTAAAAACATGCAGAAATCCTCATTAGCTATTTTTATGCATTGAAATTCGTAAAATAATGTGTTAGCAGATACTTGATACACTCCTTTCAGAATTAAATTGTATATTTTAAAAGAAAAGTTAACGACGGACTAAAAAAAGCAAACAAGATGGGTAATATGGAATCTAAATGTAAAAAAAAAAAAAAAACATGGCGTGACATAAGAGCTTTATATGGTATGATTTTCAAATAAATGCTAAAATGTTTATATAGAATTTTAAAAATTAACAAAAAAAAAAATTCCATGAACTCTTGTAAGCATCTTTTTTGGATATATATTTGTGTAAATCAAATTTCCAATATTTTAAAAATATATAACAGATCTCCATAAATACCCTTACCTGAATCGACTTTGAATTTATCCCCTGTTTTTTCCGCAGTCTACCATGTATCTTCTTGCATTTACGGGCAAATTATCTCAAATCTAACGAATTTTACGTCAAATTACCTATGATGTCATAAAGACGATGCTTTTTCCCGCCGACTGATTTAAAACCTATCAATATAACAATTTTATAAATCGCTCATATATGTATATAGATTTTGAGGGTATGCCTCAAATGTTACCGGTCTACATGGGTATTTATGTATAAATATCAAAGGTTTTGATATCTTAATGTAAATAAAATAAAAAATAATGACATATTTCCGAGTTTTAAAGATTTTCTAATTTATTTTGAAGCAGAGTACCCAATAGATACTGTTTATTTACACTATTATAGAGTAATGCATGTCAATATTCTCTATAGAAGGAAAATCAATAGAAACCGTCACCAATACCGTGCGTAACGTCGTTACTTTTAAAAGTCTAACACGAGTTCCATCAAATCAAATGGAATGAAACTAAAGCTTTACATACTGACAAAATAAATGTTTTACATATAAAAATGTGTTGATCTAAAATTTGTAAAAATAACATGATGATGGAGGACACTGTCTACGTATTTTTTGAATGACCCTCGTAATGCATCAAACAGTTTAATTATTTAAGTAAATGTAGAGCTTTTTTTATTTCTTCACAATTTGAGCGTTCTATTAAAAGCATGAAATCAATGATTTTTTTTATATTGTTTTAATATATATGTAGGACTCCAAAGTGCGATGGGACTAAAAAGTCCGATGGTCTGCGCCAAACCCCGATGGTTTTACACGCCAAAGTCCGATGGTGCGAAAAACAATGAACGTTGATGACGTCATAGTACTGCTACGCCAAACTGCAATGCCGCGCCATGCCAAGGTCTAAAATAAGTAAAAATAAATATCAGTTTGCGAAAACTAACCCTAAACTCTCGGATAGGTGCGAGTCTAACCCTAAACGCTCTAAGAGTGTGTATCAACTATAACCTAGACATCTTGGGTGAGCGCGCAAGTAACCCTAATCGACTAACCTACTAGTGCAAAGACTAACCCTATATTATTCATGTTGGTGCGAATCAAGTACTTACCCTAATCAATCAAGTGGTGTGCGAGGACTAATCCAAATATCTCTGGAAGATGCAAACAATAAGCAAAATCAATCAAATTGTATTCAAGGGCTAATTCAGAATCGATGGCTTTTGAATGCCGGACAACGGCGTCTAGGACTGACGTCGGATTATTGTGACGTCATAAACGCTTATTGTTTCTCCAACCATCGGACTTTGGCGTATCAAACCATCGCACTTTTTATCCTGCAACCACCCCTTGCAATGACCTAATAAAGGTAACCTAATAAACCAAAGCTTTATCCGGTCACTGCCCTAATAAAGCCCCGTGCATGTATTCCGACGTTCCAAAAGCATTGTGACGTCACGTATACTGCAATGTTTACACCATGGCGTCATAGTTTCAACTGCAGAGATGTGCCTAAATCTGTCGGAATTAGCTCAAATGTAAAATTTTGTTGCAGGATAAACAAAATACATGATAACTGTCTTGAAATATAAGCGATATTTGGGCTCGGGTCGAAAACGTAAGAGGGCTCGGCAAGCCTCGCCCTCTATCACGTTTTCTTACCCTCGCCCAAATATCGCTTATATTTCAAGACAGTAACCATGTATTATATATATATTAGCGCAATGTGTCTCATAGGAAACGAGCCATCGGAATTTGGCGTGACCATCGGACTTTGGCGTCCGTAAAGACAGTGACCCCATCGGGGTTTGGCGCAGACCATCGGGATTTGGCGAGACCTTCGGACTTTGGCGTCACCATTGCACTTTGGAGTTTTACATATATCTTACATGTAAAAGACGTTCACTTTTCAATCGTCAACTTCCCTTACTTTCAATTATATCTCTCAGATGATTTGATACGCAGGAACATGCTCTACGTATGACAAGGAGTACACGGCGGGTGTGTACACGGCTTGTAATGCAAGAGGATGATAAAAGCTGATACATAAGAAGAAGAAAACACTTGTGGCCACCAATACAGCATTTAGATATATCCACTACGTTTTTGAATTTTGATGTCATACATCAACTCGACTTATGCAGCTAAGCTTAAAATAAAAGATACACAAAAGTCTGACACATTTGTTTCATACTTTGAGATTTTTTCCAGGTAAATACGATAATGACAACTTAAAGACTATGCTTTGTTCGTACAATATCTAAATAAAAACATGCAATGAATGGTTCATGATTGACTCAATGGTCCGGTCAGCAAAACAATCTATCATTAATGAAACGTTGACCGAGATCTTCATACTAATTAATTGGCCATTATTTACCCACATAAGTGTTCATAATTTTTCTGTATTCCCCATCATGAAAGGAATGTGGCGAATGTGACCGATCAACAGGGGATATGTTTACACCTTTAAAGCACCCAATCCAACCTCTGATGTATTTAAATTTTAATGTTTGTTTTTTCGGACTGTTATATACTGTGAAATCACAAATTTTCAGGGGTTTAATTTTCGTTGTTTTCGAGGTATGAGGAGACCCACGAATTCATGTCTACTACGAAATGTAAAATGTTACATACATAATTACTCAACAATTCTTCATCCACGAAATCAGATCCCCACGAACCAAACGTTTTCCCTCAAACCACGAAAATTTGACCTCAAGAAAATATGTGATTTTAACTTATTGAACCTAGACTGTTGCCGATCTTATATAACCTCAGTAAGTTTTTATTTCACAGTTAACATTCTCCATATTAAAGCATGCACTTGACGACAACGATTATATATTGTTTGAATATCAGAATGTTGAATTATATATTTGTCTAGAATGAGTTAAAAGAACAACATAAAAGAAATCTCAATGGAAGTATTATAATGATGGTGTAATAAAGCATTTGTCTTTCTATGCCTGTAATCTCCTACACGAAAGATTAGCAAATACATGTATGGATATGTTTTGCTTTTGTGCATGTACTAGTATTTTTTTAATATTAACATGTATTTGAATAAACTAAATTTCCAGCAAATCAAAATGGTTTATCTTATCTATTGGTTGTAAATCTCAATGTAATATAATATATATACAAATAATACCACATAATATAATTGCAGCGTAAATTCCTTTTTAAAACTTGAATTGTATATAGATTAACAATGCTTTAAAGCTTTCATATACCCTCTTCTGTAAGACATATAGGGTAAAAATTTCAAACAATTTTACTTGAATTTCTTCTCATGCAGATAATGGCTGATAAAAATGTCACGATTACAACATTTTTCCAAAGCTGACGACAGGGGTTCAAATTCCAAAGAATTATTCAAGCAGATGTTATCGGTACATACAAAGTATTTGACGATGGAAATACCATTGATCATATCTGAAGTAAGAATACCAGAACGGAACGCGTCTGTTACTTTATCCACAGCTTCAGTCACGTTGACAGGCGGAAGACACGTTTGTATTGTCATTTAAATTATAAAGTTTACTAGGAGCAAGTATTATGTTTAACTGTTGCATGACCGATTGTTCGCCTGCCGCTATGTTGTTTTGGAAATATGCTATCCACGACACACCTGATGATTTCCATTCCATTTTGTTTGCAATCGTATTTATTAGATTCGCTCCTGCTGAGTAATCATCCACATTGTTTGTGGATCTGCGTGATCTAGATTGACGATTCAGTCCAAAGCTTCCCTGACTTTGATCAACCTTTTCTCTTATATACTGATTGCAGCGCGATTTCTGTAGGCGCTGTCTTATCACAGGTACAAGACACGGTTAAAAGGTCATCGCATACGCTGGACGCACTTTGTCTCAAGCTGAGCGCAATTATGGAATTATAGAAGGCGAATGCTTGGCGTTAGTATGATACATTTAGATTGCTACTTACGCCATTCAAAATTTGAAGCCATTGTCGATCATTCCGCTTTAAAATGGCTTTTTAGCCTTTAACAACCACGTGGTAGACTGGCCAGATGGATTGCCTTGTTACGATCCTATACCATGGAAATTACGTATAGACTAGGTAAACTACGTATATACATAGTAATGCAGACGCTCTTAGCAGAAAAGCTGACAATTGTGACGAAATTGGTGTCGACAAAAGTACAGAATCTTCACAAGCGGTCGAGGTGTCTGTCCTCAAGGACAATGACAAGAAAGGTAAACAAGCTAAAAGCTGTGAAAAACTTAACCAAACTTTGACAACTACAATCTCATTACAAGAGATTTCTAAACATCAGAAATCTGACCCAAAGATACAACCAATTTATGAGTACATTTGTCATGGTAAATACCTAAAGGTAAGGAACGGAGATTCATCCTTAGCAAAATCAGTACTTTGTATAAATGACGTCCTTTACCACGTTTATATACAGAAAAAGGTCGAGGCCTAAGCTGACCTCCCTGTCAAGTTAGTAATTCCACGCCCCCTTATTCCTCTTATTTTGAAGGAAACACATGATTTACATCTGTCTTGGGGACACATGGGAATTGCATTGACAATTGCAGAAATCAAGGTCAAATATTTCTGGGAGGGCATGTACAGAGATATTGTAAATTGGGTCAATTCACGCGAAATGTGCACTCGGCGAAAGCGACCTCAGACTCAAGTGCGAGCGCACTTACCACCTATGCCAATTAGTGTGCCATTTGAGCGAATTAGTACAGATATCTTAATTAGGACCCCTGTCTATCTGCAAGGGCAATTACAAAAATATTTCTGGTGTTTATTCTCAATTTCACAAAGTTTATAGAATTGATACCAATTTCGGATATCAAGGCGACTACTGTGGCTCTGTCAATAGAATGATTTGCAGACATAGGGTACTAAGATTTCTACATTCAGATCGGGGCACACAATATCTATCAAATATTGTGAAAAAATTTGCAAAATTCTCGGTGTACAAAAGAGACAGACAACTTCTCATTATCCTCAATGTAACGGACAATCAAAAAGAATGATATCTGTTATTTTGAAAACTTTGACCACATACTTGCGTGACGAGAAACACAAGGAATGGGATAAATTAATACCCCTTGTGCAGCAAGTGTACAACACATCTCCATGTTAAGACTCTATTAAGCTGACTCCCTTATTTCTAGCACACGGAAGACACCGTAAATCCTTCCTGGATTCAGATCTTGATATGCCAAAAGACATACAATCGTCCGCAATGGAATACATCGGTCCGTTATCAGAGAGACTCAAGAAGGCAAAAGAATTTGCCAAAGAAAAACTTAATGAAAGAAAAAAGCAAATGTTCAACAAGTTTTATGAAAAAGCTTATCACCCACATTTGAGTGTAGGGGATACGGTGTATTTGTACAAACCTGTTTTGACCGCAGGGAATTGTGCCAAATTCTTAAGACCATGGGTGAGTCCTTACCTTGTATCAGAGAAAATTTTCCTGATACATGTTAAATTGTACAGACTTTCCGATGGAAAGGCAATAAAGAAAAGAGTCCGTATTAACAGGTTAAAGGGGGGTTGCGGTTTGATGAGCTAAATGAAGCCCCTCCTGACAATATTGATGCCGTTCAACCTGCCATTCTAGGGGATGATGAAATCCCAGATCAAAATGATCAAACTGACATTGTGACTGAAAATGAAAAAAGATGATCAGATTCATGAAATTGAGAAAATTATTAAGAAGAGAGAAGTGAATGGAAGAGAACTGTATACGTATAGAGTGAAGTGGCTAACATACAATTCATGGGTAGATTTTGACGATTTAAGGCCAGATTGTCAAACATTTGTCAGGAAAACGAACATTCCTTTGTTTAAAAAACGGCATTAATTCAGCATGGTAACATAGTGTATTCTTACTTAGTAGTCTATGTATTTCTCAAATATACATGTTTTTCTCATTTTACTTGAAAGGACTACATTTTATTTTTCACAGTGCATATTTGAAACCACGAAAGATTTTTATATATTCTTGCTTTCAAGTAAACGCGTAGCGTTGCTTCATGTAAATTAGTGATTGGAGTTTGGACCATATACTTGTTGATTATTGCTGTTTAAATTTCCCCTGTCATATTTCTATTTTTTCTCCATTTTCCATCGAATTTTATAAAAATTTAAATGATAAGAACTCTAACTTATTTATTGCCTCATACTGGTACTGATATGATATATGGTCAATGATCAATTGCGATATGTTGTCTGAAATGATTTTCGTTCATATTTTTGAATTCATTTATTTTAATAGCAATAAATTATTTAAAATATTCATGAGTTTAATACAAATATTTGCAAAATAATGTTTTAAAGTGCATTTAACTTTTACATTGTAATTGATATTGCAAGAAATAATTTCTTTTGCCAAAAATGAAAAAATAAATATTTAGTCAGAATTTCCTCTGCAACACCATACATTGACTTTTGTTCTTGTATACTTTCTTCAAGAAATAATTAAGATATTTGATTTTTTTAATTGATTTTGAGTTAAAAATTTGTTATTTCATTTATTTAAAACAATTTTGATTAAACATATTAGTATATAGAATTTCATGTTAGACTTCTGAAACTTGAGTAATCGTCATCCTCAATTCGGTGCAGGTTTCAGCTCACTAAAGTTTTGAAAGATATCTTTTTATTTCTAATTAATGTACCTATTCTAAAGGTGAAGTTAAGAATAGTATCTTTATAGCCACTACAAAAAGGATATCAATTATGTGTAAAAGGGTAGAGATTATTGCTGTTTTTATTCTGTTTATTTACCTATTCGGGTAGAATGTTACCGTCCCTTGAACAGTACTAGTGTTGGAAGCCAGGAAAACATTTCATTGCACATAAGTTATATCTTGCCTTGGAAGAATAAAGAGAAATTATCGATAAACTGTAAAATCATATTTTCGTAGGGGATTAATCTTCATTGTTTTAAGTTATAAAGACGGTACACACAAAACTATGTCCATACTGAAATGTAACTTTTCAGACATTACTACTCAGCAATTCTTTACGTACGAAATCAATTCCGAACAAAACCCTAATTTTTCCTCAAACTAAGAAAAATTGACCCCACGAAAACGTGTTTTTACAACATTAGACAAATAAAGTACCTAAAGTCTCTACATTTATATATACTGTAGATCACTTAATTTTCGCGACACCTTATTTTCGCGAGATTGTCATTGACTCTTTATTAGCGAGACAAAATTTTCACGAATTGTGATCTTTGCTCTATATAATCCTAAGAAATTCATTTAAACGCGAGAATGAAATTTTCGCGAGCATATCGTCTCGCGTAATTACGCGAAAATAAAGTTCTCGCTAATGAAAAGTGATTTACAGTACTTGTCACAGTCTTGAATTGCACTAAAGACATATTGGACTATTATCCATACCATCTGTTCTCGCAAAAGAGCTTGTTCTTTACAAAGGTATTCGAAATATTTCTTAGATTTCGTTGTAAATGGATGATCCGAATAATATCCCATTGATTGCTTGAGGAATTATTTTTTTTATTTTAAATTCATACATTTGTATGCCATAATTTGTTGAAAATTAGATGCTTGAAACCTTTTCTTTCATTGCAGTATGTCGCAAATATCTATAAAAATTATGATATTGGGTATAGCAGCTTAGGTGCAAAAACATAAGGACACTAAATCATAATTAAAATAACAATAATTGTACAAAGAACGAAAAATCTCTTTAGAAATAAAAAAAAACATTTATAATTATTGGTCTTTCTTTGGTTACAAAGAAAAGAAAGGAGAATTATCATATAAAGTGTGAAAAAAGTCCTCACAAATTATATCTTTGCTGACTTGCATAAAATACAAAACTTCCAGTCAGCGATGTTTATCAAACGTTTAATGATAACATCTTCTGTCAAAAAAGGAGAAATTCTAGAGGTTAAAATAAGAAGAGAATATTTTATATCACCTACAAAAGGGATATCTATTCTGTGTCATTTGTCATTTTTCTTCTCTTTATTTCACCTATGCACATAAATTTTAACCGTCCCTTGAAAGTTAAGACGCCAGCTCAAAATTGTTTCCTTTCATATATCATTTACATCCCATGACATAGCAAGAATGAAAAGAAATTTTAAACATTCTCGCGGTGTTGTTTGTAAAGATTGACACAATAAAGTTCAGAAGTCTCTACATTTATTACAATTTTATCAGTGAAATACTATTGAAGAAATTTATTGCATTTTCAACAGTGAAATACTGTAATCTTTTCATTGAATAAAACTGATATCCTGCCATAGTGAAAGGATATCTAAATGATATCCTTTTACACAGTGTTAAAGAACACCAGAAGTGCGGGAAAACTTGCGATTTTCCATCCCTTCAACAACAGTGTTGTAAAAAAACTCTTTTATCTGCTATAAGATAAAAAAACAAGTTAATCAAACATTCTGTCATAAAATTAAACGGCAAAAGTTCTCCAAATATGTTGCTGAAATTCATGTTAACAACGTTTTTAACTTGTCTATGACGTCTCAACCGCTCAATTATGAAGACATGTAGCATAAGACTGCATTACAAACAAGAGGCCCAGGGGCCACATCGCTCACCTGAGCAATTGGCTAGGAAAAAGCACAAATCAGATCAGAACTGAAAGTTAAATACTGAGGGGGGCTTGAATTTTAAACCCCAGGGGGTCATGATTTGAACAAAATAAGATCTACACTACCTGAGGATGATTCCCTATAAATATCACTAAGTATGGCTTTGAAGTACTTGAAAAGAAGATTTTAAAAGGTTTCCTTATATATATATTCCTATTTAAAACTTCGATCGGCCATTTGGCCCCACCCTACCCCTGGGGATCATGATTTGAACAAACTTGAATCTACACTACCTGGGGATGATTCCACAGAATTTTCATCTTTCCTGTCTCAATGGTTCTTGAGAAGAAGATTTTTTTCCTATATATTCCTATGTAAAACTTCGATCGGCCATTTTGGCCCCACCCTACCCTCGGGGGTCATGATTTGAACAAACTTGAATCTACACTACCTGAGGATGATTCCACATGAGTTTCATCTTTCCTGGCCCAGTGGTTCTTGAGAAGAAGATTTTTTAAAAATGCCATTAATTTTTCTCTAATTCATAATTATCTCCCCTTGGAAAAGGGCGTGGCCCTTCATTTGAACAAACTTGAATCCCCTTTACCGAAGGATACTTTGTAGCAAGTTTGGTTGAAATTGGCCCAGCGGTTTTTGAGAAGAAGATGAAAATGTGAAAAGTTTACAACAACGACAACGACAACAACGACGACGACAACGACAACAACGACGACAACGACAGACAACGGACAAATTTTGATCAGAAAAGCTCACTTGAGCCTTTGGCTCAGGTGAGCTAAAAAGACGTAGGCAAAGAAAAAATCAAAGAAATTGTAATGAACAGGAAATGCAATGTTTTGAAGTTGAGTATGGAATTTATTTCACTCGTGAGACAGGTTTTTTTTATATTTCACACGTGCTTCGCTTTTAAAAAAGAATTCTGTCCCACTCGTGAAATAAATTCCATATTCAAGAAAGATATAGAGATAACGAACAAGTATTCAATCTCAAAGTCCATAAAACAATACAAAATAGTGAATATCATCTGTTTATTCATTGAAGAAAAATGATATCCTTTCACAGTTACAGTGTGGCAAATAAGGAAATATCAAAGGTAAAACCTCAAGATTTTCCTTCCCATTACGGAGAATGTTGTGAAAATCTTCCTTGACCTGATATAAGATATATCGAAAGAAGTAAATAAACCATAATCTGACAGAGAATCTACCCAAAATATGTTGCTAAAATCCATGTTTACAATGTTTACACTTCACTTGGATGACGTCCCAACCGCTCAACTAAGACGTCATGTAGCCTAACAAAGAGGCAAAGGAGAAATCAAAAAAATGTAATAAAGAGAAAAATCAATGTTGCGTATTTGATCATGGAATTTATTTCACTCGTTAGACGGGATTTTTGAATATTTTCACTCGTGCTTCGCAAGAATTTGATTTTCATTTTAATCTTACCATAAATACCAATGTTTATTAACATGGTATGAAATAAGAAGTGATTTGTGGAGCTTTTCAATGACAGGAGAATCTTTTTACACTGTTAATTGTAAAATGATCGTGGTAAATAAAAGAAATTACAGTACTTATATGTATAAAAATTGTTTAATTTCTTCAAAAGCCTGGATACCTATGATTTTTATTTTTGATATGTGTTAATTGATCAAATTTGAATTGGAAAATGCATAGCGGGTGTTTTTATTTGCAATTCCTGGATATGTATTTGGTATTTACTTTTTTTCTCTATATAATACGATTAACTTGAAAGATGAAGTTTGAAGAACTATGATGGGTAAAAAACGTTACTTTGAAAATTCACAGACAATTTTGCGAGCATTTTCAATTAGTCAATACTTGATTTTCAGACCCTTAGGATTAGAGTACCTTAAAATAATAGTGTTGCTTCACTACCTAGAGCTATATAGAACTATAAGTCAACATTTAATTCCATCACAAAATCTAAAGAGCATTTGTTGCCCTTTTCTTGCTGTACTTCCAATCCTTGACATTTAAATACCCGTATTCATTCATTCGTGTTAGTGCTCCTGTATTCAATTTCATCATCAAACCCGTGCTCATTCACACTAGGCCAGTGTCACGGTACTTCAACACATTAGACAACAATAGGTAGGGGACGTCCGCCCTTACTACTCATATGTTTCAAAATTCTGGATATTTTATCATGAATTTTTTTCTGACTATGTAACCCCGGGTACCTGTGACCCAGGGACCGTGAAATTTAGAAAGAGGCACATTTCTTCATCATAAATATCCACTAATATTATTGCCATAATACCCTGGAGCAAAGAAAAATATTTTCAAAGAATTCATACATTTTTTCACTATTCTATCAATACAGCCCCACCAAAACACCAGGACCTCTGACCCATGAATTTCGCAGTTTTGGAAGAGGCAGCTTTATTAAAAATAACTGTATGTACTTGGTTACTTTATTTTATACCAAGGTACAGAGAAAATTTTTAAAATAAATTTGCTAACACCTACCTTTTTAAGATCAAACATTTTCATTGTTTTTCATAAGTTGTTATTAAAGTTTGTTTATGGTATGCATGTAATTAGTTAATACTTTGCATTTTTCAGCATTTAATATGGCCTCAAAATATACCAATATTTACCACTGACTTACATATATTTTTGCGTAGCATAAATTGCAACGAGATATGCAGTTTTTGTGAGAATGCTTTTTTATGACAAGAAAGTTAAAAATAAAGTTTAACTTGTTTTACCTTTTGAACGGACAAGAAACATATAAATAGGCTATATACAAATTATAGTAGTTGAATGACGCCATAGCTAATTATAGAATGTCATGGTATCTAACGGCTTGTTGTTTGCATGTAGATGAAAGAGAAAAGATATACCCCCAAAAGAGGTGTCGTCAATTACTGAAGTTCTTGCTTATTCGTTGAACAATATGAATAATCTGCAATTAAAACTAGAAAAAATATCCCGACTTTAATCAAACCATAGACATATGAATGTGGGGATTAGCATATATTCCCTTTTATGGAAACATGAATAACTATATGGTGACAGGAAGTGACGTAGCGTTTCGAGAACTTTCTCAGACTGTATAAAATCTCTTTACTGCTGAATTGCAATCATATATGGTTACAAGCGCGGAATGTAGACTTCATAATATTTCAGTATTAGAAAAATCAAGAATAGGAGATTTGATAGAATTCCCCAGGAATTTTTATAAACACTGGGCTGTCTACGTAGGTAAGAGGTAATTATGTCTTTAATTTAATCTAAATTTTATTTTGTTAAAAGAACAGAAGACAAGTAGTACCTGCTACAGGATTTAGCATTCTTACGATTCACAGAATTGTCCTTTTTTAATTTTTTTTAATTTTAATTTTTGGGTTCGGTTTCAGAGGTTTATAATGAAATTATCAATGAGATAAGTAACAGCGATCAGAGAGAAGTTAATTTTACCCCATTTGGCACTGTTAAGCAGATCAGCACTTGATGACCTCCGTTTTTAATTGGTATCTTCGATTGACCCCGTCACGCCCCCTTTACACATAAGATCATAGGAGCATGTGATTGTTTAAGCACAATGAATAAACTCCGTACGAGATCGAGGTTAAAAACTTCGAGTCCAATTTTAGGGGAATATTTTGTTATTCTCTAATATCCGAGGATAAGCAGTCTCATTACCTATAAGCCTTTCAAAAACAAAGAGCAGTATTCTCTTGATTTAAAAAAAACAATCATTTATTCCAATGGTTTTGAAACCGAATGCCGCTTTCTTTATCAAACGAACTAAGATGTTTAATAAAAAAAAATCTGGATAAAACAATATATCAATTTGACACCCTGAAATTACCGTCAATGTTTTGTTATTTATAATAAGAAAATTTCCTTTTTAAACAGTCTTAAAAATTCTGAGAGTAAAAGCATTTGTAAAAAAAAAAATCACATATTTATTAATGTAAACGATTCAATTTAGACTACGCAATGATAGTAAACAGCTAAGGAAAATACAGCCACTCTTGACAAAAAAATGACAATGAAATGTCCTGATCATATTTTGGCTGAAACTAAAATCGAGATATCCTTTGGGGTACGTTATGTAACTACTTACATAAACAAAATACTGTACAACGATTGGATAAATTTAAACAAAGAAGGCCCTGGTGGGTGCATTTCAAAACATCTAACATAAACAAAAACATGAGATAGGGGGGTCACAATAAAATACCAAAACATACTTACATAAGATCAGTGATGAAATCGCGCATTAAATTATTGAGGAGCAATATGAAAACTGTCTATCCTTCTGTATTCAATTATCCAGAAGTGAAAAAAGAATCAGATAGATAACATGATCAGTTTGTACTAGTCCCTGCTGACAAAGCAGGTATCAACATTGTCTTTGTTTGTAAGGCCCATTATATAAATTGTATTTTAGAAGAACTTGGATTTAAATCTGCAAGTGGTAATATCTAACTTATATTCATAGTATCCGTTCTAAGGAGGAAATTCTTCAAAATCTTATGTTTATTTTGAATATTTTTAATATCCAAAAGAACCAATATTATTTTGGTCAATATACATATGTGCATGTATTGGAATCCGAAACTTTATAAGAATCCCTACAAACAAAGATACATGGCAGAGTTCCAGTAAATGTTCAATCAATGTTCAACCAAGTCTCTTTCTTTACTCCTCACCAAGATATTTAGGGTCATTCTTTAAACTTACCTCGTCATTGGTCATTTGCAAAGTTATTTTGTTAAAAGACATTCTGATTGTACTCAAAAGTACTCTGAAGTCGACATCATTACGATCCTTGAGTTTCTGATTGACAATATCTATGTGGTTTTCAGAGACCAGGTCTTCCAACAATCTGTGGGAATTACCATGGATACCAATTGCGCCCCGTTATGAGGAGACCCATTTATGTATCGATGTGAAGCAGAACTTGTGGAAAAAAATCTTATTCGTAAAAATGGAAAGGGCTTGCTGTGGCCTTCAACTCCACATTTAAATATATCGACGACGTATTGTCAGTTTACGATATTTATTTCCATTATGTCAATACGATATACCCTGGTGAGCTTTAAAAAAAGATATAATAGAGTCTGACACATCTGTTTCATTTTTGGATATCTTACAGGAAAAAGACGTTGATAGTAATTTAACAACCAAGCCCTATGATAAACGTGGTGACTTTAACTTTTCTATCGTTGTCTTCTCTTAGTTATGGAGAAATATACCTTCATCAACTGAATACGGAGCTTATAGCGAGCGTCGCAAAGCGACGCTCGCGAAGCGAGCTCAATTGACTAACGTGTAAGAACAGAGGATATTCGGAATGAAATCTGTACATACGTCAAGCAAATTTTTCTGTGAAACATTCCCAGAAGTCTTTTACCAGCCAATGTCCTTTGCGCAAATAAATAAATAAATAAATAATAACGTAAAGCATAAAAGGTATTCAGTTGGTAGAAATTTTTCATAGAAACAAGAAATAACTCATTTGCAATGTTTTTCGACCAAAATTGCACTAGGTCTATAGTTTCAACCAGACGCTCGGCTGTCTCCGTAAGCTCCGACGAGCTCCGTGTGACGTCGCAGGTAGACGAGATATCTCGTGCGGCTTGATGTTAGAAGTGGCTGATCGATATTTCAGCTGTTTTTGATGGTACAACTGCGCTCGCCCCAACGATCACACCGTAGAACATATTAGATCTCAGTTGATTCGATACGCAAGAACGTGTCCTACGTATGAACAATTTCTAAAACGAGGTAAATTATTGACAAACAAGTTGATGCAACAAGAATATGAACAGTCTCGTTTAAAATCATCGTTTCGTAAATTCTATTGTCGATACTATGTCCTTAAGCAAAAACATTTTATCATTGAGTCAAATGCTGACTGACGTTCTTCACACTTATATTTAGTCCATTATTTATAATTGATTTGACGACGGACTTTCCCGTTATTTCCCGATCTTATGACGAGGAGCACTTCAGTCTTCTGTGGCACCTGATCCCACCTCTGATGTTTTTGAGGTCTGTGTTTGTTCTGCTCCTATTTTGTATTGTTTTATGGACTTTTGATCTTGAATACAGTTCGTTATCTGCATATGTTTAACACATCAAATACAATATTCAACCGTGTGCAACTTTACTTAAATCGATTTATTCCCATTAATTTATCTTATCAATGACATACATAATACAAGAACATGTTACGTGTAAATACTTACAAACTCATGATACATACATTCTATTTTCATATACCTTCCAGTTTTTTCTTTAAATTATGAGTCTAAAACATGTAGTTGTTTTTCTGTATTGTACATGAATTGGTTTTTTTCAAAATAACCTTGCAAACAAATATAATCAACTAAATATAGAACATGCATTTTGGTGATTTACATATATCAAATATAATTTTCTGCATAAAAACATCACACAATCTATTGTATTTTTAATGTCTAATATAAAACGTTTTGACTAGTATTAAAACAACCTAGTGCGTATATTTCATTTTTATTTTTATACTCAAAATCCTGGGATATAGGGATTTTCATTCTCTACCATATTTCAATAACATACACTCAAAATACAATTATTACTTTTTAAGGCACCAGAGTAAAGTCAGGTGCCCATTGCTATTTGTTTTCGTCCATTGAAACTCGTACATTTTCATCTCCTTCTGCAAGCGCTTAACCATTTTCAACCAATTTTTGCGTCTATGAGTTAAGGGAGAAAATTGTGAATTTCATGGTCCCTTTCCCCCTGTATCATCATGAGAGTTGGGGTCAAAACCACTAAACTTAATGCAATCTTTGAAAATATTCTTCTTCACTGCTGGACATCAAGCATTTAAACCGTTGGCCTGATTGTAATCAGTATTGAGTGTTCTACAAAAAGTGTGAAATGTATGGCCCCAGGTTCAGGTGTTTTAGTGTTTTGGTGGTACTAAATAAATTAGAATGTAAAAATGCATTATATCCTAAACACTGTATACAAAGTGCTAATCGAAAATCTACTTGATTTGCATCACTAGCTATATTGCTTTGGGTACTCTGATGCATTATGGGTAAAAAAGAAAATTCTGCAAGCAAAAGTGGGTAAAAGTAACCTTAAGAAATTAGGAAACTAATTAAACCTTTGTAGAATCAATGTAAATATATTGAGGAAATTTTTAAGTTGAAACATGTTAGAAATTCGATACCGTTCTCATTTACTAAGTTAAAATGCTATTTTCACTCATTTTGAATTATTTCAATTGTTCTTAATTTTTTCAAAGTATATTCTGTTGTAAAATTTATTGTATATAAGTTTTCTCCTCAATTCACCCACGAAACATCATCTGATTTCTATACATTACGCTTTTTTGAGAAATTGAGCTATTCTTGTTTTGAGTCAATGCTATTATATGTTTGCAACATATTTTTGCGATTGCTATACTTTTTTCGGATCCTTTTTGTGATTTGCATAACATCAAGATTTATTGATTTTTGATAAAATTATTGCGATTTTAACAGTTTTGAAAACATATTGGCATTCATAATCACAAGAGAAACATTTATCAGTCAAAAGAAGTTAAACAGAAATTAATAATTATAGAATTTGATGAAATGTTCAATCATTGCTGGTGTTTGTGCTATACTTGATTTGCATTTTGTCGCGATTGATACAGAAATGCTATGTTTGATTTGCATAGAATACTTCTTGAAGAATGGTGGCTTATATAGGGGAAGGGGGATATAATCCAAAGACACTTTCTCAAATTTATGTCTTTAAATAACTTAAAATGTATTGATAAATACACGTTATATATTTTCACTAAAGTTTTAAAGGTATGTAAAAAGGAAAATAAAGGCTTCACAAACTACTAGTATTTGAACTCTCCCGAAAGCTCATGATAGGCGTGAGACTGAATGCGTTAACCACTATACGCTACGGTTTCTTCTTGTTGGTTGTGTGTCAGTTTGCTTTAAAAAAAAATGAATTTTTGAGACAAAAAATATTTTTCCACCTATTATTTAATTTTTCCTGGTTCGTTTTTTTTCTGGCTTCTTTCACCCAACTGTTAGACCTTTGTTTTGATCAACACATAGGGCTCACATCGGATGTGACCGATCAACAAGGGATACTTACTCCTCCTAGGCACCTGTTCCCATATCTCTGGTATATCCGGGGGTCCGTATTTATGCCCTGCTCACATATTTGTATTTGTAAATTTTTCGACATAAATCAATGCTCATTATCCTCACTTTTTTAACATTCCAGAAATATTCGACTTTTAAATAGAATGGGCCCAGACTCCATTTAGAGAAAACACAGTGGGTTTACTTTTCCGTAATATAAGCACAAAACTTAGGATAGAAACCTGACCCATTCATATTCAGAAATAAATTCTTATGGCTGGAATCGTTTAATATTAACGTACCCATTTACCACTAAATAAGTTTAAAAAACAATTTTCAATCAACATTTCTTACAGTACAATGCTATTATATGAATCAAATATGTTGAAGATGACATTACCGACAACATAATAGTAGAAAAATCAAACTTTTTCGTCATAGAGCGGGTGATTGTCCTCGCCTTATACACTTTCTCTCTCTCTTTTATAAATCTATGATAACGCGAGATTATAATGCAACTTAAGTAATATTTAACCTATTTTCACACTATCATCAGATATCAGAACTTAAAGCTAAGAATCTGAAACAGAGTCTATGAAAATTAAAGAAATTCAAAAAATATATAGTTACGAAAATTAATTGATTATCAGGGATATGCTTTGATTTTTATGAAAAAAGATCCATGCATTTCTTCAAGAGATGTGGTACCCGATTGTTCTCTTTTTATTTCATGAAAACATTTTTTAATATCCCATGCAATCTCTTCTTGACGCTTATTTGGCTGAATTGAAATTTGTAAGCGGCATTAAGATTTGAAGCTGAATGCGTTTTAATCATTGTGTTTTCTTATCAAAACTTTGAATGCATATATATACCACTAAATATTAACAAAACTGTGTGTATATATCAAGTCAAAGAGTTGAAATTGATCTTTAAAATTGTGACACATGGACCTCCTATGGACTGGGCCAGATTTGAAATGTAAGAATAGTCTGGGGAAGAAAATATTGTACAAGACTGTTGTAAACACAAGGTAACGTCAATAAATTATTTCACTAATTGCACTAGGCCTAACTGCTATATGTATACTCGAAAAAAGTATAGCTGTCATGACAACAAAGATAGCCTTCTGGATATTTTCTACGCAAACCAAAAGTAGCTCCGGAAAAGTTGGGTAGGTGCATATTTAATGTGATTGTCAAGATATAACGAAGACCTTGTGGTCAAATTTGATAGCTAACGTTTGATAAGGATTTATATTAAACAAAACAATAAATGTTTTATTGAAGTAATGTCAAGAGTCCATATAAGTGGCTAATTAGTCGAAAAATGACCATCAGATGCGTGAAAAACGCGTGCTGCTGATGGTCAAGGAAGGGTGGGTGACACAAAAACCTAATAATCTTTAAATATACCAAGAAGTTTCATATTGGTTGAAGTAGTTTTATTATTAGTAAAAAAAACCGTATATAGAAGACATTTTTTGTCTAAATGTGCAGACAGAAACTTCGAATGACCCAAACAAAAATAGCTAGTGATCCAAATCAAGTAGATTTTCGATTAGCACTTTGTATACAGTGCTAAACATAATACACATCAAAATATTTATGTTATGCTTGAATGAATAGGCAAGCTAAGCTGATATCACTACACTCGTTTTTTTACAGGAGATGGCTACGTAGTGCACCGCAGTGGGAATGACAGGGATGGGATCAACTGGAACCCTAGTCACATTTCTTCAAATACCGGAAAAGCCATCGTAAAAATGGAACATTTCTTTACAGTGTGCAAGAATTCTAAGGCTACCATCAACAATAAAAAAGACAGAAAGTTCAGGTTTTATACACATTGACAATCTTTTTTCATTATTTTATGTGTTGAAAATATTATGCTTGTACCATCCAAATATTTTTTTTTCTTTCAAAGTCATAAATAATAAATCTGCTGAGCAGATTTACTTTTCAAATCATTTTCTGTAAATGCTAAAAATCTGTTCAGATTTCATAACATGTAACATGAATTTGGAAATATTTCTGATATATCTAATAAATTTCTCTAGATGTGGGATTTAAAGAAACTTCAATTTTCAGCCTAAGTATTATGCAATTGCGAATAATGTCTGTAAATTTATTTTGTAGTCCACACGAAGCACAAGAAATAAAAAATACAGCCCTTATGAACATCGGCAAAGAAGGATATAATTTGCTCACACAAAATTGTGAGCATTTTGCCTCATATTGTAGATACGGTGTGACTTGTTCTGACCAGGTATTTGCATACATTTATACATGTTTTTGAAAGAGATGAAAGATATTTTAATTACTTTTGTATTTTAATTTAATATTTTATAAACAATGTGTATAGCTGATATTTAATCTATTTCTATATTGATAAAATCCATATGTAGTACTGGTTGTACATACAGTATACAAAGATAGTAACAGATCTTATCATCAATGTAAAATGATCATTAAGAGGACACACAATTAAAAAATATCTTCAAAAACAGTATAAGATTTAATACAATATATTTCATCTCATGGTATTATTGCATTACAATATCCGCAAAGCTTTATCTGTTATTTTTTTCAACCGAAACATATGAAATTCATATGTACAGTCAAGGGACATAATTTTCGCCACTTCAAAATGGTGGCCGACATTTTTCACGTCGCGCACCTTGATATCTAGAAGCTGTTTAAAAAAATAATAAATGCCCATCTTACCTCAGTACTTTATTAAATTGCCTTTCATCTTTAATACTTCATTTATTCTACCGGGAATTGTCTTACACGGGTCTCAATGTCGGAGGTTGTTTTTCCCAGGCAGTCCATATGTCCACCATTACCAGATCTTTGTTGTTTCTAATTCTGCACGGATTTCTAGTGTTCTTTTTAATTTTAACCAAATGTTTTCGATAATATTCAGATCAGGAGACTGGACAGGCCATCATATTGTAATTATGTTGTTATTGGTCAGGTATTCTTTTACTGAATTTGCCCTATGAGCAGGAGCATTGTCGTTCATAAATACATACTCGCTATCTGGAAAATGTCTGGCTAAAACGGGCCAGTGGCTGTTGTCTAAAATTTCAATATATTTTCTTACTTTCTTTTATTACATGTACCTTCTACATTAGTTAAAGTTCTTATTCCTTTTATACAAACACAACCCCAGATCATGCTATTCAGTTGTCGACATACAGGCTGCGCACTGTTCTTTTCCTCGTCTTTTCTCGCGATATAAACCAATCACTATCTGGCATTCATCACTGAACAATCATTTATTCCACTCACGATCAACAGTCCAATTTCTACGAAAGCCCAGAAGGCTCATTCGAGATTCAAGTTTCGAAATATGAGATTCGAAATTCGAGTTTCAAAAATCAAGATCCAAACTAACCAATCAAAAACGGGTTCAACATTTGATTACTCCCCTTTGTTATGTTTTTACTCTAAAAAATCGTTGAAAATATCTATAACAAATGGGTCATTTGCTAAGATGATAATAAGTGAAAACTGTCTAATCCGACACCTGAATAATCCGACACACTGTGAATTACGACATTAAATTTCGTTCCCATTTTATTTTTTTTCCTTGTTTTTAACACTGTGCAATCCGACACCCTGTCTATTCTGACACAAAATTTGTCTCCCACGGCATATCGGATTAGACAGGTTTCACTGTACAAGAAAAAATATTTTATGTATTAAAACGAAATAAAAATAAAATTAGATTACATTTGAAAAACGCATATATAATCTTATTTTTCTCACTTACAAAATAGAAAATACGTATATATGGAATTTTATATGGTCTTAGCGTTGACTTGCGATACAAGTAGGTAGACTTTTATTTTAATCAGATCATTGCTAAGGGAGAATATTGTATTTCATTATAATTAGATCTGAAATATTATGAATCGTCTCTACACTGCTCAGTAAACAGTCCAGTCCAATACGAAAATTCGTAATATTACGAAAAAAACGTAAGATTACGAGAAAGCGTAATATTACAAGTTATCGTAATATAAAACTTATATTACAATTTTTCGTAATGTAGTTAAATTACGAATACGCGTAATATAGCAGATTGTAGAGACTATATTACGAGTTTTCGTAATCTAAGACAAATTCAAGCATTGCAAGAAATTGAGTGGCGGGTAGCAAAGTATGACGTTTACTACGAGATGTCACGGGCGATAACTTGTACAACTCTTACTGAGATTTGAATTCTGTGTTTTTCAATGAGAATTGCATGAACAGTTGTATTATGAGACGAGGGTGTGATTTTTAGGGTAGACTTCGCAAGAAAAGTAGGGAGTTCGGGTGATATAGACCAATGCGACATGCTTAAGCGAATATTGAAATTTACTGGAAAATTGGTCTTATCCTTGGGAAAATTCCTATAAAAGAATAATAAAAGAAATTTTCCACTCACCCATCGCTGGCGGTACTTTCTTCTTGAATTTCCATGCTTTCTGATAGGCGTAACTGACCAAACTGACCGCGTGCTATCAGTAGATGTGGAATCTGATATATTACTGACGTCATACTTTGCTACCCAACACTCAATTTCTTGCAATGCTTGAATTTGTCTTGGATTACGAAAACTCGTAATATAGTCTCTTACAATCTGCTATATTATGCGTATTCGTAATTTAACTACATTACGAAAAATTGTAATATAAGTTTTATATTACGATAACTTGTAATATTACGCTTATTCGTAATCTTACATTTTTTCGTAATATTACGAATTTTCGTATTGGACTGGACTGGTAAATCAAGGGTATTTATATTCCATTACATTCATAAAGGGTACATTTGTGCAGTGAGACTGAATGAATCGAACTGTAGTGTTATAAGGTTTCACGAGTATATTTTAGTTTTTGGCCATAACGCTATGGTCATGGTCTAAAATATAAGACCATAACGCTATAGTTCAGCATCTAATTTAGACTCATCTACTGATTGATGTAAGATAGAATAAATGACGCATTTATTTTAATCCATATTGCCAATCTGTATTGTATATATATAAATTTTGATTAATTTAAGAAATCAAAGTCTTAGATGAAGATTAAGTAATTTAATATTTAACTTTTATGTATTTCCTTTATCAGGAAGACGAACACAATTTTTGTTCATCAATATTGCGTCGACATTCAAGTTTTACAAAGTAACATTATCAGTGTATTTGGAAAAAAAATGGGCATGTGGTTTGGGTAGGGGTGGGGCTATTGTTAATCTTTACACACTTTTAAACTTTATTTATATGTTACATGTATCAACCCATAAACAAGGTAGACAATACAAATACGAGTATACTCCTGATATATGTACTCTATTTAAGATGCCATAATATAAATTGAATATAAATTGAAGTATATGTTGCTGATCAAAAATCAAATGATTATTTGAATTTTCTTCTAATATATATAAAACTCTTCTTTCTTGCATTAAGAATATAATCAAATGACTCATTTCTTATTAATAAATTAAATGATTTCTTGATAGTAAACTCATAATAAAGGGGAGTAATCAAATGTTCAACCGCTTTTGATTGGTTTATTTGGATCTTGAATCTCGAAACTCGAATTTCGAATCTCGTATTTCGAACCTCGAATGAGCCCTCTGGGCTTTCGTAAATTTCTTCTCTCCTTTGCACCACTTACAGCGAGCTTTTTTTGTTGGCCTCACGAATAACGACTTTTTTCTTGGCAACTCTTCATTTATATTCCAGCTCTTGGAATTTTTATTTTTATAGTTCTATTGCAAAATCTATGATTGTTTTCTTCATTTATTATACCTGTGATGTTTTGTAAGTTTTCTCTGTTTTCTTTAACTACGCGTAAAAGTTTGTTTTTTATCATCTGTAAACACTTTCTTCCTCCCTCTTCCTCGTCGATTTTCTACTTCCGTTTCATAAAACTTTTAAACAATACTACGTATTGTTTACCTAAGGGCTCTTATATTCTCGACAATAATGATGCATTTCTGTTGTTTTCATACGCTTTTACAAACCATTCTATTGACGGAAGCATCTAATTCTTTCCCCTAAAAAACCCATGTTATTTTTACATAAATTTATCGACAAACAATAAAGCAGACGACAAAAATATTGTATATACGTTATCAATTTTAGTATTACAACACAAATATAAAAATATAATTGGAAAATCTTTTGTCTATCGTATTTGCTCGGAAGTGGCGAATAATTATGTGCCTTGACTGTACACATTTATGTTATTGCATAAAAATAAAGTGGGTTATATCTAGGACTTAAGCGTACCCTGTTTCCCTACCTCAATTTTATATTCTATGCTGGCAGACTTCCACTTGTTCACATTTTGTAAATTTATTCAATATTAATAAAATCTTCTACAGGTCAGCAAATTCCTAATTATCACCGGCATTGTAGTGTTATTCCTTCTCCTGGGACTATTCCTCATCTGGATTATTCTTAGAAGAAGAAAGAAGGGACAGAAGAAGGCTAAATAGACATTGACATCTGTTTTTCTTTTCAAAGCTTATTTCATTTAGGATGTGTCACTGTAAACCCCTAGCATAGGCATCGGTGACAGCAGTGGTTTCCCTATTAACTTTTAAATATCAGGTCCATTCTAAAGGACAAATTAATGATTGATTGTATGTAGATTAACGTCCCTCTCGAGAATTTTTCACTAGTCCGTTGCCGTTTCCATATATCTTTTTTTTTTCTTTTTTTTTTATCATCACATTTTTCAAATTTTATCATAATTATTTCAATAAATTTCATTTCCAAATTTTATTGGGTTTTTTTCAGAAATAAGAATTTTTCATATAAGAAGGATATGGAGATAACGAACAGTATTCAATCTCAAAGTCCATTAAACAATACAAAATAAACTGCAAACTGAGCACCCCCGAAACATCAGAGGTGTGATCAGGTGCCATGGAGGAGTGAGCATCCCCTGCCGACCGGTCACACCCGCCATGTGCTCCTTGTCATAAACAGGAAATAACGGAAAAATGCGTCGTCAATTCAGTGTATAAATAAAGGACTAACAATTGGTATGAAAAACGTCAGTCAGCATTTGACTCAATGATAAATTGTATTTGCTGTCAAGGTCATTGTATCGACCATAGAACTTACGAAATGATGACTTTAAACTTGCTTGTCAATAATTTACCTCGTTTTAGAAATTGTTCATACGTAGAGCATGCTCTTTTGTATCGAATCAACTGAGATATATATACTCCGTATGCAGGTGATGAAGGTATATTGCTGCATAAGTAAGGGAAGTTGACGATAGAAAAGTTAAAGTCATCACGTTTATCACAAAGTTTCGTCGTTAGATTACCATTAGCGTCTTTTTCAAGTAAAATATCCTAGTATGAAACAGAAGTGTCAGACTCTGTGGTATCTTTTATCTCAAGCTCACCAAGATATATCATATCGACGTAGGAATGGAAAATACCATTTTAATTGACAATACGTCGACGATATATCTAAATGTCGAGTTGAAGGCCACAGCAAGTGTTTTCTTCTTTTCACGCATAAGATTTTGCATAAATTCTGCTTCATAGAAATATATAAATAAGTCTGCTAATAAGGGAGCGCAATTTGTACCCATGGGAATTCCAATAGATTGTTTCAATACATGGTCTCCAAAAACCACATAGATATTGTCAATAAGAAACTCAAGCATCTTCTGCTTTTTAATAAAAATAGAACCCTTGTCTTGTCATTGATCACTTGCAAAATTATTTTGTTAAGATTCATTCTGATGGTTCACACAAGTTGATTTAGAAAAGATGATTTAGTTTCTACGTGAATTTGAAGACCAGCCCAGGTTCGCAACAATTTGTTAGAATTTCAAAGGTATATGTGAAGCAGAAATTTTTTTAACAAAATCTTTTGCATTCTTATATCCAATTCATAATTTTAATTAAAACACATTTTCTAAGTATGCCCTCCGTATGCTGGATTATGACAGTGTTCATGATTTCCTGATCTTGTTTCTTCTTTCTGAAAGTTTTTATTTTTGAAGTTTGGAAAATGAAACAAGTCGATGGTTAAAGATCTGAGGCATAGTGTTGGTGTGACAAAACATTAAATCTCTGTTTATCCCGAAAAACCCTATACTCTTCATTACGTTTGGGGTTATCGTAAAGAGAATTAATGTAGAATTAATGATTTCTGATTCTGGTTCCTTCCTCTATTAAATAGTTTTAATTTTTGCAAAAATTGTGTTTTGTAGACTTGTTCCGACATTGATCTTGCAATTCTTTGCTCTTAAGAGAACTTTGCTGTTTTGCTCCAGTCCATCTTGTCGTACATTTGTGTATGAGGTTGAAAGCAATGGACTCAGGTCTTATTATCTGTTAGAATTTCGGACAAATATCAATAACTACATTTTTGATTTTTTAAAGTACAGTGTAACTGCTTTGATACGCTTACATGCTGTCGTTTCACTCTCTTGTCAAAACAGGGTGATCATTGAGTGCCTAGCTTTTTCAGCGTCAAGCGATTCTTTAAAAATGTGTGAACTACCCAAAAATTATGTCTACAAAATTTGCTCTGCAATTTAAAGTCAATCAAACATTATCAGTGATAATTTGTTGAACTTTGTGAAACATTACACAGCTTTTTGTAAGTCCTAGTCGCCAAGTACAGTACCCATTTTTGTTGCCCAATTTACCCTCTTTGATAATTGAAATTCCCCTGCTCATGTGTCTACAAAACATAATATATTTGTTGCTGTAAATATCACATATTTCAGAGAATATTTCTTTGGGATTCTTGCCAAGTTTTACATTTCACAGTAGCTTTAATAAAGCTTTTAACTTCAGTCATATTTACCGGCCTTTTTAATGCAGTATCTTGAGTAACCATTGCTTTCAAGCTTTTTGCAATGAAACTACATGATGAAACGTGGACACATAAACGGTTAACAGTTTGATATAGATTCAATCAGGATATAAAGCCCAGGTTATTGTCCTTTGATTTTCATGCTGTATTTAATAGGGTTCAGGATATAATTTATTGAACAGCCCCCGTATATTCAATTACAGACAGACGGCCCAATAGTACTTTGAAATAAAATATATGGAGAAAACGAGCAGTATGAAAGATCAAAAGTCCATTAAACAATACAAAATAGAGGCATAACCAGCATGGACCTCCAAAACATCATAGGTGGGAGCATCCCCTTCTTATCGGTCAAACCCTTTTTGTGATCCTTGTAATGATCGAAAAAAGAGAAAATTCCGTAGATAATTCAGCATGTAAATAATGGACTAACAATTACTAGTGGTATGAAAAACGTCAGTCAGCATTTGACTCTATGATAAATTATATTTGCTGAAAAGGTCATTCTTATGTTGCGGGTTAGTATACCAGTATCCTTTTTCACAAAAAAATCAAGATTTTAAACTTAAGAATCTCTTACGACAAAGTTTAAGGATGTTACGCACGATTTTGGTGTCATTTTTCAATTTTAGTTACTTACCTATCAAACTTCTCGGTGATTTAAAAATAATAATTGCAATATGGCTTATTTGAGTATGACTGGATAGGTTTTGAATCAAGGGAAGGATATGGAGATAACGAACAGTATTCAATCTCAAAGTCCATAAAACAATATGCAAAATAAGAGCAGAGCAAACACGGACCTCCGAAACATCAGAGATGGGATCAGGTGCCATGGAGGAGTGAGCATCCCCTGTCGACCGGTCACACCCGCCGTGTGCTCGTCGTCATGATCAGAAAATAACGGGGAAAAAATTCCGTCGTCAATTTAGTATATAAGTAATGGACTAACATATGGTATGAAAAACATCAGCCAGCATTTGACTCAATGATAAATTGTATTTGCTGACAAGTAAACTGCATGATTAAAATGACATTTAAATAATTTCTTTTTTGCAAGACATTGGATTTAACAGCACCAATATAAGGTATGTACGCGTGTAAGGCGTTACTTTTTATAGCAAGGATCGCACATTGATTGTTCAAAAATGAATATACACTTTTCATTTTCCTCACAAAACAAGAGAAATCCATGTCATTTGTTCTATTAATACATATTTGAAACATTTCATTAATGTTGATATCAAATTGCATGGTTTGGAGCAAGTAAAGGGGTTGCTAATTCATCAGAAATGCCAGCGTTTAAGACGAAGTGCAAAAATAAGATCATACCTCTTCCGGTGGTTAATTTCTATTATTTATCCATTCATTACAAACAAAATTTAAATATTCAAAATGTGCTAATCCAAAGAGTCAGATTACATGTCAGCTTGATTAATTTACTCTATTAATTAATAATTTGCGCAACATTTAGGAGGTTCAAAATATTTGTCCAATGGGCGTAAATTTCATTCTGCTTCAACGTAATACATCGAATGCGTTAAAGAAGAGTTTACAAATTTTTGTTTGGATATTTTACAGGAAAAGACATTAATGGCAATCTAACAACGACGCTCTATGATAAACATGATGACTTCAACTTTTCAAAGGTCAACTTCCCTTTCTTATGTAACAATACACCTTCATTATCTACATACGGAATTTATATATCTCAGTTATTTCGATACTCAAAAGCATGCTCTACGTGTGAAGAATTTCTTATCCGTGGTAAATAATGAACAAACAAGTTGATGAAACAATAATATCAGCAGTCTCGTTTGAAGTTTAAAATTTTACAATAGTTTCTATGCAAAATTGATAATTTACGAAGTAATCATTTTTTGGCCAAATTTTTGTCATATCTATCATCAGTGTGACTGTGTCAAGAAAGTTTGTGCTCACCATGTTGCGCTGTTCCTGCATTTTGCCACAAATTGAAAGAAAAGCAGAAAGTAGGTAAAAATAGCTACTTTGGGTAGCTTTAAGGAGGCTGGGGGGTCAACAAATTAATCACAAATTAACCACCAGATTTAAATTATTTTTTTAGATAAGGTATCTTAAGCTGTCAACTATCATTTGGAAAAGAAATAAATCAGACATTTTAGTTTTAAAATTTGATCATTTTTGTATATCTTTATATGGAGCTCTTCTTTTAAAGGAGATCAAAATAGTCTGAAAATGGCTGCCACACTCCAGCCTCGTTAAATACCTAGGGAGCTATTAATAGCTACGTAGGTAGAAATAGTCTTTGGACTGGATCTGATCAGCACCACTGGGCCTCCAGACACAGCTGGGTCGACACCACGTTCACTGACCGTCTAGACCGCCAGACTCTCAGGTCTCCCTCATATAACGTCTCAACAGTCAGCTATCCCTCCGTTAGACGGACACTATAGTGTTCCCCTGGTCTGTAAGGGCTGTACCGCCGCCGCCCTCCCGTATGCCCAGGTCCTAGACACAAACTGATCACTTGACCACTCACATCTGCCGTCCTTAGTCCCTAGTATACTCTATGCCATATGCACTAAAGTAAAATGACTTTTCTAAAATACTGACTAACAAATAACAGAATATATTCACCTGCTTAACACAAAACAAGTATGCAGACAAAAAGTAACAAACTCCTATAAATAGAAGCGAAAACAAGCTTACCGGCTGGAGAAAAACAGAAATGACCACACACAGAAATTCACCGTTCCCTGGTTACCGGTTCCAGACTTATTACTAGAATTCACCAAATATTAGAACGTCCATAGTGACCAAAACTGTAGAAGTGGCTTGGCAAAACAACTCTTTCACTGTCACGCGTCGTTTCCATCTGACCAACCAGTTTTTTTTAAATTTAGCTTACATACGCACCCTCAAATGTATGGAAATGCATAACCACCAAAACTCACAAGGAAAACACAAAATAAAACATAATATTAACTAAACAAAAGTCAACTTCATCACAGAAGTCATCATTTCGTAAATTCCATCGTCTATACATTGATCTGGTCAGCAAATAAAATTTATCGAGTCAAATTCTGACTGATTTTTTTTCAACTGATTGTTAATCCATAATTAGTACACTGAATTGACGACGGAGTTTTCCGTCATTTTTCAATATTGACAAGGAGAAGATATCCTTGTCATTTTCCAATCTTGACCGGCAGCAAGGGATGCTCACTCCTCCATGGTACCTGATCCCACCTCTGATGTTTCGGAGGTCCGTGTTTGCTCTGCTCTTAAATTGAATACTCTCCATATCCTTCTTCAAACAACATCAGAATTCAGGATCTTCGAGAATACACTTATGTTTGCCAAAGATCTACAAAAATCGGACAACTTTGACATTAAATGAAGCAAATAAATATTCAAGCCTCCCAAACTTTATTAATAACTCCCGACGTGTTTCCTCCTTTGTATCCGTAAACTCCTGATGATGATAAAGACGCACCGGGTTTGCTTCCAGCCTTTCCAAGAAATTTTTAATAACTAAAGCGCTTGACCTTTTTATGTCTTTCTTTTTTACGAATATGCCAAACGACCATGTTTCTATCCCGAATGTCATCAATTTATTTTTCTTAAAAGAAGCATTTCTTTTATTTCTACTGACACTGAGTGAATGGTAAGCTAAATTTGTTAGCCTTCCTTTAATTTGTCGGAATTCTGGTAATAATTCCGAAGCTTTCTCTCATCGCTCACGCAGCTGAGCTATATACAGCTCCGTCTGATTTGCAGAGGAGAATCTACGAAAGCCCAGAAGGCTCATTCGAGATTCGAGATTCAAAATACGAGATTCGAAATACGAGTTTCGAGATTCAAGATCCAAACTAACCAATCAAAAGCGGATTCAACATTTGAATACTCCCCTTTATTATGTTTTTACTATCAAGAAATCGTTTAAAATAATTATAACCAATGGGTCATTTGATTAAATTACAATGCAAAAAAGAGTGTTTTATATATATTAGAAGGAAATTTAAATAATTATTGGATTTTTGCAGCAAGATATACTTCAATTTATATTATAGCTTCTTAAATATTAAATAGATTACATATATCAGGAGTATATATATTTTTGTATTATCTTCTACACTTATTTTTTTTTTTATTTCCGCGCATAGGAAAACCACAGGTACTTGTGGACAGGACCCCTCCCCCTCACCCCCTCGATATTCAATACCAGGGCTTACTGGACAATTTTTTTTAACAAATTATATTTATTACACTTATTAATGTGTACAATACGAAAACATCACGGGCGTAAAACCCCCAGAATAATCGTTTAACCAAAAAAAAAAACCATTATACATTACCCCACCCCACTATACAAGAGAGGTGTCATTTAAGGAGAAAATATGGGATTATTACGAGATGCAGAGTCAATCCGATAGCATGGACTAAGACAGAAATATATGTAGAGACAGTTAATTTTAATCAACATTTTAAGTTAAAATAAATGCATGGTTTTAAACCTAGAAATAGCAGCGGGCGTACAACGTAAACAAACTTATAATGTATAGTGGGGTATTTTTTGTGTTGAGCGATTATTCTGGGTTTTTACTATTTTTTTTGGCATTGAACACACGATGAATAAGTGTATTAGATATATGTTGTGAAAAAAGTCCAATAAGCCCTGGGGTTGAATATCGAGAGGGGGGGTGCCCTGTCCACAAGTACATTTGGTTTTCCTATGCGGGAAAATACATAAAAATTAAGTTTAGAAGACAATACAAATAAATATATATACTCATGATATAAGTAATTTTTTTAATATTTAAGAAGCTATAATATAGATTGAAGTATATTTTTCTGATCAAAAATCCAATAATTATTAAAATTTCCTTCTAATATATATAACACTCTTTCTTGCATTGTAATATAATTAAATGACCCATTTGTTATAATTATTTTAAACGATTTCTTCATAGTAAAAACATAATAAAGGGGAGTAATCAAATGTTGAACCCGCTTTTGATTGGCTAGTTTGGATCTTGAATTTCGAATCTCGAATTTCGAATCTCGTACTTTGAAACTCGCTTCTGATTGGTTAGTTTGGATCTTGAATCTCGAAACTCGAATTTCGAATCTCGAATTTCGAATCTCGTACTTTGAAACTCGAATCTCGAATGAGCCTTCTGGGCTTTCGTAAGAATCTCTCCTAACGCGCTCTATATAGACTAACCTGTAATTGCACTTTACCCCTCCAGGTAATTTGCTGAGTACATCTCGAGTCGTATCCTGCTTTTAACCACATTTTTGGGGTGGCACATATTTAATAATGTGATTTGAAGTCAAGCAAAATGATACGCTGTTACATGTGTCTGCTTTCACACCTGGACTAGTTCGAAGGGGGGGGGGGTCTATGTGTATTATTGTAATAAGAAAATAATACAGAAATGAAGGTATGGCGTGCTACATACTAACTTTGGATTTTGGCTCATCAGCCTCTCTTCATTAAAGACAAAACCAGGCTGGTAACTTTCCAGGAAGCTATATATCTTTTTATGTGATTCGATTTTGCACCAGACCTAAGGTATAATCCGTAGCCTGATGTGGTACGCCTGCTTTCTGGTATCCCGGAATCCCTGGCGTGTGCAGACAAGCCTTCTTGTAGCCTCTTAAATTCCTTCTCTACATCGCTCGTCATATTTCAAAACACAACACATCAATAAAAGTATAAGAAAGTACAAATTGAAAAACAAAATATTACAATATTTAACCGAGACCCCATCACAGCCACCACAGAGTTTTACACGTGTTGATCATGGTTTGAATTATTGGCCTGTAAATAGAAATGACCCTTCCCTTACTTACGAGAAAAATAACATTTGAATGTCGGGCTTATATTTCTAAGGGGTAACTTTTTGTCGGCCTAATATTTACAAAAAAACTGAGGGGTTCACAAATGCCACCGGTTATGTCATTTTAAGATTCTGTCAGTCAAGATGCCAAGTCCTAAATTACTACTAGTGATCAGCATCTGACAAAGAAGATAAAGTGAGTTGTTTTTATTCCGGACGAAGAGGCATATTATGTACTGTCGGGCAATCCACAAAGGATTGATAAAATAGTTTTGATAAGCCTCAATATTAGGTAATATTTACATTTACTTTGTTTGACCCTAATAAAAAGCATTATAAAATTACAAGTGATAAATACACATAACACACAAGACCAAATTACCGAAGTCTGTCTGGCGTATGAATACAGGGACTACACCATTACAGTTTAAACAAAGCGAAAACTTTATGTCTTTTATACCATTCATTTGTATTTCTTTGTTGCAAAATAAAGTTTATCATTTTTAGATTGAAAAATAAGAAAACTTTGATTATTGTTATCTGTTTTATTGTGCACTATTTTCGTTTGCGGATTTTGGCTTGTGCGCAAACAAACTCTGGCGGGAAACTTGGATTAAGCTGTTCCATACGCTGTTCTATAAATTGCAACT
>PRKT01000237.1:182610-198003 GCA_003671525.1 Saccostrea glomerata
AAATTTTTTTGAGACGGATTATTTATTTTCATTCCTGTCAAGGACAGATTATTCATTTTCAAGATTATCGAGGACAGATTATTTATTTTCTTCTTTGTCTTACGGTACCTTGATCGTGTGATTCTAAAAGACTAATACCATAGGCGGATTCAGGATGGGGGGGGGGGCGTGTATAACTTCGTTCAGGCAAGAGGTCTGGGCCGCCTTAAGGCCCCCAGTGGGTCCTGGGCAAAGCACTGGTGGAGGCCAAGGGAGGGAAATTCCCCAGAATCTCTTGCACCCCTACTAATGTGTTCGGAACCTTTTATTTTTCGGTGTTCTGCAAATTGTAAAACCCGATGAGTTCAGAGTAGCTCTGACAGTGGCTCTGGCGAGATTTAGCGAGACTTCAGCGAGATAGGGTAAATTATTCACGGAAATATGGCTAGGAAGTGACTAGCACGTGGAGACATAGTAAACAGAAAGTTATGTTGCGTTTTAGTTTTCACCACCCTATAATATCATTCTGTAGAAATGTACTTCATTCGATCTTTTTTGAATTCATTCAAGTTTAAATTATAAGTATTCTCTATGATTTTCTGCTGTCATAAATTAAAATTTCTTTTTGGACAAACATTTTGCATGGGAACCTGGACTATATTTTTTGGCGTCAGATTAGCAAATGAGGCACCGATGTGACTTAAACTGATAAATCAGATGAGTGAAAATTGCATTATGGGTTACTATATACGAATACTACAGGAATTTTACGCTTGATAAATTCCTTTATTGTTCTATCGATGAATACAATTGTCAGGTGGATTCCCTGGCCAACACACGTATTCACGAGTACAGTTATATTAAAATGTTTTGTCTGTTTAAATTCATACGAGAAACTGCTCGTTTTCCTTACCCTAGAAGTGCTGGCGTTCTGAACTTGACACTAACTACGTAACATTTTATTAAACATATTTTTTTCTAGTTAACAACAAATTAAAAACGCCCGTGATATTTTTCATAGTTTCTAATGTTTGAATTATGTTCATATAAAGAACATTTTTTTTTTTATTTTGCACTCCATTGACATGATCATACATGTAGATTGACCTGAACCACGTGTTCGAAGTATAATAACATGTAAACATGTATTTGGCGTAAACGTATTCAATCAACAATTGGTCAGTTGCTCGTGGTAAGATCCTCTGTGCGCATTAATAGAAATAGCCATATAAGGCAAACACAGGTTTGTCAGTGTAGATGTTATTACACATTTTTTACCAGTGTATTGGTCGCTAGTGAGCTGTAATTTTTTGCAGTAAACTATGATAAGATGTATTAATTGTTATTCCCCCCCCCCCTTTAAGCCACCCGTTTCTGTTGGAAATCATGAGAGTCTATCGGAAAGGTGTGGAAACATATTTTAACAGGGCATGTTTTTAGAAGAAACAGACTATAGAAATTTCCTGTTTACTGCCAATTTTATTTATAAAACTGGTTCTAACCTATAACCTTTGGATTGGTAAACCTAAACCACGTGTCTTGAATTTAAATCACAATAACATTAGTAGGGGTGTCTTGTGTTTTCGGGTATTTTAAGAATAAAACCAGGACAATTATACGTGTAGTGGTATTGGTTATTATGTACCAAAGTATGACATTATTAATATTGGTCATGTCATACTTTGAATGAAGGGGGCCCAGGGGGCGAAGCCCCCTGAAGCTCTTGGGTTTTTGTGTATTTTAAGAGTAAAACTAGGCACAAAAATATTGGTATTGTACTAAAGTATGGCAATATCAATATTATTCATATCATACTTTGAATTTTAGAGGAGGGGTCATATACATGTACGCCTTCCTTAAATCCGCCACTGTATACTTTGTATTGATTTATCGGGAAGTATACTTCTTTGACAAGAAAATTTATCTTTTGTGGTGTTTAAGAACTGGCTTGTATTTAAAGTGATTCATCACATCTACTGAGCGCACATTGCCATGCTGGTCAACTGACTACAAGTATCCAGTCTGGTAATGTGATTTTAAATACTATTTGGTTCTAAAATGGCGAGCGAAGCGAGCCAAAAAAATGCTGAATTGAAGATTCTGAGGTTAATTACACGGAAATAAAAAGGTATTTTCACAATATTTAAATATCATAAGTCAAGGTCAGATTATTTATTTTCTTTGCAGAGGAGGACAGATTATTTATTTTCAACATTTTCAGGGACAGATTATTTATTTCCAAAATCTGCCAGCCCCCCCCCCCCCAATCAAATGGTCGTCCCCTTAAGGTCCATAGATTTGTCTCAGTCACTGACAGATCCTCGAAGGTCAACTTGCATATTCAGAATACACAAAGCTACTGAATATATACATCTACACTTTTAAGTTTGTAGATACAAATCAAAACTTGCTACGAAATCAGTCTCTATTTAAAGCACATTTTATACAAAGTTACTAAATTCCAAAAAATAGCACATGTTTGAAAGAACAAAAGTTAACATTTCTAAAAAAAAAAAATAACTTCAGAGAAGAATTGAAGGACAGGGTGATAAACTATTTGCCACAAGTTTGAGATAAATAATTAAATCATTTTGTAAACATATGAGCCTACAAAAATACTTGGTTTAATATGAATATTCTGAATAAATTCATGTATTACTTCATAAAAACACACTGTTGAGTTTTTTAAATGTGTTTAATCGAATGAATTGTAGGAGGCTTTAAATGAAAATTTCGATTGCAAATTTGATTTTTCATTATTTTTTCTCTTAAAACAAATAAAAGCCGAGACGCATATCACTAAGAACAAAATTGAACCAAATGCTACTAAGATTTAATTTTCCATTGTCCAAAATGTATATTTTTTGTCTTTTGTTACGACAGAGGGTAATGGTGTCACCTCCTCTGTAATTACGGAACAGTTCTTATTTCCACAAACATTATAATTTTCAATGGAAATCCCGTTTATCATATTTGACGTGAAATTACCATTTTCGAATGAGAATGTTACTTCTTGAATAATTTCAGTCATGTTTATTTCCAATGTAACGTTTTCCTTGTAGTTCAAGTTATACAATTTGCTTGGTGCTATTAATATATGAAGGGCTCGAGAACTGCTTCCATTTTCGTCTGACTCGAGGGTGTTTTTCAATGTGTTATTCTGAAAATACGCAATCCATGTAACTCCCCGTAACTTCCATTGTAATCTTTTCTCAATCGTAACTATCAGGTCTGTTCCTGCATCGTAGTCGTTCGTTGGTTTAGGTGATCTTCGATATCTTTTTGTTTTCTCCACGCTTTTCGAAAATATGATCTGGAAATTTTTAATTAAATCATCAGTTGCCTGAATTAGACAATTAATATATACCACGTTAACCAATTGATTGACCGATTCATAGATATTTGCACATGCCTCCCGATATACTTTGTTTACACAATTTGAATATAGTTCAGGTCCAACTGTGAAAAGGGCTTTGAATCTGTCATGGTTTGGTCATGGCACATCTTTATTGGGATACACATAACAATCTACATGAGAATCAAATGCTTTTTGTTGTATTTCATTACATGTTACTTGTCGAAAAGGGCGCAACAAGGGTACAAGTGCCACCTGAAAGCACTCGCGAACACTATTTATCCATCTCTGACCTGCTGGTGAGAACTGCCGAAAATGATCTTCATAAAGCTGGCAAAACCTAACACCATTGTTTAGGGCATGTTCACGTGTTGCCTGGTTTTATTTTCCTGAAAAAAAATCTCATATTGATAGCTATTTATTTGTCAGTATCAATATTGTTTATGTATTTTGCAGCCAAGAAAAAATCCACCGAGAGTGACTGCAATAGAAACTGACAAATCAACTAGAAATACCGGTATACATCCCTAAATCCCTTTCAGCTCAGCTGAATATTACAGATAAAGAAATCTTAATTATTACAAATAATGTTTTATCAATCGATTAATAAATACGTGTTTTCAACACTCCTTCGAAGGAGATTCTAGTCTTCTTTACCACAGTTGTCAGTCTATACCATCCATTATGTTATACTAATCCCGATGTATTATAGGTTTTTAGTTACTGAATATCATACATTGTCAAAGTACATTGTCATGAGCCCAAGTTTAAATGCTAATTATCACATTCCTTAGCTAAATTTAAAAGAAAAGAATTCGATTATAGGGTGTGACGGGCAGAGACGGAGAGGTAGACAGATTAAAAGCCAGACAGGGCCTTGGTTAAGTGATCGATCCCTTGTTGTGTCTTTTTTATCTTTATTGCCTTTGATAAATACATGGATTGAAGCCCGTGTGAACCAGTTTGGTCAAATACTGAACAAAGGGTACAGTTTTAATTAACTGCAAACTGCTTTAAGTTTGATGAAAACCTTGTAAATATATAAATGTGTTGCCCTATGTTCTTTATTCTGATTTAAGAATGGCCTCTGTGTTTTGGAATTGAAATTCATAATTTCAAAGCAATTAATTTGTATTTGCAATGATACAAAAATGTAAAAACACACATACACCCTCTCACACACACGTTTAATTATGTCCCTGTTTGAAAAGTGGGAGGGTATATAGTAATCAGTATGTCCGTCCGTCTGTCTGTTGCGCTTTGGGGTACCAATCTCTTATCTGCAACTTCTCTCATACCACTAAATGAAATTCGATGAAACTTTCACAGAATTTTTATTACATTTTGCTTTTGTGCATCTTCTATTTCACGTTTTGATCCGACACATATTTTGGGTTTACCATAGCAAAACATAGCCATTTCATATTTATGAGAGGCGGGGGTTTCATTTAGTGAGCTCATTGCTCACAGTACCTCTAGTTGTCGTTATGATGAAGTCGTATTTTCGCTGACATCTTACATACAAAGTTTTCTTATACTATGTTTGACAAGGAAAATTCCTTCTCATCAATATATAGGGCTCACTTCGCGTTTAACATGTCTAAATGTAAATTTTAAAGCCGACATATGAAGGTATCCATATCATATATTAAAAAATCTTATAAAATGCTATAGTATACCATACAACACTAAATATTTTCACGAGATTGTTATTGAATCTTCAAAAGGGGCATGATTTTTAAATACCCTATTGGAAATTTTACGCCGTGTAATTTTTAATATTTATGCAATTAAAAAGAAACATGAGGTAAACCAGCAATAATTTGAAAGGTAAGTTAATTTTAGTATAGGAGGAGTATAGTAAGAAATTTAGGAAGAAATATAACACAAAGCAAACAACAAAACAGCGATTGAGTGAATCAAAGGTTTCTACATTCCCTGGATCTGTAACTCTTTAGTTTGTCTTTACGATCTTTATGAACCAGCAAGCTACAGTTTTTAAGGTAAGCATATCCTAAACCTTTTCGTAAAGTTCCAAGGTAGAGCGACTGTCAGTTCAAAGACATGATCTACATTTGTAAAAAAAAAATCAATAATAAGGAATGGGATCCATGTTTATGGAAATTTTTCAAAAATAGCGATAAAAAATGAAGATAACGATCAGTTATCAAGCTCGAAGGTCTATAGAAATAAGACAAATTGTGAAGAGAGCAAATACGGACCTTTCTTACATAGGAGGTGGGATCAGCTATATGCAGGGGTAAGCACTAGTATCCTAATTATTTCCATTTAATATAAAATTTAATTGTGCTCTTACTTTGTTATAATTGATTGTTATTAGCAAGTAAAAATGTACCTCTAGACACTGAGAGTACCAGGAACAATTTTCTCCAGAAGGACTGTAACACCAGCTGGGAAGATCATTGATTGGTAGGGTTTGGTTTGGATTACACTCGCAGTCTTTGGAAACAGTTCCTACCATTATTTGAGAACATGATTGTAAAATTTGATTCTTATATGCTTTTATACTTAAAAGATTCTGAATAACACACAAAAAAAGAATACATACCTGATTCAACCTTATGTTCTTCAAACATGCACTGATAATAACAATATATTGCGTTTTCCTCTACACATGAGAACTTCCCTTTGGTAGCTATCTGTGTGTATTTATTTGTTACACATGTTCTCCACTGGTGTCTGTCATAAGGTGGGTTTGAAATAGAAACACACTCTGGAGACCCTGGTGGTCCATTTTCTGAATCACACTCCGCTGAAACATACTGCAGTATGAATATCTCTAGGCAAAGTAATTTTAGCGAAGACATTTTTTGAGACTTCTTTCTGTCTTTAAATAGAGGAATGCAGTCACCTTACCTTTAAAGCCGCTTAATCCGGAACAGGCACATATTATCTTACACAATAAAAGTACATCATTACATTATACATAGATAATACATAAAAATAAATTATAAGATTGATTTAATAGTTTATTACAACAATTCTTACGTGGAAAACATAGATCAAAAACCTTATTGACAAACAGAAGTTCCTGACAGGAAGTTAAGTTCTGTTGTGAAGTCACCTTTGAAAAAAATAAATTTATCGGTTTTATCTAATTATGAAGATAATTCAAACCCGAGTGTTTTTTCCATTAGTGGAAGCCTAAGTCATTGAATATAATCCGTAGTAATCTTAATATTAATATGCATATTTAAAGAATAAAGGAAAATCAGATATTTATTTTAAAGGAAATGTAGTAACGAAGGCTAAAATATCGTCCATGTACTGCTATAAGTACTTTGTTGTGAAAAAAATACTCGGGTTCGTTCTTCATGAGATATACATGTAACCGATAAATTTAATTTTTCGAAGGTGATTTTACGCGATATCAACATAGGATTATTTTTTGTGTGACCTAACAAAAATTATTTTTTTAACTTTTGAATTTTGATATCTTTTGAAAGAAAAAGACTTTGGGGATATAATTTGACAAAAAGTGAAACAATTTATGGACAATTATTTTTCAAGAAGAAAAACGAATATAATTATTTTTTAGCGATTAGAATCGGACCAAGCGGCTTTAAGATTAAATAAAGTTATGCAAACAATGATAACAGTCTAGTGCATAGATAGTGATAATGCATCTAGAACAACATAGTAAGATAAAACGGCATGAAATCATTACGTAACTATTCACATTTAATGTAATTTTCTACATGAAATCCATTAGAAATCCACGACGTTCAAATCTCTGTAACACACGCGAAACCTTGTCACCGCGCGTTAGAATACACAGTACGAACTATAGGCATTTTAATACTTTATGGTCACCAAAATGTACATTACATAATTTAAAGAAAAATTAAACCTGTTGAAGTAACGAAGAAAATACAACAAATGTGCATTTCAAATTAGTATGTCACTTTTTTTCCTCGCAATGTTCGCTTGCGTTATTTAACTTTACGACGTCACAAGCGTCATAAACGGCTCTTACGTCTATAAAACACACCAGTTTTGAGGAGCGCTAAATTCACATCAAAGATTACGGAAATAACAATTATCTAGAGGTTAAATTAAAAAATATAAATATAAGCATTGAATTCATATTTTGGGATGTCTTCGGTCCTATAACACACCTGGCCGTGCCGACAAATTATTACACCGCGCGGTATTCAATTTGTCGGCACGGTCAGTTGTGTTATAGGACCGATGACATCCCAAAATATGAATTCAATGCTTAAATATTGCATGTAGTTGAGTATAACATTGAAAATTTTCACCCCGAGAAAACCATTGTCAACCGGGGCGCAGCCGAGGTTGACAGTGGTTTTTCGACGGGTGAAGATTTTCAATGTTACACTCAACTACATGCAATATTTATTATATTATACTAAATGTTTGATACAAATACATATAACAGTGAACCATGGGCGCATAAATTCTGTGTAGTGGCATTTTTTAGGAATATCACCCGTCGTCAAGCACTGTTGACTGTTGCTACGCTGGAGGGCGTGGTTTCATTATTGAGCGGGTAATAGTGTTTTTAACAAATGTTTCTCGACCAATCAGATTCAACTATTTTACATGAAAGTATATCATATTATGATAAATAGATTTTTAGAAAAGCTTTTTTCATGTTGAAAATACTTGTATGTTTAATGCTTATACTGTTGTATAAATCTCAAATAATTTTGTGAGCATCTCTAAAGACAAACTAGCAATATTATTTACAGATTTGTAGTAATTGTCCACTCTCACCTGCATATAGAGTTAATGTTTCAGTCGATTCGATACGTAAGAACATAATCTATGTACAATTTCTTTAAGGACTATTGACTAATACATTAATCTTTCAAAAATATCAAAATACTTGTTTAAATTAAATGATTCATAGGTTTTTTTGTGTATACAATAGACTTGTTTGCAAATACAATTGGTTAGTAAGTCTTCTCAAGACTGTTGTTTTTCAAATTAATTGCTCAATTTTTTTCATTATTTGGGACTAATATTATACGAAAATACTTTGTTACAACATTCAAGTTCACACAATTACTCTGAGGATTTCAAAATGATTTCGGACTTCTTTATTGACAATATTTATGTTGTCTGTGGTTACCATGCTTTCCAAGCAATTTTTGGAATACCGAGGGATTCCCATTGTGCTCCTTTACAAAATTTTTATATTCCATCGCAGCAAAAATTATTCAAAAAGAAATCTACATGATGTATATATCTCAGTTGATTCGATCACAAGAGCATTCTCTACGTATGGACAATTTCTAAAAAGAGGTAAATTATTGACAAGCAAATTGATGAAACAAAAATATCAGCAGTCTCGTTTAAAGTCATCATTTCGTAAGTTCTATGGTCGATACAATGACCTCGTCAGCAAATACAATTAATCATTGAGTCAAATGCTGACTGAGTCCGTAAGAGGCCATAATAAAATGATTTTCAATCATTTATGATGGGTATTTTTCTTTATCTTAAAGATCTTTATACTTCCCTCTTCCAACTGCTTGATTTATTGATAATTTGGTAAAGTCGTAAAGTATTTTTTCAACTGTTTAAAGGTTCCTACTTTCATTATTAAATATTTTGACAAATTTGTTATTTCCCTTCTCTAAAATTTTAAAATATAACTATCATTTCAAAAAATTACTGAGAAATAAAAAGATGGCACACAACAAAAAGATATACGAAATTATATAAGAAATAAGATAATATTCAAATTAGTCATTCAAAAGTCATTGCTTATAGCTTTTTAAAATTTATGCCGATTTAACATCCACTAATATTAAAAGATTTGAAGATATATTTTCTTCTTAATCGTAGCTCCTTACTATAAATGGAAATTATGCGGGTAGAAGAAGTGGTGTGCTGATGCGCTAGAATCCCACATGACGATGAGAATCCCACATGACGATGACAATGTTCGTTTACGTTTACAAGCAAATCAATCTACACAATACAAACAAAAAATGCTATGAATAAATGCGACGAATATGAATACTCATGCCTAAATCGTCATGTGCACTTCATGGTTTTTGGCTGAATTTTTTAATGCAAAATTGTTCTTTGGATAGATTTGTAATAATAAACAAAGATGAGCCTCACCAGAAAACTGTTTAAAATGACTTTCATTCCACATTAACAACCACAAAATGCCAGATGATTTTGAAAAGGAGACAATATATTAAAGCTTGATCTATATAAAAATTTAGTCCCGCTGTAATTGTCTTCCTTTGTACTGTGTAAGAGTTGCCTCCCCTGACACTTTCAACATGGTGTTAAAGAAGGGGGCTACTCGTGGTAAACCGGAAACCGGATTTTGCCGTTTTCGGTTTAAAAATTATAGTACATATTACATTAGCAAAAATGTAAACAACGTCTACAGAAATGTTGGAGGGGTGTATAAAGATGATTGAGGGTATTTTTGTGCAAGGATTGAGATTCATACAGTATGTAGCAGAAAAATGAATCGATTTAAAACACAAGCGCGAGGTCAAATGCGGGACATGCATTTCAGATGCGGTATTTCTTTCTTGCCTTGGAGGTTATACTGATACTAGACGTTTACGATTGCATTGGTACATCTCAAATATTTCTGATACCTGTGTACAGAAAACGTGGTGAATAATTTGCTATTATGTCATTAAATAAAACTTTTCGTTTATTGTTTTCATTTATGCACAATTTGTATGCTGTGCAGATGGGATTTTCCTACTTTCGTTTTTGACGGCAAATTATCTACATACGAACTCGGGTACTCAATTATAATTAAAAACCAACAACACAAGTTACTAATGATGTATATGCAATTTTAGACATAATTTTGCTTGAAAGACATTGAATATCTTGCTTATAATTTTTTTTATAACTAGTAATAAGCATCCAGGAAAGTCTGATCATCAGTAGTGGACATGTTCACAGTATATAATGAATAAAGAATTAAATTGAGAATAAAATATATTTTTGTGGTTAGGAAAGGGTGTGTGAATAATGATAAAATTGTTCTTAAAAAGAATATTTCACTTTTTAGCTGATTTATAAATATCTTTGTCAACATAAAAGGCTTGAGCTATTGAACTGCGATGGGGGTACCTGTATGTTTTACCCCATATCTCGGTGAAAAAACAGATGACCAATACATTAATCATGCTTATAAGATACATCAAGCATTGGTTGCTATAAATAAAGACAAAAAAATCAGGGTAAACAAATTAATTATTTTTAAAGGGGACTTTATTTGAGTTTTGAGCTCTGTTACTTTATTAGTAAAATGAGATTAATTCTTCAATATTTTCTTAGTTTTAAGCAGAAATGTGTACTGTAGCCTGAAATTATTAAATATTATCCTTATCCTTGTAATTTATGTTCAAAAGAATTTATTTGCCATGTGCTATGGCATAAAATGTAGACAGTCTTTATAACGGTGATGATTTTGTTTTTTCTACAAGAGGGTACATGAGTGTTTCACACCCTATCTCAGTAAAAATATCGATTATCTTTGTACTTTTTGTGCTTTTGAAGTAGATAAAGTATCTATTAATGTAAATCAGGACAAAAATTGCACAGTTATCCAATTAATTTTACGAGTAGGGACCTACCTTAATCTCCTGAAGATCTCAGATTTTATTCCCGATCTTCTCTATGCATTCTTTGTACTTTGTACGCCCCACTGTTTGTTTATCTACCAAAGTGTCTCGTTGATAAAATACTCATGATCAAACAGGAGATGGAGCATTATTACTGGATTCGAAAACACATGTTATCAGCTGTCGTTGGCTATTATGTGCATATATCTAACTAAAACAGAGATTCTAGTTTCTCTGGTGTTGAAAAAAATAATTCAAATGTTAATTGATATATAAATAATCAATGAATTACCTGATACTTGTTGGAGTTTTTTAATTCAGTTTTTTAAGTAGGCATGATCATGCATATTTTTTTAATTTCATAAAATTAAATACACACATTTTTTTTTACACTTGTAAATCATGAGCACATAAACTAGTACCTTGTATATCTGCTTTAGATGACAATTTATCCCCATATGTAGATATTGTGTTGTTTTATTGCCAGAAATTCTCTCCATACCTTAGAGGTTTTTAAAAATGTGCTGGAATATTGTTCTGTAAAAAAAAAGAGTTGGATTATTTTTTAAAAAGCCATTAAATCATGAATTAAGATACAAATACAGAAAGAATTTTATCAGGAAATATTCTTTCCTTGAATAGTCATTACTGGTAAACACTATGATTATTGTTGTATGTACATGTACCTGAATTGTCATCACGCAATACGCCAATAAAATCGGCATTGGTTCAATAACTTTGTTCAATCGTCACTCATTCAAATCAGCATTGGGTTCTTTGAATAAAAACGGCATTGGGATGCTGAACTTCAGTAGGCCTAATAAAAACAAAAAGTTTTCATTAAATTGTTGAAAGAACCGTATGGATAACGATCTGAATATAACATTTTACTTCAACTGCTACACAATGTTTCTACTTTCACTTTCATATCGAGATCGTGAATAATATCATTATGTAAGCATAACTTCTGACAAAAGGAAAACAAATTTACATGAAATATTGGTAATGCTGGATCCGTATGGTTTTTCAATTACTATTATAAACAAACCCAAATTTTCCTATTTGGTCACCAGGATCGGCTTTTATGAACTGCATTAGACCTGTATCTACTTGTGGATAGGAATGCTGCGCTATACAAAAAGTTTATTCGCTTCTCTGTAACCGCAATGAAATGATCAAACACTATGAACTAGGCCAAAATTTTTGAATAAATATCTGAGAGCACTTACCTTTTTCCAACACCCAAGACTTCTGCTGCAGCAGTGACGTCAAATGTGACGTACACTTTCATCCGATATAAACCGAAACCGGTCGGAATAAACCAAATCAAAACGGTTTAAAATTTGCAATAATTTTTGTTTCCACTTGATAAATTTAGTTTTAAAAAAGTAAAATATTTTGTGAAGATTTGAAGAGGGTGGGGGTGAGGGTGCAGAGTAACAGAGTAGACATCCTTTCTTTTTATGTGAGCGTCTACAAGAAATAATCATAGATACCATACATTCTTGTAAAAAAAATATATATTCAAATTCATCTTGATATATGTTTTTGAAAATATTTTTTTTACTTTAAGTCCCTTTGTTTAGAATTAACATAAATGAATTTCGTGTAATCTATATTACCCCGGTAAGCTTTAAAGCAGGCACAGATCCAGGATTTTTTTTGAAGGGGGGGGGGGTCTACGAATAGTATGTGTACCTACCCAAAAAAGTAACTCAGAAATTAATGTGGATTACTGAACTTAGTCTATTATGAATTTGATTTCTAATTTATCTAAAATGAAAGGTAACTCTCAACTTTGTTGGCAGGAAAATTGAGCTGTTGAACATTTCCTGACGTTGGAGATGTTTTATAGTAAAAAGTGTCAAACTCAAACACACCGGTCACGGTAGCCTAGTGGTAGAGCGTTCGCTTCGTGATCGGGAGGCCCGGGTTCGATTCTCGATCGCGGCGCCGCGTCATACCTAAGACGTAAACAAAGGTAGTGACTGTTCCTTCGCCAAGCGCTCGGCACTAGAAGTGAAAGTCACGGGTCTTTCGGATATGACCTTAAAAACGTAGGTCCCCTGTCACGGTAGGCGTTGGCACGATAAAGAACCCTCACTGCTCAATGGCCCTGAGTGCCGAGTATAGGTCTAAATTTGAAGCCCTTCACCGGCATCGGTGACGTCTCCATATGAGTGAAAAATTCTCAAGAGGGACGTTAAACAATATACAATATACAATCAAACTCAAACATATGTTAAACATATGTTTGAAATGATCATATGTTGAACATACGTTAAACATATGTTAAACATATGGTTACCACAAACATATGTTCAACATATGTTTTGAGTCGGCTATATGTTCAACATATATTTTAAACATATGTTAAGCATAAGTTTTAAACATATGCTAAACATACTGCGGAAAACTTATATGTTCAACGTATGTTTAACTTATGTTCAACATATGGTTCTCAAAACATATGGTGAACATACGTTGCAATTTTACCTGTGTAGAAGATATTTCTCACCTTTGCATGCTCCAGTTGAATGTTGTTTACAAGTGTGAGATAGAAATAAAAGTGGCGTTACCTTGACAAACACGAAAACAACGACACGGGAGATAGAACTGAAACGGAAGTTGATTTTCTTATCGTTTAGTTTCGTATAAACGTTAGACCTACGTTTTCACTTAATTCTTAAACACTAAAAAGTATTAATTTTACGGTCATACAAGTAGTATGAATCTGCCAATGTACTCGGACTGCTCTGAAGTAATACACACAGTATTAAAATGCGTTTGATACCTCTCTGGAGACGGTGTTTGCTACAGATATCAGCTGTGTGTCGTCTTATACATTGTAGTAAGACCTGAATAAGGCATACAGTTGCGGAGGGCACATAGCTGAGACTTTACAATAACCATAACATAAGACCTGAATAAGGCAGTTGGTTGGTTATAGAGAGAGGTGGCATACCACGGATAAAGGTGGGGGAAGTGCCAAGAGGCAGTACTATTGTGGAGTGGCAGGATACGAAGAAATTCACTTGCGGGAGACACCCGTTGGCCACAGATAGTGGCTGTCCAATCAAGAAGAGATCCATTGTATTATTTTATTGTATATATTTGATTGTTAATTTTATTTGGTCAACAAAAACCTGAGTTAACAGGTTAACGAACCTAGTGTAACGCCCCGGTGATACAAGACATATCACCACACACCCAAGCTCGGCCGCGTTGCACGTTACAGAACTTTTGTTTTTCCGGCACTTATATCGTGCATTTTTTCTTGCTGTTTAATTGTCATATTTTAGCTATATACTCATAATTTCCACAAGTCTTTCTCTGTATGCTACTGATATCTTACAAGAAAGACATGATTTTGACTCCTTGTGTCCTTTTAATATAAATGTAAGGCATATAGTGGCAGTCTAAGAAATCCGCGTAATTTTAATTTCTAACCGTGGATTAAACAGAAATTGAGATTCCGCAGAATTATGATACCGTGGAAAAAAAAGTACGTCTAGAGTATTTAGTTTTGATTAGAAACAATTTAAACAGATTAATTCATTTCATCTTCATTCTAATCACTATGCCCCCCCATTACCCCGTCAACAACCAACACCTATTAGAACCTAGGAATGACTTTATACAATAAAATAAACATGTACTATAAATTAATAAGCAAATATAGATACAAGTACATTTCCTAATTTTTTCTTAGTTTTATCCAGAAAATACTATTAATGGTAAACATTAAATTAAACATATTTCCCTGATTTAAGCCACTTTCTTTGCTGAATTTTATCTTATCTTTTTGCACTTCTATTTAAGGAATGAAACTTATTTCAACTTATGTTATACGATATAAAATAACTTGGGGCAGTTTACGCTTTATAAACCGCGAAGCGGTTTATAAAAAAGCGTTAACTGCCCCAAGTTATGTTATATCGTATAACATAAGTTGAAATAAGCTTCATTCCTTATGATTTAATTTCAATGTAGACAATAAGACAATTTTTCCATTTTTTTCCTTCGCTAAAAGGCTTCAAATATCTCATATTTTCAAACTTAACGTTAAGCGGAGTAATACGTTTTTGTCGTAACTCATTGTGACATAGGCAAGTTATGTTATACAAAATGGATAAAACCGTTTAACCAATCAAATGACGTGTTACAACTAACATTAAATCATATCGAGGTATTTCTTCACAATTGAAACTGCTATGAATTATCAACCAAAGGAAGAGAATTCTAACATTAACAAACCCCATATATCAAATAAAACTGTTGTAGTGAAATTCCTTTGATCGAGTTAATATTTATATAATCAGAGTTTAAATTAGTCTTAGCAATCAAAAGTTATCTCTTATGTTCAGTGAATGTTTCAAATGTTTAGAAGATCAAGATCTGACTCAGCAGATCTTGGGAAAGTATATAAGCGGGCTCATTCAAGTCCCGGTGTTCAGT
>PRKT01000237.1:201240-235700 GCA_003671525.1 Saccostrea glomerata
GAGCGTTTTAACAAGACGCTAGTGACAATGTTAAGCGCTTACGTGAACGACCATCATTCAGATTGGGACAAACACCTACCATTTGTAATGATGGCTTACAGGGCTTCCGTTCACGAGACAACTGGCTATACTCCAAATTACCTGATGCTGGGAAGAGAAGTGTCAACACCGCTTGACATCATGTTTGAGATGCCCAGATCAGTGCAGCAAATTCCCAAAGACAAGTGGGCCTGGGAATTAAAAGAAACCTTGGAGAGTGCACACAAACATGTCAGAGAGAACATAAAAACGGCAATGGTTCGACAAAAAAAGTACCACGACCAAAAGTTGTCATGGCAGAAATTTGAGCCAGGTTGCCAAGTCTATGTGTTCTTTCCTATCAGAAAGGCAGGTCGCTCGCCAAAATTTACCAGTTACTGGCGGGGTCCTTACAAGGTGCTTTCAAAGATGACAGATCTCACCTACAAAGTTGACTGTGGACGTGGTGGAAAACCACAAGTGATACACGTCGACAGAATACGTCGCAGGTACCCCCAAACTTTGCAAGGCGAGATATCTGATGATGGGAGAACGGCACCAGAGGACGAGCCTGAACCTCTAGGTGATGACGCAGAGGCAGAACAAGAGTCAAATAACCATTTTGATGGAGACGACAACCCTGTAAGACGCAGGAGGAAGCCACAGTGGATGGAAGACTACGTCTTGTACTAGAAAGATGACAACACTTGTCATTGCACAGTTCTGTAAATATTGTAAATAGTTAATCATATGCGGGACGCATATAATCTTGAGGGGAGGGTAGTGAAACGGAAGTTGATTTTCTTATCGTTTAGTTTCGTATAAACGTTAGACCTACGTTTTCACTTAATTCTTAAACACTAAAAAGTATTAATTTTACGGTCATACAAGTAGTATGAATCTGCCAATGTACTCGGACTGCTCTGAAGTAATACACACAGTATTAAAATGCGTTTGATACCTCTCTGGAGACGGTGTTTGCTACAGATATCAGCTGTGTGTCGTCTTATACATTGTAGTAAGACCTGAATAAGGCATACAGTTGCGGAGGGCACATAGCTGAGACTTTACAATAACCATAACATAAGACCTGAATAAGGCAGTTGGTTGGTTATAGAGAGAGGTGGCATACCACGGATAAAGGTGGGGGAAGTGCCAAGAGGCAGTACTATTGTGGAGTGGCAGGATACGAAGAAATTCACTTGCGGGAGACACCCGTTGGCCACAGATAGTGGCTGTCCAATCAAGAAGAGATCCATTGTATTATTTTATTGTATATATTTGATTGTTAATTTTATTTGGTCAACAAAAACCTGAGTTAACAGGTTAACGAACCTAGTGTAACGCCCCGGTGATACAAGACATATCACCACACACCCAAGCTCGGCCGCGTTGCACGTTACAGAACTTTTGTTTTTCCGGCACTTATATCGTGCATTTTTTCTTGCTGTTTAATTGTCATATTTTAGCTATATACTCATAATTTCCACAAGTCTTTCTCTGTATGCTACTGATATCTTACAAGAAAGACATGATTTTGACTCCTTGTGTCCTTTTAATATAAATGTAAGGCATATAGTGGCAGTCTAAGAAATCCGCGTAATTTTAATTTCTAACCGTGGATTAAACAGAAATTGAGATTCCGCAGAATTATGATACCGTGGAAAAAAAAGTACGTCTAGAGTATTTAGTTTTGATTAGAAACAATTTAAACAGATTAATTCATTTCATCTTCATTCTAATCACTATGCCCCCCCATTACCCCGTCAACAACCAACACCTATTAGAACCTAGGAATGACTTTATACAATAAAATAAACATGTACTATAAATTAATAAGCAAATATAGATACAAGTACATTTCCTAATTTTTTCTTAGTTTTATCCAGAAAATACTATTAATGGTAAACATTAAATTAAACATATTTCCCTGATTTAAGCCACTTTCTTTGCTGAATTTTATCTTATCTTTTTGCACTTCTATTTAAGGAATGAAACTTATTTCAACTTATGTTATACGATATAAAATAACTTGGGGCAGTTTACGCTTTATAAACCGCGAAGCGGTTTATAAAAAAGCGTTAACTGCCCCAAGTTATGTTATATCGTATAACATAAGTTGAAATAAGCTTCATTCCTTATGATTTAATTTCAATGTAGACAATAAGACAATTTTTCCATTTTTTTCCTTCGCTAAAAGGCTTCAAATATCTCATATTTTCAAACTTAACGTTAAGCGGAGTAATACGTTTTTGTCGTAACTCATTGTGACATAGGCAAGTTATGTTATACAAAATGGATAAAACCGTTTAACCAATCAAATGACGTGTTACAACTAACATTAAATCATATCGAGGTATTTCTTCACAATTGAAACTGCTATGAATTATCAACCAAAGGAAGAGAATTCTAACATTAACAAACCCCATATATCAAATAAAACTGTTGTAGTGAAATTCCTTTGATCGAGTTAATATTTATATAATCAGAGTTTAAATTAGTCTTAGCAATCAAAAGTTATCTCTTATGTTCAGTGAATGTTTCAAATGTTTAGAAGATCAAGATCTGACTCAGCAGATCTTGGGAAAGTATATAAGCGGGCTCATTCAAGTCCCGGTGTTCAGTTGTGGACAAGCCATCAAGAGAAGAGGACGTCTCATTGGTAAGGTATTTGTGCTTTTCTCATTTGCGGTGTCTCAAAGTACTGCAGACGGACCATTTGAGGAACATAGATCCTTACGGGTTAATAAAGAGTAAATAAATATTATAAACGGGTGTTGGAAACCCGGTGGTTAAAACTACATGGTCTTGGAGCTATAGTGCTCAAACATAGTGCCAGACCAGGGGCTTAGAGATAACAAACTAAGGAAAATTATAATTATATGGAAGATCAGTTTAAATCATTGTGTTGTTGATTATTTTTGATTGTGTTTGTTCTTATATTTAATCAAATCAGCTTAATACGTCAAGTAACGTAAAGGAAAATTCTTTATCTATACTTCATCCGTGGTCGAACCCACAAAACACATTACACTGTTATCAATGATGAATAAATTTTCTTTTTTGTAAATTGTGTACGTTATTGATTAATAACAATGTTACGCCTATATCATAATTGCAAAACTCAACAGGTAAAATCAAACGTCGCTATTTTGACGTCACATAACGCTTCTTTGACGTAGAACGACATTGGTCCCCCCCCCCTGAAAAATTGCATTGAGAATTTCTAAACAACGAAAAAAAAAATAGGTTATGAACAAAAATTCTTCAAAATCACAATAGCTTTCATGTGCTATAAAGAAAAGGGGGTTGACCCCTAAAATTAGAGGAACAAAGGGACAAAATGTCTTTTATCCATATCTCTCTAACAATATATCAATACTTTGTAATATATTACCAAATCAAAGGTGTTTATCTTAAGGATTTGCAAAATACAAATGTATTAAAAGATTTGATTAAATGTTACGTAGTTACAGTGTACATGTAGGGGTGAAAGGAGACAAGAATGCTTATTCTTTGACACTTTTTTACATGTTTAAGGGGGAATATTTTGATAAGCAATAGTGAACAAAAGATGGTCAGAGTAATGATCTTATCAATATAGCAATTTCAATTTTTGTAAAACGATAATATTGAGGTCTTTGTAGGAGTAGCCCCTAAATATTTTCATTGGAATATCGCTACAACAAAAATTTTCTTTATATGTTTTGATCAAAAAGTCTTTATAATAACAATACCTTTTATTTGGTATTAAGAAAAGGGGTTGACACCTCAAAGTAGTGGCTCAGAGGGGCCAACATTCTTTTATCTTGTACTCTCTAACGATCAAATATTTATATAATAGTGTTGCATTATGCATGTACTATGCCTAAATAGTAGGCAGGGTTTGACACATGGTGCACGAGCCGGAGGCGAGTGCACTATGTGTCAAACCCTGCCTACTATTTAGGCATAGTACATGCATAATGCAACACTATTGTTATTATTATGCTGACTGTTTTAATTATTTATGCGGCAATCTATTTGACTTTTTCCTGAAAATATCAGTGCTTAAACAGCGCATTTTTAAGAACTCATTCAAAATATTCATGCTAAAATTGTTTGCATGCTTAGTTATTTTGGTTACTAGTATTTTCTCTAAATAAGTAGGGATTTTCTGTCCTAAAGCAACACATCTTTATTTTCTGTTATGTTAGTAAGCCTTATTTGTTTGCAGACGTCGATTCTCATTGATAATTTTCTTTTACATCCTTCAATCAAGCGTCATATAAAAAAACGTTTTAATGACCCTATAAAATCAGTTCATCTAACGATCTGTATGTAATTAGTTTGAAAGTTTGTTGTACACATTAATCTAAAGTTCCTTAGAAAAATATAACTGTTTTCAAATAATATTTGTCTATTTTCTCCTTCTTGTGTCAATTGTATAAATTAAGTTTATATATTTAATAAAATTGCACTAATCAGTGATCGTCTCTATGGCGTAATCGATAAGGCATCGGACTGACAATCACATGGTCGTGAGTACGATTCCAGGCAAGTGCATGGAAGAATTTTATTCAGTAAATAAAGCCGTGCACTATTTCGGCATAGTATGTTTACGCTATATAAATCCTTAGACCACTATGCGAGAATAGTAGGGTATGGGTTATATAGAGACAAACTGACAGGAAGCATAATAATTTATATATTATTTAGACAGAGATGTTTATCTTACGATTTGCAGTCTCATAAGATATTGATCATATGTTGCGTTTTGAGGGGTCACAAGGGATAGCATGCTAAATCTTTGACGATTTATAACTCAAAAAGAGAGGAAATTTTGATAAACAATGCTACACAAAAGATGGTCAGAATAATGTTCAAAACAATATGCATCCTTTCAGTTCTTTGTACAATAGCTCCATTAAGAACTTGACGGGATGACCCCTAAATATCTCTTTTCTACATATAAAGAGAAAAAACTTGAACCTAAAAATTTTAAAATTAAGATTCTTTTATTTAATAGCAAAATAAGAGGGCTGATCTCCCAAATTAGGGGGTCAAAAGGCCAAAAGTCTTTAATGAATAACTTTAACGATCGAAACAACTTAAGCAAAAAGGTTCAAATTTACGATTTGTAACTTAATATTTTATAATTGTTAATATTTTTTACGAATAAGGGACCAAAATGTTAAATCTTTGGCTCTTTGCTTTTTATCTTGAAAAGGAAAAAAAGAATTTGATATTCAATATTGGACTAAAACGTTTAAGATAATGCTATCTTATTCTCCAAAAGGAAATCTTAGGAGGAAATCTTTATATTATTATCTTTAAACAAATATTGAAATCAAAATCATATCTCATCTTAGCAGGAAATTGAACAGAAAACCTACTCGTTGCTCGTAAAGAGATCTTATCTAGTTCTATTTAATTTCTGATTGCATAAAAAATTTGAGATCAAGACGTTTACCTCTCTCCCAGGGCTCAGTGTGGATGTACTCGTTAGCAAGCCAAAGTGCAATGGCACCGAAAAAGGAGTTTACCAAAAGTCCTACTAAGAGTGAACTTTTGAAAAGGGAACTGAGGTCACGATGACTTTTTTCCCTCTTAAATGGTTGTTGAAGCTGTTCTTCTCGTCTTGAGGATATGTCAACGTTCCCCAACATTCATTAGGTATAGCACGGTGCTTTCTTATGTACATAAAAAAGCGTAGTGTTTCTTTCTTAATTAAAGCTGTGTTTTTTCTTTCCAATCCTTTTAATTTGTTCAAAACTTCAAACGCACCGTCACAGCAAGATATTGACGGATCTTCAAATAAAGCTAAAAGTAAATGTATATCCTTTTTTAATTGTTTGTCAGAAAGTTTATAATCTGAGGTATGTGCAAAATGGGAATTTCGTATATTTCTAATTGAATCCAGAAATTTTCCATTTTTTCCGACATCAAAATGTGTACAATTTTGAAATAACGACAGCAATGTTTGAATATCGTATTTCACTTCGGGTTGAGGTTCTTTATAAACACGCGACACAGTTCTTTTATTGCCTGCTGGACATTATTTTCAGAAAAGTAAGAAACTTTAACTCTAAACCAATCTCTTTCTCTGGATTTCTTGAATTTGTCAGATCTCATATACTTTATCAGTTTTTGTTTCCATTGTTTGCATGTCCGACACCAATTTTTCCAAAAGCATTTCTCATTACATTCTCGTGTAGTTATCTCGCTCTTCATTCTTTTATACAGTTCATCCAATTTATTTACTGCATATTCCGCAAGCCATGCATTAGCATATCTTAAAGCTTGTATAAGAATAAGAAAGTTGTTTTCCTCGACACTGTATTCCATATTTCAATTCCAAATCGAATGTACAAATAACCTGGTTTTATCTCTAGTATTTCAATTCCATATCCTTCTTCAACTCTTACAGTTCAAACAGGTATTTGAATCTTCCTAAATAACACTTTTCCACATTAAATGTGCATCACATTATTACATAAATTTACTGGATTTGAATAGAATTTTTTTCAAAACTGATGTTCCTCAGTTGAAACATATCTACGTAACTATGCTCCTGCACCTATACTTTTTCTTTACCGTAAAACTGTTTTTAAAACGCGAGTGTTTAAAGTCATTGTGTTATCTTTTATCTAACTAGACTTTGACCGTGCACGGGTTGACATTGCTATGAATGCATACATGTGCATATCGGACATTAAGATACATTAATTGACACATTCTTATTGGCTTCTGCGATGTTACCAGTCCTTCTTATATCATCTCATATTCAACATGACGCTGGATAATACCTTTGTTTATATGTAATGGTTATAAGCTGAAAACTGTCCATTATGTCAGATACTGGACGACCCGAGGCTCGTTAGCGCCGAGGAGAGTCTGATATCTGACATAATGGTCAGTTTGAGGCTTAAACTTACTTAAAACATTTCACCACTGTCGAACACGTCCATTGTTAACTTATTCGACAGCCACAGGTAAGGTCTCGTTCTGCTTGGATGACTACCTGGCACTGTTCATCAAGTTAGGCCAAAGAAAACCAGTTTTGGTTTTTCTTCTGTCTTTATTAATAGTTGGAATAATCGAGAGGTGTTTTATATCGATAAATATGAACATTAACTTTGTTTATTCTTATTTATCCGCATTGCGACATTTTTTATATATACTACGCATGCGTTAAAGTCAGTTCTACTAAATTCTTTACAATTTATTCACTTTACAACGCGACGACCACGGATGAAGACGTACATTTTAATTTCGAAAAAAAGACCCTCAGAATCGGGTGTTTTGACGATGCCATTTATCGATTACACCAAGATGCCTCAGTTCAGGTTTTTACTGTGTAATCCTGATATAAATTCTTATGTTTCGGAATTTGCAAGAAACAATTCCCGTTAAAATTTAATTTTTGTAAAGCAATAGGATTTGAAGGATTTTACTCAAACAAATGTTTAAGCATTTTCTATGAAATTGGGAGATTTTTCCTGATGTGTTTTTTAAAAATGCAATTCTCTTTAGTGAACAGGTTTCGAACTCTGAAGGATTTTACTCCAGCCACTCCTTAAAACGACAGACACTCGCTCAAACGACGCAGAACTGTCTACGTGGACAAATGGTCATAAATCACCGAACAAAATTACAGATTCCGTTGGAATTTCGTGAGCTAAATTTTGTGCTAAATGCGGAAAAAATGGACATTTCAATAAACAAAAAGCCCAATTCAAGGTTGTGTGTAAGAAAACACATGCTTCTAATTCATCTTTTGTGTCCGTTGGATTCTGTAATATATGTTCCGTGGATCAATCATTGTAAAATGAATTTATTATATAGCAATGAACGGTAAATTTAGAAAATTTATGATCGGAGCCACGGATGCGTTTACAATAATGTATCTGAGACATTCTATTCACTGGATTATTTGTGCCATTTTCAATAGGATTTTTTGTGAAATATTAACATTTAACGCTACTAATTTCCTACATTGTTCATATTAAATTGTTTAATTTGTCATTGCCTTTTAAGTGGTGTTTACTTATTTGCCTCGCCCTTTGTTCTCATTTTAACGTTACCTGTACTTGTTCAATAAGTTGAATCTTATTGGACACCTACAGGTAACTTATTGGACGGCGTGCAGGACAATAACAAATTTATTGAACAAGGTTTAACAAAAGATGACGTCACAAAAATATTTCAACTCTTTATATTAAATGACCTTGTCAGCAAATACAATTTATCATCGAGTCAAATGCTGACTGACGTTTTTCATACTTATTGTTAGTCCATTATTTACACCTGAATTGACGACGGATTTTTTCCGTTATTTCCTGATCATGACAAGAAGCACACGGCAAGTGTGACCAGTCAGCAGGGGATGCTCACTCCTCCATGGCACGTGATCCCACCTCTGATGTTTCGGAGGTCCATGTTTGTTCTGCTCCTATTTTGTATTGTTTATGGACTTTGAGATTGAATACTGATCGTTATCGCCATATCCTTCTTCATTAAGGTAGGTCCCTACTCGTGGAATTAATTGGTTAACAGTTTAATTTTTGTCCTGATTTACATTAAGAGATACTTCATCTACTTCAAAAGCGCAAAAAGTAGATAGATAATCTATATTTTTAATGAGATAGGGTGAGAAACACTCATGTACCGTCTTGTACCAAAAACAAAATCACGACTGTTATAAAGAAGGTCTAAATTTTATGTCTTTGCACCCGGCTAATAAATTCTTTTAAACATTAATCACAAGGATAAGGATAGTAATGAATAATTTTAGGCTGTGGAACACATTTCTGGTTGAAACTAAGAAAATATTGAAGAATTAATCTCATTTTACTAATAAAGTAACTGAGCTCAAAACTCAAATAAAGCTCTCTACTAAAATAATTAATTTGTTTACCCTGATTTTTTTGTATTTATTTATGTCAACCGATGCTTGAAGTATCTTTTAGGCATGATAAATGTTTTGGTCATCTGTCTTTTCAACGAGATATGGGGTAAAACACACATGTACCCCCATCGCAGTTTAATAGCTCAAGCATTTTATGTCAACAAAAATATTTATAAATCAACTAAAAAGTAAAATATTCTTTTTAACAACAATTTTATCAAAATTTGTACACCCTTTCCTAATTATAAACATAAATTTTATCCTCACATTTAATTCTGAATAGTTTATAAACAAGGGGGGGAGGCATGTCCACTATTAATGATAAATACGACTTTCCTGGATTCTTTTTTTTTTCGTTCTTTATTTCCTCCATTTGGAGATTTGAATTACAACACATCAATTACAACATATATACATCAATGAGAAGTAAAGAAGATAAATATATATATATATGTATATATATGAATAGAACAAGTATATACAGTTTGTTTGTATACGCTGTATGAAAACATAAAAAGAACAACCTCATGTTTGTGTTTCATATACATTGTCGTTGTAAGTGGCTATACTAGAAACTATAAATGAAAAACATTTTAACATAAACTTCTTTTTGTCTAATACTTGGTCATGGGTACCCCTAAGAACAGATAAGTAAAAATCGTACTCATTTAAACTAACAAAATCTGTGTAAACATTGCTGTATTCGTCTGATAATTCAAACATAAATTCAGATCTTTCATTAGATGTTATAGAACACGACGCTATGGCATGTTGGAAACTGTTTGTAAAGGGATTCGAGCAGATTATGCACTGGTATATGTCCTTTTTTGGTACAAGGGTCCATAGATTTGCAATGAACTTAACCACTTGCATTTCTTTCGTTGAAAGTGGATATGCCCAGAGTGAAGCCAAATGCACAGATGTATGGAGAAACTTGAAGTCCGTGAAATCTGGATCGGTGTAAATTACGTCTTTCCATGAAGAATTGTAGTGAGAATTAATAGCTTGTTTTACGATATTCTTCCAAATATTTTTGGACGGAAAACTGGTATTACTTATGTATGTATGAAGAAATCTTTCTAAGGAGTATTTCTGGATAATATGGATAAGATCTTTGACAAAACCGAATTTTGATGTCTGGTTATGGTTGAGATACTCGAACATTCGTAAAGTAAAGACTTGTTTTGGAAGGAGATTACTATCCATGCAGCAGAGCTTTCCAAAGAAATATAGTTTTCTTTTATCAATTTCAGCTTGTATTGGTTGTAATCCGAGCATACTTTCGCAAACAGCCGTTCTTGTTGATTTGTGGAAATTTTGTACGTCTTTGACAATAAAATGTTGAAATCTATTCAGAATGTTCAAATCTTTTGTTTTTAAGTTGTTCCATAACTCACAGCCAAATAATACTGAAGGTAATACGACTTTCCTATAAATACTAACTAACGTTCTGGGATGAGGCTTCTTAAGCATATTTGCTTTTATTCCAAAGTATGATTTCCTTCCTTTTTCACATGAGCGGATTGTGTTCGGTAAAGCTCGAAGGTTTGATGTCTGTTGTACGCCAAGATGGATGTAATTTGTCGAAATTGGTATGACCTTGTCACCAACATGCCATGCGTAATTACTAAATACTTTTTTGTTATTGTCTCTAAATATTACAACATTTGATTTTTCAGCACAAAAATTAAAACGCCATTTACATGAGTACTCATAGGCAACATTAAGTAACATTTGGAGACCTGCTGGAGTCAAACTTAACAAAGCTATGTCATCTGCAAGGGTTGGGTTTGAAATTTTGGTGTTTAAAATACCCATATTTTTACTAGCATTATTAAGTTCAATGAGCAAGTCATTTATAAAAACTGAATACAAAAAGCCTGATAAAACTCCCCCTTGTCGTACACCTTGTTCAACATTAAACCATTTTGACATGCATCCATTAACAACAATAGCACTGTGTGTATCTATATGACAATCATCAATGATAGACCATAATTTGCCAATAATCCCCAATTTATTCAACTTAACCATCAAACCTTGTCTCCACACGGAGTCAAAAGCTTTGGTACTGTCTAAAAATGCAGAATATACATTGCTTTTGTTTTCTATATTGTAGTATATGGTTTCTTGTAATACAAATGATGCTGTAGTACAACTTAAACTTTTTTGGTACCCTTGCTGATGAGCATTAGGAAAATGCTCATGACACAAAATACATGATTGTATTCGATCATGAATGATTTTTTCAAACACTTTAAAAATTGTACATAAAAGCGATACTGGTCTATAACTATTAGGGTCTGCTTTTGGTTTGTTATTACTTTTATGTATAGGGACAATAATACTTTTCTTCCACAATGACGGAACGTATTTAACCTCTAGGATTGCGTTAAATATGTTGCAAAAAACTTGTATCATTTTCTCCCCACAGTGTTTAATATGCTCCGCTTGTATTTGGTCTACTCCAGGGGCTTTTCTGTTTTTCAAGGATAAAACGGTGTCTAAGACCTCAGAACGCAATATAGGACCTCCTGGTAAAGTAGCATTGGAGATAATCGCTTTTATTTGCTTATATTCTGCTTGTGTATTTTTAAAGAAGATTTCATCAAACTGATTGTCATTATGCTGTTGATAAATTTCTTCAAGGTATTTAGCGAAAACTTCTGCAACACCATCCGGAGAGTTTCCTACTTTGTTTTTATGTCTAATTTCTGGATATATCTTATCTTTCTTTGGTCTCTGCTGTTTAAGTAAGCGCCAAAATAGTCGTACGTCACATCCTGCTGCGTCATCTATATCTTTATTTACACCATCAATATACATTTCGTACGCGTTGTCCAGAGTATTTCTAAATTCCCGCTTAGCTTTTTTGTAATTACTGTAGGATGAATATTCCATTCCTCGTGGTTTTCCATCATTCATCCATAATTTTCTCATATGACGTTCGTTTTGATGTGCGCTCTTGACATCAGGTGTCCAGTAGGGTTTTGTGTGATTGTTATATTTAGAAATTGGTATTGTCTTTTGTGCTGCTTTAGTCATAATAGATGTAACATGGTTATACACAGACTCTATTTCTTCAGATGTTTGAATCTTTGATGCAATGTCGGTAGTGGCTATTTCATGATTAACTACATTCTCATACGATGCGATCTGTTCGTTTGATGCCCTATGCCATGCTGGAAGTTGTTTATCGATAGGTGACAAAATATGGAGATTTTCATTCACTTTTATCTCAACATATACTGGTAGATGGTCTGATGTACTCGAAAATTCACCCTCATTAAAAATTTTAAATGTTTTCACTTGATCTGTAAAGCTTTCATCCAGTAATATGTAGTCAAGCATGGTATTATTTCCAATAAAAGTGTATTGGGGATTAGGTTCTGTTGCTTTAAAACTATCATATGGGTTAAATAACCGGTTTGACTCTATAAAATTGACTAATTCCTTTGACTTCAGTACATTTGATTTTCCATAATCTTTAACCATACAGCTTGCATTAAAATCGCCGGCAATTATAACATGACCAAAATTTGAATAATATGTACACATGTTATCTAGCCTTATTAACTCTTCAATATATGTATCAATACAATTATCTGCCGGTAAGTACACTCCAAAGATAAAAATAGGGTACCCAGACCTTTGCTTTATTTCACATGCGATAATTCTACTTGATTCAACATTGATTTCTTTAATATTGAAACTCATAGACTTTTTGTACAATATCCCAACACCTGACTTTCCATGGGTGCTACCATTTGAAATTTGCTCACATTTAACCATGCTTTGATAATTGAAATCAATACTATTAAGGAACTTAGAATATTGTGGACAAAGTTTGTGTTCACATACAACTATTATATCACAATCAGTATGCCTCATAACATTTGACAGACATAATGATGAAGATATGATGCCTCTAACGTTCCAAGTTAATAGACTGAGCAACATTAAAGAAGTAAATGTAACTCTAATGTTCGTAATTACGATTAAAGTCAGTATTCTTCCTGATCTAGGTCTTCTCTGTCGGCCCATTTCTGATGCCACTGTTTTACACTGAGCCACCTTCTCATGCGCACTCCATTTGGCAGTCGAAATTGGTCCGATTCGACAAAGTCCGCGCTAAAAGGACAAATGTTAATTTTTGCTGACTTCGGGGACTTTCCGTACTTTGATTGTCTTGCAAGCAAATTATGTCTAAATTTCATATACAACATCAGTAGCCTTATGATTTTTTTTTTATTATAACTGCGTACATTCTTTCGCATATAGAAAATTTGCCGTCAAAACGAAAGTAGGAAAATCGTATCTGCATATCATACCAATTTTTCACAAATAAAAACAATAAAAGAAGAGTATTATTTAATGACACAAGAGCAAATCATTTGCTATGTTTTTTGTAAATAGGTATCAGAAGTATTGGATTTGTACCTATGGCTATGCAATCATAAACGTATACGGTATAATATCAATAATCCTAGGTAAAATATATCTGAAATGACTGGCATTCGACCTCGCACTTGTTTTATTTAAATCTCAATTCTTGCCCAAAAATACCCTCAATCATCTTTGAACACCCCTCCAACACTTCTGTAGACATTGTTTACGTTCTTGCTTATGTTATTTGAACCATAATATTAAAACCGAAAACGGCTAATTCCGGCTTCCGGTTTTCCACAAGTAGCACCCTACTTTAAGTTTTCAATAATCAATGCAGAATCTTGTTGATACATCTATCTTTTCACTAGTGACTAGCGACGACCACGGACTCACTGACTCTTCTATAACATCTCTTCCTATTATGTCGTCAACATACTTATCAACCTCTGCTTGTATGTGAACAAGTAAAGGCCTTGGTTTCTTTTTTGACAAGAGATGCTTCTCCTGTATCGATTCTATGCTTTGTTGCATTTGTCTTACCTAGATTTGTGTTAGATGAGGCAAAAAAAAGTTTATATAAGTTTCAGAATATCAAGTTCTAAATTGGTATAGCATTCGTAGATCCAATACTCTCCATTGTTCAGTTATACATGTCCCTAAGTCTTTACACCATAATGAACATTTTCAATGAGTGATCTCTACTTTTACAATGGATCTAGCACCTAAAGCGCTGTCGGACCCAATAAACCGTTTTTCTGTTTCTATTAGCCATATTTTGGGAACTATGAGATGATATTTTGCAATAACCTCACTACCTTGTGGCATAAAAAGATTGCTTGCCAAAGTGATCCTACAAAAAACCTTTCCCTTCAAGATGTGTCATAGGTGTTACCACTAACTTTTTATGACAATGAGGTCATATTTAAATTACAATCTTGATCTTTCAAGTTTACGATCTATCCCTATTTGAGCTACTGCAAACCTTTACATGAAACACTGATATCCTAAATTAAACGGGATTGGAATTAAACTATCTACTTTAAGATGAGGCATCTTCAGTTACTATTGGCTTCTGCAGTTCATTAAGTGTTGCAAATGACCCAACACCAGAATTCAGGGTCTCCGAGAATCGAAAACTTATTGTTGGCTAGGATTATCAAAAATCAGACAACCCTTGTCATAAAAAGAACCATGAATAAATATTCAAGCCTCGCCAACTTTATACCTGACTCCCTTCATGTTTCCCCCTTTGTATCCATCAACTGCAGGTGATAATACAGACGCTTCGGGTTGGCTTTAAGCCTTTCCAAGAGATTCTAAATAACTAAAGCGCTTGACCTTTACATGTCTTTCTTTTATACAAAAATACCAAACAATCTTACGTTTTCGACCTGTCTTTTGAGATAGAGTCTGTTTATCTCTAAGACTCGTATTGCTGCATTTTCGTCTTTCGACTCCACTCGAAGGAGCAAATTATCCAATAATGAAGGTATGACGTGTTAGATACTAAATTTGGATTTGGGAATCCCTGGCGTTTGGCTTTTTCACTGTTTTCAGACAAACTTTCTTGTATACATTAAAATTCCTTCTCTACAGTTGCACTCACATTTCAAAAATACAAGTCAGTGATAAAAGTGTAAGGAAGTAGAAATTGAAAAAAAACATTACAAAATTAAATTGAGATCAAATCACAGCCACCAGACTTTTCAACGCATTGACCATTGTTTGAATTATTGGCCTGCAAATAGAAATGACCTTTTCCTTACGTAGGAGAAAAATAATACTTGAATGTCAGCCTAATATTTCTAAGCGGTAAATTTTGGTCGGCCTAATATTTACAAAAGAAACTGAGGAGTTCACAAATGCCACCGCTTATGTCGTTTTAAGATTCATGGTGTCAGTCTAAAAGCCAAGTTCTAAATTACTACTAGTGATCAGCATCTGACAAAGAAGATAAAGTGAGTTGTTTTTATTCCGGACGAAGAGGCATATTATATACCGTCGGGCAATCCACAAAGAATTGATAAGATAGTTTTGATAAGCCTCAATATTAGGTCATTTACCCAACCAGTTCTATATTTAGATAATACATCTATTCTTCTTTTTCTCTATGCCACCTGCAGTAAAAGACCCTCGCATATACCATTGTTTAAGGTCCATAGATTTGTCTCAGTCACTGACAGATCCTCGAAGGTCAACTTGCATATTCGGAATACACAAAGCTACTTAATATATACATCTACACTGTTAAGTTTGTAGATACAAATCAAAACTTGCTACGAAATCAGTCTCTTTTTAATGCACATTTTATATATAGTTACTAAATTCCAAAAAATAGCACATGTTTGAAAGAACAAAAGTTAACAGTTCTAAAAAAAAAATGACTTCAGAGAAGAATTGAAGGGCAGGGTAATAAACTATTTGCCACAAGTTTGAGATAGATAATCAAATCATTTTGTAAACATATGAGCCTACAAAAATACTTGCTTTAATATGAATTTTCTGAATAAATTCATATATTAATTCATAAAAACATACTGTTGCGTTTTTAAATGTGTTTAATCGAATGAATTGTAAGAGGCTTTAAATGAAAATTTCGATTGTAAATTTGATTTTTCATTCTTTTTTCTCTTAAAACAAATAAAAAAGGAGATGCATATCACTGAGAACAAAATTGATCCAAATACTACTAAGATTTCATTTTCAATTGTCCAAAATGTATATTTTTTGTCATTTGTTACGACAGAGGGTAATGGTGTCACGTCCATTGTAATTACGGAACAGTTCTTATTTCCACAAACATTATATTTTTCAATGGAAATCCCATTTATCATATTTGACGTGAAACTACCATCTTCGAATGAGAATGTTACTTCTTGAATAATTTCAGTCATGTTTATTTCCAGTGTAACGTTTTCCTTGTAGTTCAAGTTGTACAATTTGCTTGGTGCTAATAATACATGAAGGGTTCGAGAACTGCTATTTTCCTCTGACTTGAGGGTGTTTTTCAACGTGTTATTCTGAAAATACGCAATCCATGTTACACCCCGTAACTTCCATTGTAATCTTTGTTCAATCATAACTATCAGATCTGTTCCTGCATCGTAGTCGTTCGTTGGTGTAGGTGATCTTCGATATCTTTTTGTTTTCTCAACGGATTTCGAAAATATGATCTGGAAATTCTTAATTAAATCATCAGTTGCATGAATAGGGCAACTAATATATACTACGTTCACCAATTGTTTGGCCGATTCATAGATATTTGCACATGCCTCCCGATATTCTTTGTTTACACAATTTGAATATAGTTCAGGTCCAACTGTGAAAAGGGCTTTGAATCTGTCATGGTTTGGTAAAGAACAAATGCTTTTTCTTGTATTTACAAATCAAATGCTTTTTCTTGTATTTCATCACATGTTACTTTTCGAAAAGGACGCAACAAAGGAACTAGTGCCACCTGTAAGCATTCACGAACATTATCTATCCATTTCTGACCTGCTGGTGAGAACTGCTGAAAGTGATCTTCATATAGCTGACAAAACCTAACACCATTGTTTATGGCATATGATGTTTCATGCCTGATTTGGCATGGGAATTTTTTCTAAAAAAAGGAAAATAAGATATTAACGGGATTACATGTACATGTATATACAATAAATGCCCTCTATCTCGAAGAACAACCACAATTTAAAACATAAGGTCAAATAACACAAAGAACATATATTATGTGAGCATTTTTAGAGATTGTTAGCTTCAAAGAGTCTGACGTCCGTCTGGAGTCTGTGAACTTTTCAAATTTTCACTTCTTCTCAAGAACCACCGGAAAAAACTTGCCAAGACTATCCTTGCATTAATGGTATTAATGTTTGTTCACATGAAATGCCGCGCCCTCTCTCAAGAAGGGTATGGAGATAACAAACAGTGTTCATTCTCAAAGTCCATACAACAATACAAAATAGGGACAGATCAAACACGGACCTCATAAACATCAGAGGTAAGATCAGGTGTCATGGAGGAGTGAGCATCCCCTGCTGACCGGTTATATCCGTCGTGTGCTCCTTTATTGTCATGATCAGGAAATAACGGGAAAATCCGTCATCAATTCAGTGTATAACTAATGGACTAACAACGTCAGTCAGCACTTGACTCAATGATAAATTGTATTTGCTGACAAGGTCATTGTATCGAACATAGAACTCACGAAATGATTACTTTACATGCATCTACAACATATCTTTCAAAATGTAGTGCAAGCAAGTTAATTGTTTTATAAAATGAAGTTCACACCTCATTATATGCAGATGTCTGCAATATCTCCATATTCAGCCAAGAAAAAATGGAAATGACTTTGCAAAATCAAGCATATATGATATTAGTATTTTCCTTGACTTATTTTTCTATTAAAGGAATGAAGATTATTTCAATAATTCAACTTCAGGGTAGACAATGAGACGGAAAAAGGTTTCAAATTGAGCATTGTTCTAAAAGTAACACCAAACGGAGTAAAACGCTATTAACGTGACTCATTGCTACATTGGCAAGTTATGTGATACGAAATAAATTAAAACGTTTACCCAATCAAATGACGTGTTACAACTCAAATTAAATTATGAGGCCTTAGCTGTACAATGTAGGTTATAATTAAGACAATTTGTATTTATATATAAGCACTCAAATATATTTTGGCTATATTATTTCTGTTCGAAGACAAAGTTAAACAACATCAAAAATATGAAAAAATACTAGCTTTAGACCAGTATGTCAATAACACAAATTGAATTGTGAACATTATTAAAGTTATGATAATAAAAGTAAGAAAATCAAAGTTAATCACTGGATGGATTGTATGATATATTTATCATGTGTGACTGGCTGCAAATGATTCTACAAAATAACATTCATGTATAAAGTAGATGTGTATGTATATGTATAAAGTAATCGAAAGTAATCGAAAAAGTCACTTTAATTTCATTGGAAATTTAAGATGTAATCCATCAAAATACGATTACAAGTAATCGAAAATATCTTCGATTACATATTACTGTCGATTACTGGGAATCATCCCATTCCTGATTCCAAATATAGCTAGAGTTTTAAAGACGAACACCTTGATGAATTCCATGAAAAAGATAATCAAGGCAGTGACAGATACGCAGGGAAGTCTGTAAAAATCCAAACATAAAACAGATGTGCAGACTGCATAGCGTCTTTTATTTAAACACCTGAAATAAATCGAATTGATATATTATGAAGCGGGTTTTTAGCGGTTGGAAAATATGTCGTTATGCTTTATTAAAGGTATCCCAATAATTTTTTCGACCGACACAGAGGTCTGTAATATTGAAAAAAGAGGAATTCATCTGCATAGTTTGCTTAAATAAGACAAAGCTTACACCAAGTTTAAAATACCTGCTATACGGTATGAATAAATTTAACCATAGTTCATTGATAAAACGTCCGTCGATATATATGAATTTCGAGTTAAAGGCTACAACAAGAGTTTCCATCAAGGCTTTAACAATCTTAAAATCAGTACAGAAGTAATTTGTCGCACAAATGTATCGGCACAAGAAGGGGAAAGCGTTTACAAGAAAGGATTTTAGGAAAATTTTCAGTAAATGCTTATCATGCTTATCCTAGACGTTGAATGGCCATATCAATATTATAGTCAGGATTTATAGTATATACAAATTGTCAATTCATAGCAGAGGGAACCATCCTCCACCTTACTAATAAACACAAAGATATAAAGACTAAAGAATCGAAGAAACAAACTTAGATTGAATTTAATAGATATTTTACATTCTATATGGCACTGTGAGATGTACAACCAATTATAAGCTGTCTTAATACATTTTTAAAGAATGAATATATAATGTATCAATCTATTACAAGTAAAAAAGTACCTCCAAACACTGAGAGTACCAGGAACAGTTATATCCAGGAGGACTGTAACACCAGCTGGGAAGATCATTGATTGGCAGGGTTTGGTTTGGATTACATCTGCAGTCTTCAGAAACAGTTCCTATTATTAATTGAAGACATGTGTTTAACGTTTAAATTTAAAAATGATATACATGTACTTCCACCCTTTATTTCTCCTAAGTAGGACTGAGTTAAACAAAAAAATACATACCTGATTCAACATTATGTTCCTCCAACATGCACTGTAAATAACAATATGTTGATGTTTTCTCTACACATGAGGACTTTCCCTTGGAAGCTGTTGTTGAATATTTATTTGTTACACATGTTCCCCACTGGTATCTATCATAGAGTGGATTTGAAAGAAAAACACATTCTGGAGATCCAGGAGGTCCATTTTCCGAATCACACTCCGCAGACCCATATGGAACTAGGAGTATTTCTAGGCCAAGTAATTTAAGGAAAAGCATGATTAAAAGTGCTTGTCTATCAGTGAAGGAGCGCATTCACTTTACCTTAGAACTTAAATATTGTAATGCATAAAATGGCAAGAGTCTAAGGTATAGATAACAAGACCAGTTTAAACAGCATGTCTCATATAATCAACACTCTCGCGAAATGACACGTAGCATGAAGTGAAATTTTTGTGTAACCTGGCGTCACTTGCTGGTGTTCTGAATGAAGATGAAGAGATTTCTAACCAAACCAAATTCGATGGTTGTCACAATGATCATTTCAACAAATATAACCTGGTGTTTTAGATGGCTACACTTGTTTCATACTGATAATCAGGTGATAAACTAAGAATGAGCGATCTGTAAAACATAGTCCAAGTTAGAAATTTGTTCAAAATTAAAAGATAAACACCAAAATTATATGCAGGCAAGAATAATAATTTGTGCAAGTGTTCTAACACTTATATTCCTTGGATTCAAACAGTTTACATTCACTAAGAAAATATATAAAAGTGGTTTCTGATAAAGTCTACGGAGGCACATTTAAGACTTTCAGGTATATCATTGATTAAATACATTGTATAATGTATTTTCCATGTTTTCAAATTAGTTAAAATGAATTAAATTTATTATGTTTTTTTTTCTTGGATTCGTAACAACGATTTAAACTATTCAAACTTCTTTCTGTATATTCAATACTATATTTCCCTTATTTGACTCTGCTGATGAAAACCATTTATCCTTCTGTCTTTAATAATTCAGAAGTAGAAAGAATTAGATATATAACACAATCGGTAAGCACTGTCCAAACAAAGAGGCTGTGTTGTTTATCATTATTTGACTAGTCCATTTATAGAATAAACAAACCGCGGGATCGGGAAACAAATTAGAAAAAAATCATTCCTTTTTGTGTTGCATGTTGGATTATACAATTGTTAATATCAGATGATTCAGATCTCACAAAAACATACTTCGTCAGAATATTTTCATGAAAATCACAATATAAATATTCATACCATTCGAGTTTTATGCCTTCAAAACCGAATGTCATCCTGTTAAACCCATTCTACATTTGCCGTAACGTATGCTAATATATCGAATATGAGGAAAAGAGGCCAGCTTTTGGGAAGGTATTTTAAGTATACCTCTTTATATACTATATTGTAGAAACTTCTTAATGAGTTTAACTAAACATAGATAATCAAAGATTACGAAGCTCATCTCAACAAATGTTATCTTTGATGTGGCAAATCTCTCATCATATTTTTCTTTCTATACAGTTAGTGTACATACCGGATAAATATCCATTCAAGTTTGGTTGGAGTGGGACATATACTTACATGGAAATGACCTGCAAAAACTTTTAACCTGTTTACTAATCAAGAAAATTGTGGTAAGTTCCAACATCCAAACAAATCTTGATGTTTTCATCTTTAGACGCACTATTTATGCAAATCTAATCATTACAGGTCTTAATATAATACAACTACTCCAAAAACATTACCCTGGTCATTCATTTGGAAATATGGTGGGCTTCAAAATCAAAAGCAATTCTGCAGGTGTCCATTCTCAAATACATCAACTGTGCTAATATATTTAGTTAAAATATGCTTAAATCACTAATGTAGAAAATCTACATCAGATCCAGCATCTAATTAGGATGGTTAATATTCACTTCTAAATGCATCATGAATGCAAGTTTTGTCTAGGTAGGATTTATAGTTACCTGGGAACGAACCTGCTCCATAGCCTTTAACCTAGTCAGCCATCTGGAAAATCTGCGTAAGATCCAACATCTGAAGCAAGTGTGGTAGTGTCCATTCTTATATAGACGCATCAAACATGCACAATTGGTCCAGGTAGGGCCTATAGTTCATTCTTAATGGTCCAAAAACCTTAACCTGGTCACTCCAATATAATACTAAGCTCGAATATATAAGTAAGATGCATCATCCGACGCATGTAGTGTCCATCCCTTGATGCATAAACCATGCAAGTTTGTTCAAGGTAGGGCTTATAGTAAAAAAAGACGATTAGGGTATAGCAAAAGCTCATTTCAACTTCGTCAAGGTAAGCTAAATATAAAAAGAGGCCCAGTGGCCACATAGCTCACCTGGGTACCTTTGACAATTCTGTTCTTTACCAAATGACCCCCTTGTAATAATCTATTGTAGTTCCAAATTATGACCCTTCCTACCCCCGAGGGTCATGAATTGAACAATTTAGAATCTATACTACCCCAGGATGCTTTCACATAAGTTTTAGTATTTCTGGCTAGAATGGTCACAACAAATGAGAAAAATGAAATTTGCAATAAGTTATCAATAACCTGCAATATCCAAACGGACCCCGTCAGAAAAATAAGCTTGGTAAAAATGATCAGCTTAGATCGATTTTTTCGTGATTTTTGAGTATCTGTGTCAAGGTCAATATTGGTGATAGTCATAATAAACATTATAACATTACAAACACACGTCAGAAGAAGAGGGACTATAAACGTTACGATGTTTTGAATAAAGCTTTCGACAAAACACACATTGACACCATAACCTATTTCTCCATCTATATAGTAAGATAATAGTACGTTGACGCACATGACGAAAAATGAAAATGTGTAGCTAATAAAGTGTACGTTAGAAAAAGCTTGCTTGCTTCGCTACCCTGGTTAAAATTGTTCAAATTGTTAGCATTAATTCTTCGAAAAGTTATTAACATGTGCAAGCAGCAAATGAATAGACAACAACAAAGACACAACCAAAAGTAATGTAATAAAACTCCAACTATCTGACAGAAGAGGGTTCCTTTTTTTAAAATATTGGCTATTGTGTATGTAAGCTGCATACACATTAGAGAAAACGTTGTACTCATTACATTCAGGAAGTGTGCGCAAAGCAGGGGATTTCAAATAAATAATGAATAGGAGGACAATAGACAACATACTAATAAGATTGAGAATTGTTGTTAAAGTTTCTAGTACTTCCAACAAAACAGTTGCCTCAGAATGGAAAGATTGAAAGTTTTTACAGATTCTGACATCTTCATTGTAATCCATAACGTACTCTCCAAGATAAAACACTTCCTTTGAGTCTTTGACCACGATACGGTAGTTTTTTTCGTCAAAGTGAATACTATTGGCCTTAATAATGCGTAGACGGCATAACAATAGTGTGCTTACAATTATTCCATTGTCAGGGCGATGGAATACAATTGTCTCACAATCTTTTTTTAATGAGTAGTAATCATCCTTTGGTATTAATTTAGAACTCATTAGCGTTTTACTTAAATTACAAAAACTAATGCCATTTAAGACAAACGAAAGTTGTGTTGGACCTTCAACAGTATGGTTAATCTTTAAAAGATAAAGCGTTTGTAGCAGATTGTTTTCAATGGTTTCTCTAAACAATGGCTTGGTATTTTTCTTACAAACCAAAAAATAATGCAATGTTGTTTAGAATTCAATGTGAAACAACATTTGATGGTAAACTTTGACATCACTTGGATTAGCTAGAAGATACAAATTGACAATTCGACAATCATTACCAAAGGCAGAATTTTCTAAAACGTTATAAAGGGCAGATCTTACTTTTGATAGGGAATTTTCTGTATTGTTCTCTGAGGACGCTACTCGTAGACTACATAAAATATGTAGATTATAGAGCAATTGGCTTGGAGAAGCGATGATAGGTTTGCAGGTTTCATCAATCAAGATACGTCCTGGGTAGCAAGCATGTTCTGAAGACTAAGAAATAGTTTGAATTATTATTATTTCCTCCTTAAATGAAATAGCTGTGTTTGAAATTGAATTGAAGTTATGTATGCTAAATAGCTAGAGACAAAAGAGACCAAAATTCTATCAAACCACCCTATACCTCCTGAACTATTTTTAAAGCAAAAAATTCATGTTATACAACATCGTAAAACAAATAAATTTATCAATAATAACTATATTTTTAAGAAACGAAATCTTGAATCTTTGAAAACATCACCAAAAATATGGGGGAAAATGATAAAATGCTATTGATTTGTATGGCACGCCAAATTCACAGAAATGGGCATAGTTTCATAGTTGATAAACTAGGTATATCGACTGTAAAATATACTTTAAACATTCTGAACTATAGATAACAATTCGTAACCATAGTTTTAATCTGTAAAACTGTATCTAACGGTTGTTTACTAAAGTTTTTCGATTGCTAATCTAAGTTTATCTTCTATAATAAAAAGTTAACAATAGATTTTGTTGATAAACATTATCTGTATGATAAACTGTAAACTATAATTTACAATAGTTGACTATAGTTAAGAGTTGTTCATCATACTTTAGTATTTTCATAAATCGTGAAACTATATTCATCAGATCGGTAACTATAGTTAAGAGTTGTACATAGGCAATTTAGCGACATATGATCCACATATGCATTGCTTTTCATATGAAGATCATATGTGGATCATATGTAAATCATGTGATTTGCTACATATGATTTAATATGATGCCCTTTGTTATGATTCATATATGAAACCAATCAATGGCTCAGTTGCCTGTGTAAACCACAGTTTACAAATCGTGAACTGTATTTATCAGATAATCTATGGTTTGCAATCGCAAATGATTGTTCTCGATGTTAAGTGTAGTTTACGCTTCTGAAACATGGATTATCGTGTTAACTATGATTTACAGATTAAAAATATATATATTAACGTTGTTTGCTATAGATTACAGTCCGTAGACTATACTAGTAATTAACAAATGTTAAACCTAGTTTATCGAATGTGAAACTATGCTTAGCTCATTTTGTGATTTTGGCGTGCCATAGATTTGCATACTTGCCTTGGACTTATTTTCAAAAGAAGAAGCTCTCAACATCTTTTCTGGGAAAAATAATTTTCTCATTTAGTTTTCTATAGGTGGTGGGTCATATCCCAAAACAGGCTTGCAGTCTTCCGAACTCTGAAATGTGTCTTTTTCACTTAAGTCTTCCATACAATGAGAACAAAATATGTTTTTATAAGGGTGAACATGATCAAGGTTTCCTTCATTTTTCAAAGATAAACAGACATTCCTGTACATCAGGTACTCGATATTTGATTCCTCACAAATCATTACTTTGTCAAATAGTTCTACTGTATTATGAGAATTGCACAGCTGGCAGAATCCATTGTCATATCTGCAGACAGAGGAGAAGGACTGGTGACTAGTTTTTTCGTTCGCCAAATTTTCATTTTCATTTTTACCAACATGTTTGTGAAAATTCTTACATTCATTTTTTGTTTCAATACTCATCATAGTATCTATATTACATACTACTGCATAATGAAAACTGTATATGATGTCACATTTGTTCTTTAAAGCCTGTGCGAGAACTTGACTAAAATGTAGCAGAAAATCGAATTGTAATTGAATTTCACAAAAAATGTTAATATCTAAAATTTTATACGGATCCATAGAAAGGGAATTGTTGGCAATCGTAAAATTTGTGTTGCAAAGAAAACAAAATACGTTTTTGTATGTTACACTGTTTGATAATACAGGGAAGTCAAAATCATTCGATTCACCTTCACACAGTTGTTTAATTTGTAAGTGAAGCAATATGTTCGCTGTATTCATTCTGTCTTCATAACATATGTTCACAACCTGAATCTTTTTCACTTCTTTCTTTCTGTATCCAGTCTTCTCTTCAGTATAGAGTGTCTTTGCATTGCTGATGCACTTAATCGGATGAATTAATGCGGTATCTAAACAACAAGTACAGGGGTTTTTGAACAAACATGAAAATGCACAGTCACAGTTTTTAATGGTAGAGTTTTGTAAGGCATGTGGTAAGAAGTCTTTATTACAAATACGGTGTGGATAGATTTCGGCCATTTTGAATATAAAGGTTGTTTGTTGATCTATTAAATGACTTAAAGAGTTTCCAGGGCTTATGTTCTCGCTTGTTATTGATTCTAAATTAGACATCTTATTGATAATTAATAAATCATTAAAAACATTGTTGTAGAAAAGTAAATGTGAAGTCCCTTTTTCTAGAATAGTCTCGTATACATCACTAGAAACGTCAAGAAAAACATATTTTTTTGCGTCATCTTCTACGGTAGACGACTGATTTCCCGTATCATTGATTGTAGGGGTATTACAGAAAAAACAATAGAAGTTTCGGTATGGAGATGTCAATTCTGACACTTGATTGTCTTTACACAATTTTCCAATTGTATTTGGAACTAATTTGTGACAACTACTGATTAAATGATCACTTCCTTTGTTTTGTTTTAGCTTACAAAGATAACAAAATATGTTTTTATAAAGTCTAAACTTGTTGATGTAGGAAGAAGAACATGCTTTCTGTAAATCATCATCACCTGAACAAGACTCATCTCTAATAAAACGGTTGTTCTCAAAATATGTTTCGAACACAATGTTTCTAAGTTTAGGCGAAGGATAAAAAATAACAAAACTTTTAAACTTCCTAATCATTCTTTGCATTTCTTCAATAGATTCCACGAAGTTTATGTAATTAGCATTGTGGTCTAAAATTAAGTCCCATTCCACAATGTCGATTCCTTTTCACCGTTACACAAAGCACAGTGAATATTGAAATATGTATAATTACTCACAAGTGAAGTGACGAAAATTCTGTCTCTTGTTCGATTGCCAATTCTCTGACATTTATTTTTCTTTTCTGTTAACTCAGAGCATGAATCTACGACATGATATTTTGGAAGTTCTTCGTTCATGTTACCAAATGATGACTCTTGAAAAACTGCATCATGGAATCTTGTATACTTCCCTTCAAAGAATTTGTCAGGACAGCAATTTTTCTCACGGAAACAGGAGTCCTCACAAGAACACTGTGGACACCGTGATAGTATTGAATTTCCCTGGTATGCAGTTAACCCTGGCCAATCTCTGCACAATCCTTTCTCTCCACAAGCATTGATGTAAATATCTATGATTCTTGTCAGGTTTAAATTCACAAAAATGCAACTTTTACAAAGTGAGAAAATAAGCAACAATTTAAAAGTCAACTGAAACATGGTCCTTTTTGCCTTTTTATTAATTTCTTTGGACCATCTGAAAGTCAGAGAGTTTTACAATTAATAAAGCCAAAATGAGACAAAGAAAACAGTTAATATAAGAGAAAATATTGTAAACCAAATTTTATTTGCGTGGGAGAAATTTCACGAAGTTCGCGAGAGCCTCGTCATCGCGAATATTTTTCGCCGCGAACCAGTCCTTAAAATCTCTGTGTCTATAAACAACAGATCAAAAGAGGCTTGATTGCGAAAAGCAATCGTTGCAAACCAGTTTATTCCGGGTGAATCGCGAAATAAAGTCGTCGCAAATAAAATTTTGTTTACGGTACACCGAAAAAATAAAATGTTCTTCATGACTTTTGCAATAATCAAATTTAATCTAATCAAGCAAAAATACTACACTTAATGATGTATATTTAATATGTCATTCACAATTTAACATCGATATTTACACCTAATTAATTTTAATTTTATCTTAATTTATTTAGGAGAAAACATTTTAAATTCTTTCAGAAAAACAATCTTGACTGAAAAAAAAAAATCAGTACCTCTATTATTTTTTGAGGTTTCATACAGTACACTTAATTCCATTATCTTAATGGCACTACACATCAAATACTATGTAAGCTTAAAGTATAACAAAAGTATAAATTGCTTATTTTAAAAAAAAAAATAAAAACGAAATAAAACAATTGTTGAATTACCATTAGAGAAGGATATGGAAATAACGAACAGTATTCAATCTCAACGTCCATTAAACAAATATACAAAATAAGAGCAGAGCAAACACGGACCTCCGAAACATCAGAGGTGGGATCAGGTGCCATAGAAGAAGAAATACATTATAAACTGTTTTAACAAACTAGGGATTGTGACGATTAAAAACTTACTGTATGCAAAATTCTAGCTTCCGTATCAAGAAATCATTTGAAATACTTACAAATTTGAATGCTGCTTTTAAATAAAATTTCCGGCGACATTTTTCAAATAATGTTTCACCTTCTCAGAATTACATCGAAACATGATAATTTGCCTACGTATGTTTCTGGAATTATTTTCCGAATATATCGCTTATGTGTTAAATAAATTTGATCAAATAACACACTTGATATGTCTGATATGATTTTAGAAATAAATTTATTCGTTATTGAGGATGAGTACATAAATGAGCGGATATAGTTCTCATTACTTGCAACCACGTTTCTGTACTTTACAATGTATGGAACAGAAATATCTCTTTTTTGTCTAAAATTCGACAATTAAAAGTGTACTTATGTGCCCTTTTTTACTTAAAAATGTTCATTATATATTTTTATTTTCATATTCCTTTTAACACAAAATAAAGATACCACGGAGACAAATGTTTCCCTTTTTGCCGTTTTTCTTTCATTGTTGCCGTTCCTATTACAATTATTTATTCCTACTCCAGTAAAATTATTTTATGCCGTAAAAATAAAATACTGGTCACTGCTACACACAATTAAAATTTTTTACTCGAGTAAAAATAATTTACTCCTTTATTGAGTTAAAATTCAACATGGTTAACTCACAGTGAATTAATTTTACTCCTGTTAATATATATATATTATTACTGTAGTAAAAATAGAAAGAAAACTGGCTATTTGTAGGTACTCACAATTAAATATTACATAATTATAACGCTTTTATTGTTACATCTTTCCAAAAGGCGTCATTATGTATTCCCAAAGGGCACTTTTACACCTTCATTTACAATATATGACTTACTTAGCCCAACTGGAAGGAGGGGGGGGGGGTAGAAATCTTAACTTCGGGACATGAATTTTACAATTAGATCCTGGGCTAATTTCTAAAAAAAAGTAACTTAAGGAAGAATATGGAGATAACGAACAGTATTCAATATCAAAATCCATAAAACAATTCCTATGAAGAACAGAGCAAACACGGACCTCCGAAACATAAGAGGTGGGATTTGGTGCCATGGAGGAGTGACCATTCCCTGCTGACGGATCACACCCGCCATGTGCTCCTTGTCATGATATCGGAAAACTTCATTGTCAATTCAGTGTATAAATAATGGACTAACATAAGTATGAAAGACGTCAGTCAGCATTTGTCTCAATGATAAATAGTTTTAGCTGACAAGGTAATTGTATTGACCAAAGAATTTACGAAATGATGACTTTAAACGAGACTGTTGATATTCTTGTTTTATCAACTTGCTTGTCAATAATTTTCCCCGTTTCAAAAATTGTTCATACGTATCGAATCAACTGAGACATATACACTCCGTATGAAGGTGATGAATGTGTATTGCTGCATAAGGAAGTTGACGATAGATGAGTTAAAGTCATCACGTTTATTATAAAGCTTGGTTGTTAGATTACCATTTGTGTCTTTTTCAAGTAAAATATCCAAGTATGAAACAGGTAAGTCATACTCTATTGTATCTTTTATCTCAAGCTCACCGGGATATATCGTATCGACGTAGGAATGTTAATTGACAATACGTCGTCGATATATCTAAATATCGAGTTGAAGTCCACAGTAAGTGTTTTCTTTTTTCACGTATAAAATTTTGCACAAACACTCCTTCGCATGATTATAAAATAGGTCTGCTAATAACGGAGCGCAATTTTTGTTCATGGGAATTCCAATAGATTGTTGGAATACCTGGTCTCCAAAAACCACGTGAATATTGTCAATCAGAAACTCAAGCATCTTTTTGATGTCAACTTCAAAGTACTTGTTGTGCAATCGGAATGTGTTTTAACAAAATAATATTGCAAATGACGAATGACCAGGTAAGTAACACGAGTTTCATTTTTATTGAAGAAGCAGTTGTCAATGATATCAAAAAGCCTAGACTTAAATTTATCGTGGGGAATGGTTGTGTATAAAGTTGAACAGTCATAAGTTTTTAAGCTGTTGATTTTTGAAAAATTTTGTGATTTCAGATAGTCGAAAAGTTCTTTTGAATTTTGGGTATTCACGTCTGATTCACACCACTTCTTGAATATATTGTTGCACAGTACTCTTGAAGTTTTTCCTTTACCAATTTCAATATCTCAGTTAGGAGTAACGAAAGAGGCTTGGTAGAACATTTACTCGAATCCGCAATGCATCTTTGTTTGTAAGGATTTTTATGAAGTTTCGGAATTGAATATACTGTTAACGCTTTACATTTAGCGGTGTGCTCTATTTAGCGAATTTGGCGGAAAGCAGCTTCCGCTAATTCAAGGACATTGCTAAATGTCTTTTATATCAAATCTCATAGCAAGCAAATTCAGACAGTCTGTCTAATCTACGCTAACCTGTTGAAAATTGAATTTCCGCCAAATATCGTACACGCAAAATGTAATACATTTACAGCATATAGGGTAGTTCAAATTCATTTTAATTCTGTTGAATATTAACAATATTTAAAACTGACATATCGTTTTGAAGAATTTCTTTCTTAGGTAGTAATTAGATTTCCAGGAAAAAAGAATGTTAAATGCATCATACATTTGTTTTTTAAATGTTGAACCAACTAATGCCACCTCTAATGCCAACCACACCTCTACCAATACTGAGTGATTTCTATTGCTCATTATACACGTGGAAATAGTTTGTCTGGGTATTTTTTCCAAGAGGAGTGAAAAAAATTTTCAAATGAGATGAATTTGAATGCATAGCAAGCAAAACCCCGAGCTGTTTTTATCTATATCCTAGAATTTTTCAAGTAGAGTGTTGACTTCTCTTAAACGAAAACAGTCGTCCGTGAGATGTACAGGAATATAGATAATTGCATAAAAAAGATTGTTTTGATTCAAGTTTTCATATATTTATTATCATGGAATGACGTCTTTCTTTTTTTTCCTTTTTAAACAGGTCGGTAGATCGAAGGCGAATGGGAAAACATTCCTCCCCCCATTTTTTTGGAAAACAGTCTTGCTATAGTTTAAATATTATAATCCATCTACTATTTGTTTGTTTCTTATACATTTATTTGCAGTTTCGTAAATCTCTGCAAAATTCTTGCATCTAGATTAAGTTTTACTGAAAGTCCACCTCGAATCTCGACAGTTGAGTGGGGTGGGAAACTATCACAAATCACGGACCTAGCTGTCAAGAGTAATATAATCGTTATTCCAAAAGCATAATAACGCCTTTAAGAAGGTGTTATACCACCTTTCAAAGGTGTAATTTCGCCACATAAAAACATTTATTTGGTTGTATTTTACGTTTTGGCTAAATTTTCTATTAAGTTCTATTGACCTCTGATAAGAGAGATATCTTTGGGTGATTCATGATTATTTTGTTATGTGAGATTGAACTCGCCATGTATGTATTTCTACAATTACTTCCTATTCCGTTAAATCTTTCATTAATATACATATAAGTACAGAATATTATCTGGAACACGGAAGTTTTTTCTCTTTTTATTTCACGAATAACCTAACTTCGTAGTTGTGTTTTTTTTGTTTATCAACAATTATAAGAAGAAATATTTCTAGTCGTATCATAAACAATACAAGATGTATTAAAGTGACTCTATATGTCACAATATAAATCATTTTCATGGATGATACTAGGTAAGTAACTTATTTCATTTTCTCTAGTCTTTTTGTAAACTATCTAATGCGAGAAAATATTCTATGTAGAAAGAGCAATAAGTCTGAAGGATATCAGTTTCTATGAACTAGTACGCGATGACTTCGATAACTTGTATAAAATTTAGAGTCTCGAATTCTAAACTATCTCAATGCTTTTCATTCAGCACATAAGAGAATTAATAGGTCACGGATTTTTGTTCCTTTCTTTAACAAAACGAATGACATTCGTAAAGAAACAGATATATGTACGAGGGCTGTTCAGTAAAGTACGTCCTGAGCTCTATGACAAACAAGTTAGATATTATATGACATTATATGACTTCCTCTCATAACTGAATATTTGATTAATTGATTACAGTTTCTGTGACCAGTCATTATAAGGTAGTTTCATTGTGAGAAGCTAGAAAACAAGGGCTATTTGAGACATTGTTTTAATACTGAATGGTAAAGAATCAGTAAAATACACTGTAGATTGAAAATAAACACTTCATATTTTACTTGAAAAAGCTTCATATTTTACTTAAAAGACGTTCAGGGTAGCCTAACAACCAAGTTATATGATAAACGTGATGTCTTTAACTTTTTCTATCGTCAACTTCCCAAACTTATGCAGCAATATGCCTTCATCACCTGCATACGGAGTTTATATATCTCAGTTGATTCGATACGCAAGAGCATGCTCTACCTATGGACAATTTCTAAAACGAGATAAATTATTGACAAGCAAGTTGATGAAACAAGAATATCAGCAGTCTATGATCGACAATGACCTTGTTAGCTAATACAATTTATCATTGAGTCAAATGTTGACTGACGTTTTTCATACCAATTATTTATACCCTGAATTGACGACGGATTTTTTCCGTTAGTTCACGATCATGACAATGATCACACGGCGGTGTGACCGGTCAGCAGAGGATGCTCACTCCTCTATGGCACCTGATCTCACCTCTGATGTTTCGGAGGTCCGTGTTTGCACTGCTTTTGTTTTGTATTGTTTTATGGACTTTTAGATTGAATACTGTTCGTTATCTCCATATCCTTCATTTAAGCTGATGTTAATCTCGTAAAAAATCCAAAAGAAATATTATCTAGAATGTGTGAAAATTGCTGCAATCAATGTCTATCTTATAGACACATGAGCAGGTGGATTCCAAAGGAACAGAAATGATATAATGGGCTTCAAAAATGTTTTTGAAGAAAAAACAAAGATTTTTTTTCTACTCATGCTTTTTGTTGAAAATGTAAATAAGACATCCAATTATGTTTGGAGCATGGGTACAGTTGCATAACCATTTTATTGTCCATTTTAAATTTCCATTAAAATATCTGCAGTTTACTTTTTTAACTTAGGTAAAAATTCTTAAAAACAAATTACAACGGCATAAATAAAACCTGTTATAAAGCATCTATGTTTGTGAAAATTGGCATGGATTCTTTTTCTATCTATGTATTTATTTTTCTTGTATTGTTATTTGTTTGTTTACGTTTGATTTGCTAACTCTGCAAACATAAATGAACGCGAATTAAAAATTGTCAAGTCTGTGTCTTTGTCCCTTTCAGTGAATATCCTTTCAATCATTTTTCCTTGTACTTTAATATAGATATATGCTAAAATGAGATTCAAAACTGGTGCCCTTCCTTTTTATGTTTAGTTTTCTTTTATTAAATACATGTTAAACGTTTATAGCATTAAAAATCTAAATTGACGTCACAAGTCCAAGGAGACTTACCTTTGCTACAATAATTATTATTTTACATTTTTTATATAGAACAGGGAAGACTTTTAATCAATAAAAAGCCCAGAATGTTAGAAATGGTGTTTTTCTCGTTCATTTGCGTAGGTAAGTTAAATACAGCTATTATCCTTCTGATTAAAATTTTTGACTCAGTTAACACTTTGACAAGCATATGAATTTGTGAATGAAATAAAATATCTTGATCAAATTGAGGATTATAATAATGATATATGTAATATATTTATGGTGTATATAATGGGTTTGCTAGTTTGCGTTACTTTATGACAGCTAATGTACAAATATTTCTAAAACATCAAGAGTCCAAGCTAGTATGTGTAAATTAGACATACTTAATGACGTTTTTCATACTACTTATTAGTCCATTATTTATACACTGATTTTTCCCGTAATTTCCCGATCATGACAAGGAGCACACGGCGGGTGTGACCGGTCAGCAGGGGATACTCACTCCTCCATGGCACCTGATCCAACCTATGATGTTTCGGAGGTCCGTCTTTGCTTTGCTACTGTTTTGTATTGTTTTATGGACTTTGATATTGAATACTGTTCGTTATCTTCATATCTTTCTAAACAAGAACTATTTCATGCAGAAAATTGTTTATTCTCATACGAAATGATAAATATTGTGCATTTAAATTAAACCATAGACTCCCAAAGGTTCAGAAAAAATATATCGTGTCGATTTTGCACAGATGTGTTTTGTTAATTATTGTCTGCTATCAAATGTACGAAAGCCCAGAAGGCTCATTCGAGATTCGAGATTCGAAATACGAGATGCGAAATTCGAGATTCGAAATTCGAGTTTCGAGATTCAAGATCCAAATTAACCAATCAAAAGGCGGTTTGAGATTCAAGTACTCCCCTTTATTTTTTTTTACTATCAAGAAATCGTTGAGTATTTTAATACCGAGGAAGTCATTTGATTAAATTACAACGCAAGAAAAAGTGTTATATATTATCAGAACGAAATTTAAAGAAATATTAGATTTTTGTCTGCAAGATCTGCTTAATTAATTTATAATAGCTTCTTGAATGTCATAAGCGATTGATATAAAGAATATATATATTTCGTGTTCTACTTTGGAAACAGGGTTGTTGACATGATAGTAAACTAAAATTAGATTAACAGTACATACATCCCCCCTTTTTTCCAAACATAATTTTTTTACTATTGAAAATGTTGATCGAAAAGTCGGTTGCCAAGCCCCCCCCCCCCCCCTTTTGGTACAGTGGTGCAATATAGTCAAAGAAGTATAAGTAATAGTGTATTAAAAGAAATTAGGTACTAAATGAAGTTCGATCCCCCCTCCCCCCCCCCGCCCCCTTTCACGCCCCGATATAGAATTTTCGGGTTTGAACAATTTTTTTCTGTCAGTTTTTATTTTCAGGTTTGAAATAATATTTTTGTCTGCCCCCC
>PRKT01000237.1:236072-289810 GCA_003671525.1 Saccostrea glomerata
GGGCACAGCCATACATTTTCAGTTTTCAACTACTAAAAATTTCTTGATAACCAAAAACAAAGCAAAAAAAGTCATCAGATGTTTTTATTGAGGGGGCACAAGCATATAGTAGTTATGATTTCTATAGTATTTTATATATCGGCAAAATTATTAAATTATCGGGGGGGGGGGACAATGTAAAGAAATGTACCCTCATTAGTATTTCATATAAATAATAATTTTCTCCCTCATCAATGTTTTATTAAAAAAGAAATGTCGACTTAAGAATTCCGCAATTCAACGATAAGACCATATAATATTTTATATATATCTATTGTTTTGTTTAATGAGGAAAAATAAGAATTTATATATATTTTCAAAAATGTAACCTAAAATCCTTTTTAATTCGTTTTAAAACATATATCTTTTTTTCTTGCATTATCATTTAAGCAAATGACCCATTTGATATGAATATATTCAACGATTTCTTGATAGTAAAACATAATAAAGGGGAGTAATCAAAATTGAACCTGCCTTTTGATTGGTTAATTTGGATCTTGAATCTCGAAACTCGAATTTCGAATCTCGAATTTCGAATCTCGTATTTCGAATCTCAAATCTCGAATGAGCCTTCTGGGCTTTCGTACAAATGAACCAATAATCCTGTGAGCATCTTTCATATTTTATCAAAATTGTTAGTAGGGTCGTTTAATCTTTTGGCCTTACACTTGTAGACATCTGACATTGGGAGAAGGCTGTAGCCGTTCAATGACAAATATCCCATGTATTGTTATGCTTCATTTAAAGAAGGCTGATTACATTATTTATTTTTGTTTTTCTTCGGTTATTATTTTTAATTGTTTTTGCAGGATGCTCTGGAACTTTTGTATACACAGAGCCCGGAGAAGACGTTTGCCTCACATTTTCGTTAGTAGAAAAACTAGGTGTACAATACATCTCCAGAAATGGTTTGATAATATGTTTTTATCTTTCTAACTCTGTTTACCAAAATACAGGCGGATGGATTAATAGAACATTTAACTGTAATACAACGTCAGAACGGATTTCTATTTGTTTTAACGATACAAAAGAAGAAGATGCCGGAAAATTTTCTCTCAGAATAGGCATTACTGACTACAGAGAAAACTTTACACTAGCTATTGCTGGTAAGAAGTATTGTCTATTTTGTAACGTAAAATGAGCTATACAAGAAAAATTGTATTACTTAAAGAAATCTTATTATCCATCCAACATGCTTACTTGTCTAATGAATTCTTTTGCCAGGTTTGTCATAGAAAGAATCTAGATACAAAACTTGACAAGTCTTTACTTCTAAATGTCCTTAGTTTCATTATTTTCAATCTTTTCACTTAAATGACATTCTATTAAAGATGCTTTGAACTGCTGATTTCAATGCATTATAATGTAAACGAATAAATACATAAGGAAATGTTCCCTTTATTACTATACACCGAAATTTTTGTCACCGTTTTTTCCGCCCCTTTCGCCCTTGTCACGTGCACAAATTAAAAACGCAGGGAATTCAAAAATCACCGTATAATTTCATAAACAGAACTGTGATTGGGCAAATTTAAAACGGGATAAATTTGTTAGCAACTGTATACAGGCAAAGTGACTCGCATGAACTTCATATGAAATTTGCTTTAATATACTGCGAATTCTTCGCATTATAAGGAGACGAAAAGGACCACATATGATATTCGCATGGGAATTACTATGAAAATTTGACATGAAATTCGCATGAATATCATTTTAAAAAAAATCATATGATATTCATGTGAAAAAGGACCCAGGTTTCATACATGTAAGAATATCATGCGAAGACAAGTATATTTTGTATCCCAAGAAATTGAAAATTAATATGAAGCTATTATTTTTGAGTTCCTTAAAGCTCTTCCATTAATTGTACCCTTACTTTGAAAAGGAATCTATTTTTCTTGGCAGTTCCTGTACAGTGTAAATAATTTAAACTTGGACAAATCCAGTAGATTTAATATTTCCTCTTTTTCTTATTTAATCAGTTAATCCAGACACAAATATTGAATAAATATACAAAAAATTACTTTGAATTCTTAAGACGCAAAACTTGTTTCTTCACTCCCTGACTAAATAAAGACATTTATGACATTTACGTCAACTTCTACGTTGAAAACTGAAACCATTGATCTTTGTCTACCTTCTTTATTTAGGTTCTTATCTCATAAAATTTCTTTATCTTGAGGATTCTGTTGACGGAGGTGTTGTAAGAAGAAGGATATGGAGATAACGAACAGTATTCAATCTCAAAGTCCATAAAACAATACAAAATAAGAGCAGAGAAAACACGAATCCTCGAAACATCAGAGGTGGGATCAGGTGCCATGGAAGAGTGAGCATCCCCTGCCGACCGGTCACACCCGCCGTGTGCTCCTAGTCATGATCAGAAATTAACGTAAAAAAATCCGTCGTCAATTCAGTGTATAAATAATGGACTAACAATTGGTATGGAAATCGTCAGTCAGCATACGACTCAGTGATAAATTGTATTTGCTGACAAGGTCATTGTATCGACCATAGAACTTACGAAATTATGACTTTAAACGAGACTGTTGATATTCTTGTTTCATCAACTTGCTTGTCAATAATTTACCTCGTATTAGAAATTGTTCGTACGTAGAGCATGTTCTTGCGTATCGAATCAACTGAGATATATATACTCCGTATAAAGGTGATGAAGGTATATTGCTGCATAAGTAGGGGAAGTTGACGATAGAAAAGTTAAAGTCATCACGTTTATCATATAGCTTGGTTGTTAGATTACCATTAGTGTCTTTTTCAAGTAAAATATCCAAGTATGAAACAGAAGTGTCGGACACTGTGGTATCTTTTATCTCAAGCTTACCAGGATATATCGTATCGATGTAGGAATGGGAATTACCATTTTTAATTGACAATGCGTCGTCGATATATCTAAATGTCGAGTTGAAGGCCACAGCAAGTGTTTCCCCCTTTTCACGCATAAAATTTTGCATAAATTCTGCTTCTAATGAATATAAAAATAAGTCTGCTAATAACAGAGCGCAATTTGTACCCAATTTCAATAGATTGTTGGAATACCTGGTCTCCAAAAACCACATAGATATTGTCAATCAGAAACTCAAGCATCTTCTTGGTGTCAACTTTAGAGTACTTATGTGTGCAATCAGAATCTGTTTTAACAAAATAATTTTGCAAATGACCAATGACGAGTTAAGTAAATTTACGAGTTCCATTTTTATTGAAGAAGCAGCTGTCAATGATATCAAAAAGCCTGGATTTTAATTTGCCGTGGGGAATTGTGGTGTATTAAGTTGAAAAGTCGTAAGTTTTTAAGCTGTTGATTTTTGTAAAGTCTTGTGATTTCAAATTATCCAAAAGTTCTTTAGAATTTTTTAGTATCCACATCTTATTCACACCACTTCTTGAATATATAGTTGCACAGTACTCTTGAAGTTTTTTCTTCACTACTGTAGATATCTTAGTGAGGAGTAAAGAAAATGGCCTGGTTGAACATTTACTGGAATCTGCAACGTATCTTTGTTGTTAAGGATTCTTATGAAGTTTCGGAATCCAATATATATAAGGTAAACCCTGAAAATACAAATCTTAAGCAATCTTTAAGGTTATTGAAATGCAAAATCGGCAGTATCTATTTTTTTAAATTGACTATGACTGCCCTAAACGGACCTTAAGTAGAACTAATATTTCTTGGCCATAATCAACTGTATGCCAAGTATGTTCTCTAGATACTGCTTCAATAAAAATTTGTATTCTCCGGAGAAACTTCTATCAACTCTGTGACCTTCACCTTGTCTTATGACCTCTTTTCTAGAAATATCCTATCTTTTGACGATCACTCAACCATGAGGACCGTATATTGATTTCTGGCACTTACTTTTTTCAATATGCAATTAAATAAGTATGTTATGACCAAGAATTTGAACTTTCATCCCTGTGACCTTGGCACTATTTACATGACCAAAATACAGGGCTGTTTCACTGCCTCTAGTAATAATTAAGCAGCTTTTGTATTTAAAACATGCATTAATAAAATTGATTATTATTTAAATTTTAAAAACATATTTATAGTTCAAATTGCATTATGCTAAATTGGAATATATACCTTCCAATCAAAAACTAATTTTGACTTTCTAGATATTTCCATCATAAAAATATGATTGAAAAAATTTATATGAACATTTGTACTGTTTAGACCTTGAACATATCTAAATGACTTTTGAGCTCTGTCAAGGCAAATCTCTAAATACAAGCGAGCTTTATTTCTATCAATTATAAACCTAAGACTATTTTCTTTGTTTATAAATCATTTTCAAAAAGTAATTTAATTAACTTAATAATCATAAAAAGGCAAAAATAACCCTGTGTTGTATAGAAAATAATTTGTTTGTCGGAATTCAATGTGTACCGCACTTACGCAACTTCTCTTTCTTAACTTGACTGATTTTGGTTATCGGCCTATAAATCGACATCGAGTCTCTACTATATGAATCTTTTTCTGACATTTTAAAAAGGATCCTGGTTGTATTTTGCTTTTCTGCACGCTGTTCGAACATTCTTTAAACCCCTTCATAGTTTGCGCATTTCATATATTCATACCCCGCTTGAAATGCAGGAGGGTATATTGTAATCAGGATGTCCGTCCGTCTGTTACACTTTGGGATCTCTCAACCGCAACTCCTCTTATACCACAGAATAAAATTTGATGAGACTTCAGAGAATCTTTATAACAATATGCCATTCTGCACCTCCTATTTCATTGTTTGATCCGATACATATTTTGGGTTTCCCATAGCGAAAATGGACACTGACATCATATTTATATGGGAGTCGGGATACCATTTAGTAAGGTCATTGCTCACATTACCTCTAGTTATGACATTTTCTTCAGAGTGAATTTACGTGATTATGGGATGACAATGTTCATATCAAAAATAGTGTTTCTTGGTTAGAAATACGTCATATTTTGAGGTTTCGTCGCTCGTTTATACCATTGCCCACAAAAGAATTAACAATTCATTAAAAATTAAACTTATTATTTATGGTTTATTTTATACATAGAAAAGGGATACTTATCAAGTGTGTAAAAATGCATTTAGGTGCATCAAGCGGTTTTCATTTTTTGGAGTTAGTCCACAAATCATTGATAATCCTTCCTTCCTTTGTTTGTTTTGTTTTGTTTGTTTGTTTGTTTGTTTTTTTTTTTGCTGTTTAACGTCCCTCTTGAGAATTTTTTACTCGTACGGACGATGGAGGACTACAGATTTTGGTCTATACTCGACACTCATGGCAATTGAGCACTGGGGGATTTTATCGTTCCAGCTACTGCGACACGGGACGTAGGTTTATACGGTCTCAACCAAAGGGCCGATCTCCAAGTCCCACAGTGGGATTCGAACCGGCGTTTTAAGGATCAATTCCTTACTTCGCAACTCTATTTGCCGAGCATAGGCCAAAATTTGCAGCCCTTCACCGGCAATGGTGACGTCTCCATATCAGTGAAATATTCTGGAGGGGACGTTAAACAATATACCATCAATCAATCATCACATTTATGCATATGTCATTCAGAGGTCAGATGAGACTATTTTCTACTCCAATCATGTCGGCAACTTGTAGTCTACCAGGTGTAGAGTTCATCACATAATGTAAACTTTTTTAAAGCACGTGTTTGTATTTGTATTTAATTCATTTCGTTTCCTATATTAGAAGTTATGCGCTGCAAAACACTACAGACTTTCTGTTGGTATAGCATTTTACACATCAGTTTACAGAGAAGCACTTTTTAACATAATACAAATTAACAAAAATTCAGTCTGAAGTTTATTAAAAAAAAGTTGTTAACCAAAATATTAGTATATAGTTGATAATTTTGTTTTTATACAATGGAAATGTAAATTAAAAAAAACACTTTATATAATAAAAGAAAAGTATATAGACGATAATCGTTCCTCAAATTGTCTTATAAATGAAAGGCTTAACTTCCAAGGGCTCTATTTCAGTCCCCCCTAATGTCTTATTACTTCCTGATGTATCCCCTGTAGAAAGTACAGATATAAATGTGAGATGTGTGTATATTGCTGGGAAACCTCCAGAGACGAGAGTTTACTGGTCCAGAATGAGTGATCTCAGTTTCAGACAAGAAGGAGACACACTGAAACTTACAGACATAAAGAGGAATATGTCAGATACATACAAATGCACTGCAGAAAACACTTACTACTCTGGAAAGAAGGGACGTGACAGCCAGTCAATGAAAATGAACGTTTTATGTAAGATATTTGTAATGCTTTAAAATTTTGAATAGAAACATGTCGCTGAAAATCATCATTTACACTTTTAGATCCGCCTTACGTTTTACACCAAGATTCATCTTATGTAAACTTTAGATCTACTTTGCGTATTACCCTTAAATTTGCCTCATGTCTTACTTTAAGGTTTGCTTTTTATTTAACTTTTAGACCCACCTTTTGTTTTACTCATGGAAAACTTAACACTAGTGCAAGAGGGCTCTAAAATGCAAATAACTTGTAACATTACTCCTGGAAACCCTATTGGTACAGAGGTTGTAAGTTTATACATGGCAATCCCATTCAGACCGCGGTATACTGGACCAGATCACAGTCGGGTATTTTTAGACAGAATGGAACAACACTTTCCTTACCTCGTATAGAGAGAAATGCTTCAGATACATACACATGTACAGTAGAAAATATCTACCCCCCGGGATACAGAGGGAATCATCGCCAATCCTTCAGAATAAAGGTTCAATGTAGGTAAATTGCAACATCAGAGCTAATGCTTCAGAATAAAGGTAAAATGTAGGTAAAGAAGAAAGCATAGTTTTAGCTTTATTGTGCCTAAAATATGTAATGACATCAAAAAGTTTTGAAACTGGTGTAAATATTAGTTAAATAAATGACTCTGATAAATCAGTAAAGAATATGGCATGAAAGTTTACCATTCTGCAAATATCACGTCATTAATGTGAAGCAGTTCTCTATTTTCAACAGAAAATTAAAAAGCCTCAAAATGGCATATTTCAAGGGTGATTTTCCTTTAGAAAATAGTGTACACAGCCGTCGCATACGTAATTTTTTCATGTTTTGTGCAGAATTCAATAACAAATCACATATCTCAAGATCTTTGTGGGCGATGCCTGTGGACAATGTTATCTGAAAGAAAATTCCATTGAAAATTGGTGTCTTCTGCAACTTTTTAAGAAAATACACGAAAATGCACATGTTTATGACGTCATAATGAGCATTAAAAAACACATGTCAGAAAAATGACTTTTATGATTTTTCTGCATTGAATTTCAATTATTTAGAAAGCATGGGTTTTCAACTTTTACACCAGTTTTATTTTTTAGAAAATCACAAAGCAAAATTTGTAAAAAACCCTAACTCAAACCCTAACCCTTCTTCTTTCAACATCAGAGTTAGTTAACTCTTTACAACTTAGAAAATTGTTATGCAACATACATTGAATCCTCACGTCATAGAAATATTTCTTTACCATTTCCCCGCAAGCACTTTATAGCGGGGTACAAATTTCTCTAAAGTTTAGCGTAAATAATATTCTGAAATGATATTCTAATTAGAAAATATCTTTTATTATTTTATGAGGATCAAGCAAGTATAAAATAATTGGAATTTGGCTATAAATTGAAGATTAAATGAACTTTTTAAAGTGCGTGAAAATGCGTGATTGCAGGGAAACGGTAAATGCGTGATTTTGCGTTAGAAATCGGAAATGGTTTTTGCGTTAAAATGCGTGACTGCGGGGAAGGGTGTTAATGCTTCAGAATAAAGGTACAATGTAAGTAAATTTCAACAACATAACCAACCCTTCAGCATATAGGTACAATGTAGGTAAAGAAGATGGGTGCATTTGGCGAGTGATCTGCAGGAATCATTTGTATGAAACATATATGGTTTAAATGTCCATGATTTGGTTGGCTGAACATAGCTGGTCAGATTTTACAAACACGTCCATAGGTTTTTTTTTGTTTTTTTTTTTCATTTAGTTTGAAAGACCTTGCGAAATTGTAACATTTATGCCCGTTTTTCTAGGGGGTACTATAACATAGTAATGTTTCACAAAAAATAAACACCTAAAATATTTAATGCATAGATGCATAATACGTGTACATGTACATTATAGAATAGAAGATTAGAATTGATTTCGCTCGAGAACCAAACTGAACCAAAATTTATCTAATTCAAAATTTTAATACATCAGTACATAAAACGAACCTGACAAAATAAATGGTTGTTTGCATGAAGAAATTAACGCCCGATGCTAGGCTCGAACCAAAAACTTTTCGCTTCGAGTGCACTGAACAAGTAACCCATCTAACTGAGCTTTCACCGCTACACATATACAATCGATTTTAAAAGGACAAAGAAGCACTTTCACGCATTTGGATTTTTTTGTGGAAAAGTTCATTTTTCGTGGTCTCTGGGTCTTCTCTCCATTTTTAAAAAATGTGTATTAGTTTCTTTGAATTAAAATACACACAAATAACGTTTCAAAATCATGGAGAGAAGACCCATAGATAGAAAAATTTAAGAAAAACGTGTTTAAAAATGTACCATTTTGTACCAAATATCTGATCTGACCAATTTTCAAGCTATTTTTTAGCAAATTAAAGCTCAATTTTGGGAAAATATTTTCCTTTCCTGTTGCACAGGAACCCGATAAATTAAAAAAATGTTAAAATTTCATGAGACATGTCGATAAAATTTTCACTTTTCAATTAAGCCCAGATTCCTGCCGAATGCCAATCAAAAGCGCCCTCGTTCTTTCAACATCAGAGTTAATGATTCAGAATAAAGGTACAGTGTAGGTAAATTTCAACATTAACCAATCCTTAATAATATAGGTACAATGAAAGTAAGTTTCAGCATCATAGCCAATCCTTCAGAATAAAGGTACAATGAAGATATATTCTAACATCATAAACAATCCTTCAGAATATAAGTACAATGTACTAGGTAAATTTCAGTATCATAGCCATTCCTTCAGAATATAGATGCAATGAAGATATCTTTCTACATCATAACCAATCCTTTAGAAGGTACAAAGTAGATAAATTTTAACGTCTTAGCTAATCCTTCAGAATGAATTTAAGATACAATGTAGGTAAAGTTTGAAAATATCTATTTTATTTTTCTTATCTCAATTTTCTATATCTTTTACATTCTTTTCTCAAGTTTCTTAAGCTAGATTCATAGCTAGATGAAAAACAATGATCGGAAAACAACGGGAATATCCATTGTCAATTCAGTGTATGAATAACTATGTTCTAACATAGTTATACTTACATAAATGTACTAACAATTAGCATGAAAAATGTCAGTGAGCATTTGACTCAATGATACATTGTATTTGCTGACGAGGTCATTATATCGACCTTAGAACTTACGAAATGATGACTTTAAACAAGACTGCTATTATTATTTATTCATTAATTTGATTTTTGATAATTTACTTCATTTAGAAATTGTTCATACGTAGAGCATACTCTTGCTTATCGAATCAAATGAGATATATAAAGTCTGTATGCTGGTGATGAAGGTATATTGAAGGTATATTGATGCATAAGTAGGGGAAGTTGACGATTATGAAATTAAAGTCATCACGTTTATTATAGAGTTTGGTCGTTAATTTTCCAGTAATGTCCTTTTCATGTAAAATATCTTAATATGAAATAATTGTGTCAGACTCTGTGGCATCTTTTATTTCAAGCTCACCGGGATATATCGTATCGACATAAGGATGGAAGTTACCATTGTTAATTGACAATAGGTCGTCGATACATCTAAATGTCAAGTTCAAACCACAGCAAGTGTTTTCTTCTTTTCACACATAAGATTTTACACACATTATTCTGCATGCATATGATTACAAGAAAAGGTCTGCTATTAACGTAGCGCAATTGGTACCTATGAGAATTCCAATAGATTGTTGGAAGACGGTCTCCAAAAACCACACAGATATTGTCAATCAGAAACTTAAGCATCTTTTTTATCTTAACTTCAGAATACTTTGTGTACAATCACAATGTTTTCTAACAAAATAATTTTGTAACTATCCCATGACAAAGTAAGTAAATTTACAAGTTTCGTTTTTATTAAAAAAAACAACTGTCAATGATATAAAAAAGCCTGGACTTTAATTCATCGTGTAGAATGGTTGTTTATAAAAGTGAAAGTTGAACGTTTTTAATCTGTTGATTTAAGTAAAACATTGTGATTTCAAATTGTCCAAAAGTTCTTTGGAATTTTTATGTATCAACATCTTATTCACACAACTCTTTGAAGATATTGTCACACAGTACTTTTGAAGATTCTCTTTCACTACTTTTCATATCTTAGTAAGAAGTAAAGAAAGACGCTTGGTGGACAATTAACTGGAACCCGCTGTGTTTCTCAAACTGTCAACTTCAATTTCGTAATTGAAATACACTGATAACGATTAATAATCAAGCTAAAAGACCCACTCATACAATACAATGTTTTGAGCAGGGCAAACATTAACTTGTTAAAACACAGATTGGATCAGGTGCATGGGAGAAGTAAGCATCTAAATAAATGCAAGAAAAAAAATTTCGGGGAAAGATGATTCCACTTAAATTCGGAATAATTAATGTCTTGCCAATAAAAAAAATCACTCTAAGTAGTGGGACAGTTGTTAAGGTTTTTGTCTCTTTTTAGATGTTCCCGATTTACATATTAGTCCAGAAAAAATTATTACAGCCATAGCGGGACAAACAGTTGTCATGAGATGTTATGTGGATGACCCTGAATTGACACTATCATATACTTGGAGAAAAAGCGAAAACTCGTCAGTAATAAGTGTGAATTCATTTATTGTTTTTGAACGAATAGATACACAGGGTTCTCCATAAGCTGTTTTACTGTGTTGCTCCCGACACAGTAAAATTTTCTCCGACACAGTAACGATTCAAATTTTATGCTTGCGACACAGTAAAAATTTGGCGACACAGTAAGATCTGTGATAATTTGTAAATGTAAACATAAATTCTCTCTAACCATGCTGAGTGATATTTTAATCAAACAATTCTACCGTCTGTCAATTCTAAACGGTGGAGCACTTAATTGCTAGGGCTTCACCTTGCATAATTAATTATCTCCTAGACCCTCGCCGGACTTCACGCATGAAGGAACAAAGATAAATAATTTGTTTTCACACTTCCATGTAACGGTTAATTGGTAGTTGCATTAAAATAGATTGAATAATTCTTTTAAAAATATTTAAATGTGTCTTTTTTAAAGAACCACGTCTCTACTCTCGGATTATGTTAGTACTGTAAGTGAACCATAAAATCGTACCGAAGTCATTTCATTGATGCACAGGGACATCTTATCCACTCTGTTCTCTATTTCACATATAAAAATACACATTTTTATATGTGAAATAGAGAACAGAGTGGATAAGATGCCCCTGTGATTGATGTAAATGAATTGCTTAAAATTTTAAACATGTTCTAATAAGGAACTCTTAAAAGTATTTTACTGTTCTGAAATTTCTTTGTTGTGTAATTCGGTGGTCCGATTTAGAAGCAAATTTACTCTAAAAAATATGAAGTACTACGACTGTATCGACCAGAATTTCCTCTGCTTTTCAGAACATGTGTTTTTACTTTTATCAGTAAGTACGACCATACCATTTGTGTAACGATTTACCGATTATTTTTAAAGTGTGTGCATGTATTCTTTTGCTATTATAATGAACAAGTTTAAGCTGCGAATTTGATCGCGAAATACCGCGAAGTTTTTGTGCTTCTCGTAAACTTTGCAACACAGTAACATTTAAAATGATGGAGAACCCTGGATACATCAGATGAAGGGAATTATACATGTTTAGTCTCAAACAGAGCAGGAAATAATTCAGTTTTAGCCAGTGTATGCGTACAATGTGAGTGAATGATTTTTAAAAAATAATGAAAGAACTTTGAAACGAAAACAAGCAAATATATGTTTACTATGAATGCGCAGATGTCATTTTTTAAAAAATAAATTAAAGTAAACATATTTCATCTATCCTTATCTCTGCACGTACAGTTACACCACTAGAGCCGACACAGGTAATGGTTGTCTGTGGAGACATTTATGCTGACATCATGTGGACCTTTACCTCTATGTCATCTATCAATCAGAGCTCCCTGGTACAATTCTCGCCTAAATCTTCATTTGTAAACTCTTCACAAGGATTCCAGGATACAACCAAGGCAGGATTGTTTGCTTCCAGAGTTGGGAATTTAGAACAAAGTACCACGTATGAGATCAGAATTCTGACAATCAACAAGCACGGGACAACATACTCCAGAAAATTTTTCTGCATGACAAGTGAGAGAAACTTCGACAGCCTTGTATTGGCATTTTCGCCACTCTTTGAGTAATTAAGACATTTTAGAGGCTTTATTAGTTTTTGTTGTCTAATTAACTTTATAGGATCTGCCTCTTCAACGAAATCTGAAGCGACAATTCTCGGAGGTACCCTGGGAGCATTTCTTGCCATAGCCATTGTTACTGTGTTGGTCCTCATCGCTATTTTGATGAAAAGAAAGTTCAGTAGTAAAAATATTTTTTGGTATAGCCTTGCTGATGAACGAATGCGTTCGTTACATTCGTAAAAAAATGACATGCTTGTCTTTGTATTAGAAGAAGTAAACTAATATAACTATTTCCAGGTGATCAAAAGGAAGAAACATCCCGGTAGGTATGATAGATTTAAAATATTAAAGGCAATTATACTTTGGGTAAAGTAAAGCTTCGGAAATTAAGAACGTTTTACACAAAAGGTGATTAAAACAAATAAATTAGGTCTATGCAATCACTCTGCTCTGAACAAAGTAAGACGAATATCGTTGCTTAATCTTAAAAATATTTTTAAAGCCAATTCTTTAGTATTGTAATTCTTTTTAGGTTTTGAGATGATGTCAATTTCGGAAAATAATTAATCTTTTATAATACGAAATTAGCTGATAAAGATAATTCTGTTTAATATGTCGTTGCACGTTTCTATGAAGGAAGTACTGTTGTTGTTTGATAAAAGAATGACGATCTAAAAAAAAAACACACAGAGCGCGTTTTATTTTCATGTAAAAGTTTCAGAACAGACTCTTCATCATCAGAATATCAACGCTGATAAAAAAAATCAATTAAAGTCCATCAGATTTCCAATTTCTTGTGTAAAGTGCTGGTTTCCCAGACTGTAAAGATGTCACTATTTCCATTTCTAATTTTTTTCTCTGTGATAACTATATGAGGAGTTGATTTTATTTTTTCTCCGTGATAACTATATTAGGAGTTGATTTTTTGATAATTCTACCCGAATGTAACTTGAGCAGGTCGATAGGTCGGGAGCTAGGGAGGCCTAATATGCATGCAAATCTCATGCGCCTCTGTCTCTGTCTTAGGCTAAGGAAACCAAATATGCATGTAAATCTCGTGCGTCGGCCTTTGTGTTTGACGTCAGTGGGCGAGGACTGTTGAAATTGGCATGGCAGTCCTCGTGTAATATAAATCTATGTCTTCATTTTTAAAACCTAAATCTACAATTTTATTTCACAATGAAATGAAAATATAAGTAATCACTGTCTAGTTAGTATAGTATGCCACGGACATAGTGGGGCACATGGGATCATTTCTGCATAACGGACTTATCCCATGTTTCCCACTATCGTTGATGCCCTGGCATACTATACTAACTACACAGTGATTCCTTAAGTATCATCAACATACGTTAAATATCAACTTCATAATAATTGCGTGTCGAATGATTTTTTAAATTAAAAAACTCTTTTTGACAACCCATCAAATGCAATGAAAATTTTCTTATGAGCTGTAAATTTCAATTAATGGTAAAAATAGCAAAAGTGAAACAAATGGAGATAACGAACAGTATTCAAAATCAGAACTCCATAAACAATACAAAATAGGAGCAGAGCAAACACAAACCTCCAAAACATCAGAGTTGGGATCAGGTGCCATGGAGGAGTGAGCATCCCCTGCCGACCAGTCACACCCGCCGTGTTCTCCTTGTCATGATCAGGATATAACGGAAAAAAATCCGTCGTCAATTCAGTGTATAGATGTAGGTAGTACATTTAAAAACATTGATAGTTATCAACAAACTGCAAGAGCATAGCTATCAAGGATTTGATACGATTTGTAAAGGTAAATACAACAGAACATTTTAATTTAATGTAGCTTTGTTTGTTCTATCACATAGTAATGATACACTGTTTATTCTAAATTTTAGGAAGTACAGAAGTGACTAATAGGTAAGCGTGCAGGTATTTTATAATAAGAAAAAAAATAATGATACTGTTGCTCACATTTTAAAAGAAATTTTTGATGATGCATATGAAAGCATACTTTCAGTGCCGAATATTGTGAAGTCGTACAAGCATCTTCGCAAGAAGAACTCGGAGTAACTAACAGAGCTGCAGAGAATGAAGGTTAAAGATATACATTATAAAAGCAATAAACCAATAGAAAAATGATAATCATTAAATATACACTGTATTCATTTCATTTGTAAAAATAAGTGACAAGATTGTTTAAAATACAACCATTTTTTCAGGAAATACAGACACGTATGAAAACTTCTGATGTCGTGTTCGACTTCAGTTAAGAAACTAACAATCTACATTAGACTTATCAAAAATCTTTAACTTTATTTTCCATTGATTTGAAAATGTGCTATGTTATTATTTAAATGAATTTAAATGAATTCCAAATTCAATTGTCTCTTTCAGTATCACTTTACAGTAGAGGATAAATTTACTTCAAAACGTATTTCAGCCCGCGTGGCGCAGTGGTTAGAGCGTCTGCTCTAGAGTTCGAATCCCACTGCGGGACGTGGAGACCGGAGAACCGGTCTCCACGTCCCACAGTGGGATTCGAACCCGCGACGTAAGGATTGACTCCTTACTTCGCGACTCTAGAGCAGACGCTCTAACCACTGCGCCACCAATGAACGATTAAAGATTATAATAGGAATTCATAGAGTAAAAATCTTACAATATAATGTTCTGGAAAACAGCAAAGCCATGATTTGTCATATTTATTTGGAAGCATCCTCAGGCAGTGTATACTTAAAGAGATCAAACTTAAAGGAACAAGGACAAAAGAAGACAGTGAATTTCCTCGCCAAAAGCATATCGGTTCCAGTGCAGATTACGTCACTTCCATTTGTATACAATTATCTCACGCGATCGCTTTACTATATCCCCTCGATAAATAGCGAGGGGATAAAAAATCTTTAAAAAGCCATGACTTAATTGTCATATTTATATGGAAGAATCTTACGATAGTGTAGATTCAAGTTCGAACAAGAAGGATATGGAAAAAACAAACAGCATTCGGTATCAAAGTCCATAAAACAATACAAAATAAGAGCAGAGCAAACACGGACCCCCGAAACATCAGAGGTGGGATCAGGTGCCATGGAAGTGTGAGCATCCCCTGCCGACCGGCCTCACCCGCCGTGTGCTTTTTGTCATGATAGCTTGGTTGTTAGATAACCATTAGTGTGTTTTTCAAGTGAAATTTCCAAGTATGAAACAGAAGTGTCAGACTCTGTGGTATCTTTTATCATGCCCCTATTCCCTTAGGGGTAGGTTTGGACCACTTATAAATATGACTTGCTCTGGAGAACACATAACACAGAAGAGCGTCAAATCAAAAGTTTATCGGGTTTTTAGTGGTCGTAGGGGGCCTATATAAGGCCCCATTCCCAATGGTAAAATGTATGGTAAAATAGGACAAGCACCATGACATTAAGGAATACAGAATCATTTCATTTTATTTAGTGGAGTAGGAGGGGTTGCAGATTAGAGATTGGTAATCTTCAATATTATAAGGGAAAAAATGACATTATCCATGTTTTGCTATTGGAAAAAAAAATATGTCTGCAGAATAATGTAAATTCAATGCAATTTCATGACCTATTTGCACTTAAACAAAATGAATGTCAATCATTCTGACTATGCATTTAAGAAGAACTAACCTTTTTTCTTTTACTACAAAACAAATTATTGGAATAATTTTTAAAATTGCAGGTTTTTTTCTCTCCTCAAAATATGCCTAAAATGTTAAGAAATGACTTCAAATTTTATTGCATAAGAGCTATTTTTAATTACAGGCCATAAAACTTATGTGGGTTGGATAAGCTAAATAAAAAATTGTCTGATTCCATTTTATGCATAGTAGATTTGGCTCATAAAATTTGAAGGCAATTGGAGAAACCTGCTTTCGGACTATTTTGCATGCTTTTCTCGGAGACAGGCTGTTAAAAATGCAGCCAACAGTTACTTGAGGAATTGATAAAGTTTAAAAGGGTCGATTTTCATTCGACTACAAGTATTTCAAAAAATTCTCGACTACCATATCCATCATTAAAATGCATCCTTTTTCACAAGCATCGAAACGATTTGATGACCAAGACTTATTTCCATTGTTTAATTTATTTATTTCCCGGGCAACAATTGATGGTTACATGAATGTTTTCTTATTGTAATCTGTTCTATCCGTCGTCATAAATATTTTGTAATCAATCGATTATACTATATAAACTTTTAAACATTTCATTCTTCTTCTCGGGAATTGCTGAACCAATTTCAACCAAAATCTAGCATCTATTGGTAAAAGGGAAACAAAATTTGTGAAATTTATGACCCCTGCACCCCAATCCCCCTTGGCTTCAGGGGTGGGGCTATTAGCTTATAACGACCAAAATTAATGCAATCTTTAAAAATCTTCTTTATTTCTGGACAGCATGCAGTCATACTGTTGCATTGGCATGATTGTAATAAGCATAGAGTCCTTTAAAAGAATAATGAATTACATTCCCCCAGGGTCAAGGGTTATGGTGCTAGGGTGGGAATTTGTTGATTACATAGTGAAAATGTATTATTTCTTTGAAAAACTTTTCTCCACTCCTTGGTTTTAAGCTGATGAAATGTGTACATAGTTATGATGAAGAGTTCCTCCTTTAAAAAGTGGTGAATTTCATGCATATGATCCTTGGGTCAGAGGTTCTAGTATTCTGGGAGAGGCTCTATTGATTATATGGTGAAAATGTATTTATTCTTTGAAATTCTTCTTCACTGCTCCTGGATATTACGCCAATGATATAATTTTATATTTATGATTGGAAAGGGTGTGTCTTCCAAAATTGTGAACTTCATAGCCCTTGGATCAGGGGTTCTGGTGTAAGGGCGGGCTAAAATAATTATATAGTGAAAATGCCTTAATTCTTCTCGTCTGCTCCTGGGTATTAAACCCGTGAAACTTGTACATAAGGAAGTATGTGTCTTCTCAAATTATGAATTACAAGGCCCCTGGGACAGGGGTTTCTGTGTTGGAGTGTGCTCTATTGATTACATGGAAAAAATGCATTAATTCTTTGAAAATCTTTTCTTCGGCTCCTTGATATCAAACTAGTGAACCTTTTACAAAGTTATGATAAGAAATTATGTCTCTTTCCGAATTGTGAATTTCATGGCCCCTGGATTGAGCTTCTAGTATTAGGCCGGAGTTCTATTGATTGAATAGTGGAAATGCATTTATTCATTAAAAGTCTTTTCTTCTGCTCCTGGATGTTAAGCTAAGGATATTGAAATAACGAACAGTATTCAATCTCAACGTCCATTAAACAATATACAAAATAAGAGCAGAGCAAACACGGACCTCCGAAACATCAGAGGTGGGATCAGGTGCCATGGAGGAGTGAGCATCCCCTGCCGACCGGTCACACCGATCTAAGTACATAGTTATGACAAGGAGGGTGCTTCTTCCAAAATTGCGAATTTCATGGCCTCCAATTTCACAAATCAACCAAATTCAATTGCTGGAAAGGTATTGCATGATACTCAGGTGACCTATAGAGCCCCTTGGCCTCTAGCTTCATGTTTGTTTCTAAAAGTTTTGTATGTTATTTTATTTTCTATTTTCAAAAGATATGAAGTCGGATTAAGTAACTTGTAAAATAGTAGAATTACTTTACCATGAGATTTCAGACAGAAGTCATGCATGAATAATGAAAAATCTAAAATCTAAGATCTTGAATTGAATCCTTAGAGTCTTAAAAAAACAAAGAGCTTAATATGCTTTTAACATTTGTTTATTTTATGTATTTCTGCATTGAAGAAAAACATTTTTGCTGAGCAAATCATTATGAAGTTTCTTCATTGCTAACATTAAAATTATGGGTCGACAAAATTTCCTGTAAATCCATGGGCACTAGAATCTCCATAGCCCCGGACGATCAGCCCAAACGGAGAATCAGATGTTGATTCTATATTCAATCTACCAGGGGAGACCTCGACAGTAGCAATGGAGTATTCGATACTTTTAACCAAAACCTTGCTCTCAAAACGAATCATGTCTGGAGAAATAGCTTGGTCGTTCAGTCGAAGATCTGATATCGAATTATTTCTAATCATGACTGTGATGTAGCTGTTGAGGTATCCATCAGGAATAGGGACTTGGTATTGACTTTTATATTGGCGAACTCCAGGAATATTAACCATGTACGAATTACCTGAGTTTGAAGTTTGCCTGACATAGTTGATAACCTGCAGAGGAAAGTTGAAAACATAAGGAGGATAAATGATTTCAGCATTGATGACTGTTGTCTCATTAGCTAATGAACTTATTTCGTATGGTGCCCATTTATCTATTGAAATATTGTGCTTTGAAGCCCCTTTCGAAATCTGCACGTCCAAAGGACTACCACTAAAAGGATATGTTATTTGTATGAATGTTTCATTACTCCGAAAGTCAGGCGGTACAATGAAGATAGAGCCCCAATCAGCTAATGGGTGAAGCTGCTCCATTACTTGGCTGCCATATGAGTCAGGAGAAAAGTTAGGTCCACTTCCCGAAAATACTACAATAGGCTGGGAACGAGATCTTACCACACATCCAGTTAGGTCAGTGTTGTGTCCAATCTGTAATGTCTCCATACTATTCAAGGTTGTCTCAAAAAAGTCCAGGTGACCAAACTCTTGACCATTAATAGATATAGATGATCCGTTGTCGAGCATTTGAAATTCAAGCGAGACATCTGTGTTATTCTTTAATGCAGCTATACCAAATACAGTTGAATACGCGGTGTTAGAAACTAATCGTGGGACAGTAGATGGTATGAAATAGAAATATGACCATATCCCTCTTGTTGGAATGTCTTCTACTGGGAATATAAGAGAGCTGTCATCAGGTTCTGACGAGTCGTTGCCTAACAGAAGAACAGTAACTGGATCAGTTGAGCGAATTTTCACTGCTTTTGGTTCTTTCTGAAGAATAATACCTTGCATTTCTGCAGGGAGGGCAACTTTGCGTACCGAGTTGAAGAAAAATATTTGATCGATATCATTTTTCAGTGTCGCATTTAGATTTTCTGAAGTGGAGATTTCTACCGTTGAAGAGGTGTTTGTCGTCAGGTAGATTGATTTCGATTCAATATTTCTAGAAGCTGGATTCCACAGGATCAGCAAATTATATTCATAATTGAAAGTTCCGTTGAAATCTAGAAAAAAGATTTTTAAAATGATGAAAAATCAAGGTATGAATTTGATTTAAGAATAACAAAATTAAGTCATAAAATTAAGGATCAATAATTTACTTGTTTGGAAATTGTCAATATGGGTAGGAATAGTCACGTCACTTATACTGCATGAGTCGATACATGAGTAGGAGTGACAACGTGTTACTTATACAGTATGTGTCTAAATAAGTAGGAATTCCATGTTACATGTACAGCATGTGTCTACATGCGTGGAAATGCATATTCAAAAGATTCTAGTTTGTCATTACCCCTGCAGTTCAGTCCGGACCACCCTTTGTTGCAGGTGCACTGGTACGAGTTCTCGGTAATTGTGCATGTCCCTCCGTTTTGACAGGGCATAGAATAGCACGCATCTCTCTCTAGTGACAAAAAGAGATGTTATGCATTATACTTGATTTAATTCATATTACATTTTTAACATAATAATGTTAAATATTTTCCTTTTTATTGCAGATGTATTTGAAGAGGCTTCAAAGGAAATGGAACAGAATTTTAAAAGCTTAATTAAGGCTTTTGATCGCTGTTTGTAAGATTTTAATTCACATTTTCAAAATTTCGAAGAAAAATAACAAATAAAGTATTGTAAAAAAGACCCTTTTTTATAAAGTGAACGTACTTAAACATTCCCTGCATAAAGTCTTAATATAGCTGCATAAAAGGTATCAAAATTTACTTTTTAAAATATCAGCAGTCGATTTGAATTCTACACCTTGTCGGAAGTAGATATGTATGATGTATGACAATTATCTTTAACATAAAAATGAAAAAAAAAATGATAATATGGGAATAACTTCTTGGCGAAATATGTCAAAGGAAAAGGGTCTAAACAAACTGGGTCCCAGAGACACAAGATGTTTGTGTCAGGTACCACAAAGGAGGAAGCATCCCTGCCTAACAAATTCCATTTTTTAAATTTTGAAACATGATTTAAAACTCAATTTATAAATAACACGTTATGATTTCACGTTACATGGAGGTCAAAGTTTATCGTTTGTATAAAAATATATTTTTTCATTTGCTTCCCTACGTATGGAAAAAATGTTATAAATTTATATTTATGTTTAAGTATCAACTGTCGGTAAATTCCTCTTTAACAAGTGTCGTCTGTCTATACTGTACATACAATGTTTATGTTTTAAAGGTTAAACTTATCATCAATTACAGAAAAGTTTCAAATAAAACACGAGAAAGGTCTTGCACCTTAAACAATATTCACATGAAACAAAAGTTATTAATTCTCTGTAAAAATAAATGTTAAATTGGTTAATTGGTGTCTATATTCATATTTATCCCATGTTTAACCCTGTATCCCGTTGATATAGCTCATGTGATATCGTTTTCATATCACACAGTTGTGACGATACAATTGATTTTGCGTTTAGAGTGATGAAGTAAAATGAAATGAAGTCCTATATAAAAACAGTGTCAAACATTGTTCGTGGTGTAGAAAACATGGGATAAAAAGAATCTCACATGATTTGTAGTTGGATATCATTTTTATCCTACTCGTTGTGTATTTTTATCACCTCGCCAAGGCTCGGGGATATAAAACACAACTCGTTGGATAAAAATCATATCCAACTACAAATCATGTGAGATCCTATATTTATCATAATTCATTTATGGTTTGACGTTGAAATAATTCTATTAGCCCCTTTTTAAATTGCCTTACACAAAAAATATAGAAGGGAGTGCATACATTAACTTTAAATTATCACGTAACTATAAAATAGAGGGGCCGAAAAACAGCCTTATCGAAACTCCCATTTTATAAAAGCGGTAAAAGAGGACATAATCACTTAAACACAACTGTACAATGTGTTTTTGCAAATAAAAAACGAGGCAATTTTCTGCAAGCGAAAACGACAAGGGGCAAAAATGACCCGGTTTTTAGCGATTGAGATGTACCAAGGAATTGGAGATGTCTATTCTTTATACATTTCTTTTATAATTTTGAGCAAAATATTTCAAATTATTTTGGAGGGAAAAAATGTATGTATGTTTCCTCCTAAATGCTTAGTATAACAGTTGTGAAGCGATAAATAAAGCATTTATTAATCTTACCTATTTCCTTGCAATTTTTACCGGTGTACGGTGGCTTACATTGTGTGTATCTTTTCCATCTGATGCAGACGTACCCTCGGTGACAATATGGTACAGGACGATAACACAATTCTCGTCTGCTTGAACCTGATATGATCAATATTACAATGTCTGTTTATTACAATATCTATTTTTTTATAATATTATAGTCTTGTTCATACGAGTCTATCTACACATGGTGAAAAATTTACATATATCATGATAATATCACCTGACTATATTTTAGCTAATATGAATGGGGAAAAGGATGTAAAGCAAGATTTGCATGGGAATATTTTAATGTGTAGAACACAATCTTTCCAGCATTAGTGCCTTTAAGTTTTACACAGGAGATAATTTACTCATGATGTTTTTTCAGTCGCCATGTGAAAACGTAGCAAAATTTACGAGAAAAACTGAGTATTTATTGTGAAAGTAAGTCCAAAAATTACTTTTAGAAACATTGAAACAAGAAAAGACATTCCTTCTAAGTAAAGTAAGTTCTCAGTATCCCTCTCGGCTGAGGAGCAGATATCCGTAAAGAAGTCTTACCTAGTGCAAAGCATGTTTGTTGTGGCGTTGGAGGAGAACACGACTTCTTGCCTGGACGACAAATTCTACCTCTTTTGCAGTAGGTATCAGACTGGTAACAGTCCTCTTTTCCTCCTGTTCAAATAAATACAATATAGACGTATAATGAATAAACATCTTGCAAATTTTTTATTTTCATTTCTACCTTGAACGTTGAAGCTGAAATACAATGTTTATATATTTGCATGTGGAACTTTCTAATAAGTGATAATCCACGAAGACTATTGTTGTTGACGCATGATATGATGTTGAGCGCGAAAAGATTTTAAATGTTATTGAATGTTTTTGTTTTGCTAACAGATTTAGGATATCAAATATAAAACTTACCTGTTTTCTTGTATTTCTTTCCGGCAAGCATGATGGTGATAGCTGCACAAAGCTGAAATATTAAAAGTATTAGTTATTAACTTACTAGCTTACTTCAATTTCAAAAATCTTTACAGTCACTTCAATTAAATATATGATACATATATATTACCACAAAGAGTCGCAAAAACATCTTTCAGAACTTCTTTGTTCTGAGTACTGGAACTCGACTCAACAATGCTGTTTTCCTTCTTTTATAATGTATCTATGGATTCCTATTGGATAAAAATCTAATATCCAATCGGTAAAGGCCACACGCTTCAATTAGACAAGAACATTTTTATTCAAGGAATATTGTAATGAAGACCAATGTAATTTTTTTTTAAATAAATGAAATCTGAAAACAACAAACCGTAATTAAGTTCAGTATTCCAATTAAACACTGCCAATTTAGAACAGCAACAAAAAAACCTTTGCAAATATGCAATATAAAAGTGGAATGGATGATAAAATATCCAATGTTCTCAGTTCACGCCCGTCATAACCCTTTTTTGATATACAGTTGTATAAAAATAGCATTCCACCCAAAAACAGCCTATTATTGCAAACAAGGTTAATCTTTAAAATAACAATATAATTTGAAGAATTTTGACATGTAGCTAATAATCAATCGTTACCTTAACTAATTGCAACGTTTCGTGCGATCTTGATGACGTTTGACGTTATGCTTTCATAACGCTACGAATATGGACGTAATGCTTCTAATAGTAGTACGTATAAGTTGAAATTTTAGCGAGACGCAAATTTAGCGATTTGTCCTTAGAAACTGGTAAATTATTCTTTGCGAGATGTTATTGTAGCAATTTAAAAATGCACATTAATGAATCTATTTCAAATAAAACGCAATTAATTTTTAGCGATATTAAATTTTAGCGATCTCGGGACCCTCGCTAATAATGCCAAAATTAAATCCTCGCTAAAAATTCGACTTATACGGTACTTGCTTAGCCGGTACCCTATGGCTATCTCTTTTTACTTGAAATAAGAGATTAAAAAGTCAAAGGTTATTTATAATTAAACTAATGAACACAGAGGGCGAGTGGATTTGTATATATATGATACATTTTGCTAATTACTCGAAGAAGTTTTGTTATTAAGTACTGATTAGTTAATGATTAAAAAAAAAACTTTCTCCTGGACAATCCCTTTTGACTATAAAAATCTTTAGTATAATGTCATAGTATTATGTATTAGGGATTGAAATCCTAATTTTTTAAAGAAGTCAAACAAACATTCTATAATTTTATGTAACATGTAAGATCTCTTCATTAAATAGAAATCATGTAATCAATAATTGATTCAGACTCTTTATATATTTACTTTGAGTCTATGATCATTATTCGAAAATATTGCATTAACCATATACAGCATAAACTTTTTGAAAAAATGCTAAAAATAATGAATTATTTAATGGTAATTTCTTTTAGTAAAGGGAAAGTTCACAGGTGAATTGACTAATTCAAATATTTAGACATTATAATTATTTCAAATAGATAGGACTTATGTTTCAAGAGGACAAAGAATGGGATACAATATGAAAACCTTTGAATGGGAAAGAAATTTCCGGTCTGAAATTTTTTCCTTTGATATATAATAAACTTGTTTGTTACTTTTTATATTTCTAATCTCATAAACCACCGAAAGAAATATATTTAAGTACAGGTCTCTGTAAGAATCAGACAAAATGTATATAAAAGTGAATCATGAGGGTTCTCAGAATTCGATGATTTTACACACATAGGTTTCTCTTACCCTATGAACCACGTATGTAAAATGAAAATTATTTTGGGTCCTGGTTACTATGGAAACATGGCCAAAGAAATTTTCCCTAGCAACCGGTCAATTTTCCATGTTTATGGACAAATATATCAATAAACTTAGAGGCTTGAAATTGAATGTGAATATTACCAGAGGGGTTCTTAAATAATGTTATCATAAAGATAAACATTTCAAGTGATAAAACCATGTAATACATACAATTTTTATCCTAAGATATTTCTTTTACGGGCAATGGAAGATATGCATGTTTTGCATTTTTTGCTGATTCAGCATTTTTGTTAATTTGGGCAATTTTCAAGGCCATATATCTCAAACTTCTTGCACAATAGAAGAGTATGGTATATTTTACATAAAGGCAGAGGAATATCCTTTTTGGAATTTAAATTCAAAAACGTGTGTTTTTTAATATTTACAATCGGTTGCCTAGCAACAAAAATGGATGTTTTGATTAAGAGAAAGAGACAAATTGTCAAATATGCGAGTTATTTATGGAATTAAATCTTATCGGTGGATACCAAAATCATATTTCTGAGACTTCTTCATGAATCCAGGAATATTTAACATATACTAATCGCCATAGCAACAGAAAATTCCCCATAGCAACAAAGAAAATAAATCCACTTTTGACATGCACTCATATATGTTTGTAAAGTTTATTCAGTGTTTGACAGACCACAGTGATTTAAGAGCATCAGTACATTTTTTGTACTTTATTAGTCCCCAACCCGTGAAACTGAAAGGGGCTATAGGTTTCCTCTGAGTCTGTGCGTCGGTCTAGCTGTCCCTATCTCTGTCTGTAAGTCTGTTCTACTTGGGTTTCCACAATTATTTTCTAAACGCTTGCAGATATTGAGCTGAATTTCGGCATGTGAGTGTATCTTGGTGAGTCACAGAATGTTTTTAACGTTTACCCAGGGCAACAACAATGAGCATGTAGCTATCATGAAAACGCCATATGGCATTTTTTAACATGTTTAGAGTGTTATAGTTATTGTTTGTACCTATAAACAAACAAGTGGTAAGGTTCCAGGCCATAAAAGTTAGACGAGTTTTCTTTCGATCTCAATATCACAGTTACATGTAAAGGGGTTGAAATAAATGTACAACAAAATATTAGAGAAAAGAGCCTTGAAACATTTTCCAGGGACGAAACCAAAGCAAGCCTTCAACTGTAAAATATGCATGTTTTTATTTAATCCTATATTTAAATGTAAAAAAAAAATCATATTTCTATATAACTCACTCAGATGATCAATATAAAGACATTGTTTTGGTCATAATTAATATAGATTTTCACATTTCAAAATTTTCAAACTTTATTCTTCTAAAAAGAGCAGTGCTAGGGATTTAAGCAGAAAAAAAAATATGCATCAATTAAAATTTGAAACAAAAGGCCCATGGACCACATCCCTCACCTGAGCACCATAGCTTGATCAAAGCAAAAATCAGTTCAGCCTTGGAAAGATTAAATGTATTTGTGGTCCCGACCTACCTCTAAAAGGGAGGGGGTACGATGAAGTGATGCATGTATCCAATGTAACTTAAGTTTTTCCAGATAAGTACTATTTAAGGTGAGTCAAATAACAAGTTTCTTTATTAAAGCTGAAAACTACTCGTAAAAAGGCATAGTCCACCATATTTCCCATTCTTCAACACTCTCCCTACAACCCATATATAAGGAGCAGATCGCTTTTCAGTTCAATGTACATGTATTTTGCTGTGGAAATCCGACAAGTGTAGACGTACATCTTACGTGTACATAGCCGTGCTACTCGGTCGCGATGAAATTATGAAAGTTAACAAACTTTATCATGAAAAATATAGGTCGATACAATAGTGCACATAAAAACAAGGAATAAACGCAAAAAATCTAAGACCACGCAAGGAGGACTACATGTCGGTCACGAGTTTCGAGTGTGCAATCGGGTGTCACAAAATCGAACTGTTTATATACCCTTCTGACAGTGCTTATATATAAGAACATGTAAATAGTACCCAAGAAAGCAAATTCCAAAAGCAGCAAGATATTACTTTAAACCACTGGTACTTTGTTTCCGTGGTTACACGGGAAAGAAGAAAATGATGTGGTGGTGTTGTGGTGTTGCAAGGTCCTAGGGATGTATACATGTCACAAATGCAGATCCAGTGCCAGTGTGCCGGTCATCCCCCATCCCGTTTTAAGATTTTGCACATGTACAGTAATGTATATAAAATTTATATGTCCACTATCCTAAAACCAAGGAAAAATCATCTTTCATTTGTGAACCCCTACTAATGCCTTGCCCTAAGCACAATGGGCACTTCAGTGCAGCCTTGGACCCCCTGCCTTCTACTGCCCCCCACCCACCCCATAACAAATTCCTGTTTTTTTTTCTCTTAAGATAGGAGCATTAGCCCAATTTCAGTAAAGTGTGAACAGATAGCCAATGAAACATGCAAATTTATGCTGAAGTCAGAAAATCTAGTGGGTACTGGTATTTTAAATAGTGCACGAAGTAGAAATCAGATTTTGCAAATATAAAAAAAAACATTTTTTTTTATTAAATTCAAACATTTGGAAATGAATGTATTCTTTGAAAATTAAGGTACATTGCTGGCATTAGGAATTCTATTCATTTTATCTCAGTTCATTGAAGTCAAGAGACATATATCTCACAATCATACATTTTTAATAACAAATATAATGATGAACTTAGCATGCAACATGTACAGTACATATTATATTTTCTATAATGTATAAACAAGTGAAAACACTATTATTGATGCACTCGCTGGTTGCACAAATTTTCCTAGATTACATTATTCTTTTTTATTCTGTGTAATAACATGAATAAGTAACTGTACTCATTTGAGGGCACTTGGTCTTCAGGAGTATAGTATATATCTACACCGTGTTACAGTTTCTATCGAACATGTTCAATTTTGCAAAGCCTAGCCAATGAAATTCATTTTTAATATTTACAATGCAGTCATCATTATTTTCTGCCCTTTTTTGGAGACATGCTTGAAGAATACAATTATCACTACTTAAAAAGAAATAAAAACAATATTTAAGGATTTTCTTTTCCCTGACCAGTTCAAGAGGAAATTCACCTAATTCACAATATATTACCATAATGTTATATGTATTCTGAAAAGGGTACATAGTGCGGGGTGCAGATATATAGTTATGTTTTGTTGTACAATTTTTAGTGTATTGATGTATACGGGTATACCTATTCAATACATTGTACAACAAAACATCCCTCCTGTTAAGTAACACTATATATCATTGTAAGTTACAAAAACAGTTTGATTAATTTTTTGAAATTAATGTTTTTCAAGTTTAAAAAAAAGTACCACACAAAATTAAAGAGAATTTGTACACTTCGGTTGATTGATTGTGTATATTGTTACATGTAAACGTCTCTCTCTCTCTCTCTCTCGAGAATTTTTCACTCGCATGGAGACGCCACCACTTGCCGGTGGAGAGCTGGAAATTTTGTCATATACTTGGCACTGAGGGCTATTGAGCAGGGAAGGATCTTTTTCGTGCCTGTATCTACTGCGACACGGGACCTTGGTTTATATGGTCTCATCCGAAGGACCGGTCTCCACGTCCCACAGTGGGATTCGTATCTGGACAGAAGGATTGACTCTCGAGCAGACGCTTTAACCACTGCGCCACGTGGGCAACTGTAGACTTCGAAAGATGTATGTTGATTTTCGAAATCCATTGCTTGGTAAAAATATATCATCTCATGCAAAGTTATCAATAATGCTATGAACGCTAGGGATAGAAATTTACAGTACAAAATTTTAGGCTATAATTTTTTTCCCTACATTTATATGGCAAGTATTGACTTTGGACAATTGCAGGCACTTTTTCTGTATTTGTCCTGCTTAGGGCATTGATTCCCTATTGATGTATTGTAGTTTTATTATACCTAGTTTGGACAATTGTTTCAAACAAGGGATGTAGCACAGGGGGCCCAAGGGGTGGGGGCTGCCTCCCCCCTAGTTTTTTCGAACGTAACTTATCACTGTAGGGAATGTTTATTAGAAGACCCCCTCCCCCCCAAACTTTACAGTTACAGTTAAGGGAAGTAAAGAAAATGTATTATTGCATTAAAATAAGAAAATGTATTATTGCTTTAAAATAAAATTTGGTGCTAGCTGAAGGTGTGCTTTTATTGTAAAAAAAATTGAATAAAAAATATCATACATCAATTATACAAACAATGATATCTCAATAAATATTTTTTAAACACCGGGAGCAAGCCCCTGTGCACCAAGATTCATTTTTTAACTTCATAAAAAGATTGCTCATGAGGAAAACTTAGTGTGGTAAAAATTGTAAATCATTCTAGTTTGAACATCTAACCCGTCTAAGCAAGCTACTCTTTAGTACAGTGTTACATAGAGATTGTGTCTGTCACTGTCTGACCTGACATATGTCTATATTGTCTCTCATCAACGTGTTTTTACATGTAATGTAATATTTTTATTGCGAAATGTACCGGGGTCGGGGGAGAGTCAGGGCAGAGGCCCCCTCAGGTGTCACAATTTTCAAAGCAGAGGAATCTCGGTTAAGCCAAAAAATGGAAAGAAAAAAGCACAGGGGCTTGCTCCCGGCTTGTTATAATTATTTATTAATCATTTAAGAGAGTAATCCAAGGGAAGTAATTGGGAAGCAAAAATGCTTCAAAATGCGGAAAAAATGAATATTCACCTTTAAAATTCTTTTATGCATATCATTTGCCCACCGAATTTTTATTTAAAATGTTTAATATAATAAAATGTCGACCTTCCTTTTTCTATGCTTAATTTGTAAATGATTGTATTTTTTGTCTTAAGCATTTAAAAACAGCAAAAATTACAATATTTTGATATTTTCGAGTGTGAAATTAAAATTGAACCGTAAACATTGTTGTTTAAATCTCTAGCATTGGTTTTAAAAAATTACACACAAATTTAATTATCTCCTTTTATTTCTGGACATCTTCATGAAAAGAGCAGATTTTCATGATTTACAGAAATGAGAAAGTCTGTATCCCGTTTCCATGGCAACGGTAAACCGAGGTTATAATTCAAAAATACTTCTACATTTCACAATCAATCACACATTTGTTTATAATTATGACAGGAAAAATTCAAATCTGTAAGTATGCGTTGCCAACCAATTTTGATAATTACGGAGAATTGGTCTTAAAATGCTTATGTACAGAGACTTTAGAGAATAACTTTAGCTCCTTGTAATGTATGATTTTATTAATGTTATGAGCTCAGTAATATTGCTATGCATTAATTAAGATAAAAAATTACTATTGTTAAAGTTCAACACTATTTTTTAATATTTACCAAATGATCATTTCGAGGCGAAAATTATCCAATCTGTGAATGAGTGCATGTCAAAAGTGGATTTATTTTCTTTGTTGCTATGGTGAATTTTCTGTTGCTATGGCGATTAGTATATGCAAAATATTCCTGGATTCATGAAGAAGTCTCAGAAATATGTTTTTACTTTAAAAATTGATTTTGGTATCCACCGATAAGATTTAATTCCATAAATAACTCGCATATTGACAATTTGTCTCTTTCTCTTAATCAAAACATCCATTTTTGTTGCTAGGCAACCGATTGTAAATATTGAAAAACACACGTTTTTGAATTTAAATTCCAAAAAGGATATTCCTCTGCCTTTATGTAAAATATTCCATACTCTTGTATTGTGCAAGAAGTTTGAGATATATGGCCTTGAAAATTGCCCAAATTAACAAAAATGCTGAATCAGCAAAAAATACAAAACATGCATATCTTCCATTGCCCGTAAAAGAAATATCTTAAAATGAAAATTGTATGTATTACATGGTTTTATCACTTGAAATGTTTATCTTTATGATAACATTATTTAAGAACTCCTCTGGTAGTATTCACATTCAATTTCAAGCCTCTAAGTTTAGTGATATATTTGTCCATAAACATGGAAAATTGACCGGTTGCTAGGGAAAATTTCTTTGGCCATGTTTCCATAGTAACCAGGACCCAAAATAATTTTCATTTTACATACGTGGTTCATAGGGTAAGGGAAACCTATGTGTGTAAAATCATCGAATTCTGAGAACCCTCATGATTCACCTTTTGTCTGATTCTTACAGAGACCTGTACTTAACAACAGCTTGTCCATGTAAATTAAAAATAAATCCTTATTTATCCGTAAACACAATTAACGGATTGTTGATCGCAAATCGTATCCTTGAAAATCATAATTACAATATTAATATTTATTGCATATTTATACCCCTGCTGTTGAAATCGGGACAATTGTTGGAAAATTAGAATAAATTTTACATTGCAGACTTCGTCCGTTATGCAAATTATCCAATGTTTCCAGTTATCTTTTATTTCTAGCATCCCTGACAAACTAGACAGTGATTCTTTTAAATAAAGGCACGTATATAAAATTTGTCATTTGAGGTATTCAATCCCTGATAGCAACAATTTCAATGAAATTGATAAAAGTAAAGAATTTTTAGTGATGAATACTCGGTTTTTTAGACATGATTCCAATTTATTATTTTAATCATGAAGGTGTGGAACGTGTTCTAATATATGAACTTGATTTCCCTTTATTCCAAATTAATTTTATATATCAATTTAGAATAATTTATCTAGAAAAAAATGTTTCTAATTATCATTCTATTTGTTTTAATGCATCTTTCCACCACAGCATTTATTGATATTCTTATTACTTGATTTTCTTTTAATTATCAATGCTTTTCCCAATAGATTTCAATGCAATTCTATTAATTAAGTACTGCTTAGATAATGATTTTTTAAAAACTTTCTCCTGGACAATCCATTTTGACTATGAAATGTTTTCATATATTGTCAGAATATTATGTGCTTCATGGATATTTGAGGGTAAAGAAATTGGTCCTATTAGGGATTAAAATCCTTATATTCATATGAAATCAAACAAACATTCTATAAATCTATGTTACATGTAAGATCTCTTCAATTTATAGTAGTCATGCAATCAATAATTGAATCAAACTGTTCATAAAATTATTTTAAAACTTATTATTTTAAATTTTTGTATATACTACTAGTTTCGTAGTAGTTTTGTAGAAAACTAAGAATAATGAATTTTTCAATGGAAACTTCCTTTAAAATGGGTAAAGTTGACAGATGAATTGACTAATTCAATAGTTAGACCTTATTTCAAATAGATACGACATACGTTTCAAGAAGACAAAAAAATGGGATGCAATTTGGAAACCTTTTTTATGAGAGACAAAGTGATTTCAGTTTTGACATTTTAAAATTATTTCGTTTTCCTTTGATATATAATGAACTTGTTTGGTACTTTTCTAATAAACCATCGAGAGAAATAAATTATAGAACAACTTGTTCATGTGAATTAAAAATAAATCCTTATTAATCCGTAAACACAATTGTTTGTTTATCGTATGCATAAAAACTTACAATTTTAATATTTATTGCATATTTACATATCGCATCCACTTTAATTTATATTTACAATTTATTTCACACAGAAATGTTTGAATTAAGAGTGATAGTCTAGTTTGTCGGGCATGCTAGAAACATCGACGATTGTTGGAAAATTGGAAAGCGTTTTGCATTACAGTCTTATACATTAATTTTAAGTTATAATCCTTATTCGAAAATATTGTATATAACATTATCATCAAATTTCTGTAGAAATACTAATACTAATTAATAACGTAATGTAAACTTCCTTTTAAAAACGTTGAGAGTTGGTTTGACTAATTAAAATTGTTAGACCATATTGAGAGAGAGAGAGAGAGAAAGAGAGAGAGAGAGAGAGTTCAGTTTTGAAATATTTTATTTTTTCTTTTGATAAATAAATTAACTTGTTTGTTACTTTTTTATAATTCTATTCTCATAAACCCCCGAGAGAAATATATTTAACAACAGCTTGTTCATGTTAATAAAAAATAAATCCTTATTAATCCGTAAACATAATAAATGATTTGTTTATCGCGAAACGTATCCTTGAAATCATAATTACAATATTAATATTTATCAACACATGTCTGATAATAATTATTTTATTTTTTCTTGAATATATTTATATCCACAACTTTTCCACTAATAAAAGTAACTTTCACAATATGAAAAGCCTTTCCGTAGCTTGTTCTTGTTACTTGAAAACTAGTGAAGACACGAGAACTTGAGTTGAGTGAAAATGTCATTTATTGACAGATAAATGACGAAAGTGAACAAAAACACCTAAATATATAATATTACATACAATCATGTAAATTATAGCTGGGATAAGGCCAAATAATGATTAGTTTCAACTTAGATATGATATATTGCGACTTAGTGCTTATCCCAGCTATTGTTATATAAACAAGTTGATTACCAAGTTTGTGTAACAAGAAGGTGGCGTAAACAAAGAGGCCACACGGCATGGTAAATGCTTGATGTTATACAATGAGGAAAAAATTCCATACAACAAAAATTCAAATATCGGTATTACATGGGAGGAGGATGGGGAGGTGGCGGTAAATTGATTCCAACCTCATGTTTGCGTAAAATCAAATTAATTGAGCACTCGATCCCGATCAAGCCGAACCCGATCCAAACATGAGTTCGATCCCGATCCAGTCGACCCCACTCATTTTACATAAAAAATCAATAACAACTGGAATTTTATCTAAATTTGTCAAAAACAATGTAAAAAAGATTGTATATAAATCATTTTATGACACATAAAATTGTGTTTTATGATTAGTATAGATAAACAAAGGTGTTTATTGTTGATTATCCAAAGATTGTATATAAATCATTTTATGAGACATAAAATTGTATTTATATCCTCAACTTTTCCACTAATAAAAGTACCGGTTAATTTCACAATATAAAAAGCCTTTCCGTAGCTTGTACTTGTTACTTGAAAACTAGTGAAGACATGAGAACTTGAATTGAGTGAAAATGTCATTTATTGACCAAATAAATGACGAAAGTGAACAAAAACACATAAATATACAATATTACATACAATCATGTAAATTATAGCTGGGATAAGGCCAAATAATGATTAGTTTCAACTTAGATATGATATATTGCGACTTAGTGCTTATCCCAGCTATTGTTATATAATGATTACCAAGTTTGTGTAACAAGAAGGTGGCGTAAACAAAGAGGCCACACAGCATGCAAAATGCTTGCATGAAGCATGCAGCGCCACCCAAGGAAAGGCATTTCATAAATTATATACTGCTCAATATTAATTGTAGCAAACATGTGTTCTTTAACAGATAATAACATTGTCAACTGAATATCATGTAACCGTATGGACTAAATAAGCATAAAGATTAATAGGCGAAAGCCGCCTATTACATTTGCTTTGTTGACCTTTCGACCTCTCAAGATATTTGCCCCGTTTCATGGTACTCCAAACGGATGTATCTTAAACTAAGGGCACACAACCCGCTTAATCACATGCAACACACTTCCCAATCTTTATCGTTATTATCATATCAAAAACCGTGTGTTATGGCGAATTTATTTTAAAAATTTATTTTGATTAATGTAAAAAAGTCCAATATAGCCTAATAATAGAACGAAAGTTACTTTAGTACACCTGATACGTTTCACGTTTGAGAGAATAACGAACGACAACTCTGTATGTCTAAAATATAAACAAATCGGGTTCAACACTTGATTAGCTCACGGGGTCCTGAAGCGATCTTTAGACAAAATAGTTCAAGTAGGTAATTATGTTTAAGAATTAATGACTGGTACATAGGTACCGAAGAACTAATATTTTCAACAATCTTGTATGAAATAGAACTCCTTTTATTAATTGTTTATTTATATATATGTACTACATTCGCGTAATAATCGGACAGAAGACGATTCAGTGTGAAATTATTGTCAACAAACCCACGTGTAGCACAAATGATTTACAATGATTGAATGGAAGTGACAGGCCTTCTCTTCAAAATAAGCAAGGTAACTCACGTTGTGTGATTAGCCTATCTTCTTTGTCACCCTTATCTTTGTTTGTTTTAACTTGAAAATGCAGACATGCTTTAGATATCGTAATATGATAGCTCAATAGCTGTTATGGTCGAGTCTTATCGAACGAACTGGTACTCTATATTTACCATGAATACATGCCTGGGAGAAATTGTTTAAGGAATTATCATGCCGAGTTTGTGTATACATTTATATATCCTTTCTCATTTAATGTAAATGCACTGTATGTTGAATGATGTGCCAAAACTGTAAAATTTGGTCAGAAATTAAAACGCAAGTGTGACACACTCATGTTTTTGTATATTGTGCACTTGTGCATAGCAATGCATATTGCATGTGCATTTATTCATTCATTTAATTATGTATATGTTTTTACTTGCAGCACACTTCTACAGCTGAATCATATAATTATTCATTGAATCTGTAGTTAAGTGGCCATGGTCATTTTGTATCTTTTAGCTTCATTGTTTTTTTTTTTTTAGTAATGTCTAATGGTTTTCTATTGGGTTTTATGTTTCCCTCCAAGTTTTCTTTGTGTTTTTAGTTAATTCTTGCTTGGTTGCCATATGTGTTGGACGTGTTTTGTCATTGAATTTACTTGCTTACAAATCTGACCTTGACATAGAGACCAACATTTCCTATTGCAGGGTAAGTAATTCTTTCAGACTAATAAGTAATAAGATTCTAATTTTATTGAATTTGAAATCTGTAATTTTTGCACTTAATTCCTATTAGTAATCACTTTTTCTGGAGTAAATGTATAGTGAGAGTGAGACCTTAGATATAGAGTTATGTGAATAGAAAATACACTGCTGTCACACTTTTTCAATAAACTTACTACACTAGTTTAGACACTGAATGGTCGACGAATTTTCCTGTTGTTTCCTAATTTTGACAAGGAACACACGAAGGGTGTGACAGGTGGGCTAGGGATGCTCACTCCTTTATTGCACCTGACCCCACCTCTGATGATTTAGAGGGGTGCGTGTTTGCTCTGCTCCTATTTCGTATGTTTTAAATGAACTTGAGCTTGAATACTATTTTTACGTGTATCTCCATATATTTCATGCTGACTGTTATTTTTCATACTAATTGTCAGATCATTTTTGAACACTGATTGTAGAGGATTTTTTCCGTTATTTTCAGATCATGACAAGGAGCACGTCGTGGGTGCCACCGGTCAGCAGGGGATGCTCACATCTTCATGGCACCTGATTTAATTTCTCATGTTTTAAAGGTTCGTGTTTAGTTTGCTCCTGACCTGTGATTTTTTATTGTCCTTCTGAGCATGAATACTATTCGTTATCTCCAAATTTTTCAAATGTTGTATCTTTCTCCTGATGCTGTTTGCGAGTATTTATTTGTTACACATGTCCCCTTTTGGTAAAAATCATAATGTGGACTTGAAATAAAAGTGCACCCTAGAGAGATCCAAGAGGTCCATTTTCCGAATTACATTCCGCAGAAAGATACTGAAAGTACGAGAATATCAAGGCAAAAACATATTTGAGGACTATAGTCAATTTACCTTAGAGAATAAATTACGTTATGCATTCAATCATATCAAATATAAACGTACAGTGCATAATAAGAGATTATGCGTGTAAATCAGCGTGACCATTATAAAAAGCATGGTTCGATCATGCAGGTATATGATGAATAGATTTTTATTATGTAAAAGGTGAAGAATAACGAACAGTGATCGATCTAAAACAAAATCTTCAAACGATACAAACTCGAACAGACATGAAAACGGACCCCTGGAAATTCCTCAGGTGGTAGAGGTGTCTAGGAGGAGTGAACATCCCCGGTTTACAGACCACACCCACAGGTAGTCCCATTTAATGATCAAGGAGACGGATCTGTCAAAGTCAGTTTAATATAAAAACAAATGGACTAACAATCAGTATGAAACAAGTCAGCCAAAATACGACCCATACATAGGTTATATCTGCAACAAAATCATTACAAAGACCATAAAATTTACAAAAAGTAAACTTTAAACGAGATTGTTAAAATCCCTGTAACATCAACTTACTAGTGATTAGCCTGACTTGCTTTGAAAATTGGTCGTACTCAGAGCAAGTTCTTGAGTACCGAATAAGCAGGTAAAAGTCATTTCCAATGACTACATAAATGTAAGCAAGTGGAAATCCAGCACCTTTTTTAAGGTTTATTGATACTCTGATACGAGAGATAAATCTAAATGACATAAATGTCTATTATTCCCATATAGATTTGCCATGTTGAAGTATCTTTTTGTCCAATTTTTCCCCGCAAGCTATGTTGTTTGTACTTTACTTAAAAAAACATCTCTTTTGGAAAATGATCAACGTTCAAGCAGCATTTTATATGAGTAAGCAGAGGTTTTATTAACCTTAATATACCTCAGAGGTTTTCTTTTTAAGACGTAATTTTGCTGATGATTAATCACAAAATTGGAAATTCTGAGTTCTGCTTTTAGAAGCAGTTGACTATAATATCAAAAACTCCAAATTTTTGTATAAAGTGTAGAAAAGTGATCAGATTTGATGGTTTTGTCTTTTAAAAAGTTTGTGATAAGTTTTAATTTATTTTTAGAGTTTTTGAGAACCAACATCTGATTATCATCACTTCTAGAATACGCTGTAGCATAGTATGTCTGAAATTTCTCCTTTACAGTGTAAAGATGATTCTTCTACAAGTGATAAAATCAAGGATTTCATTTACACAAGGTTGTCAAAATAAAGCATATTTTAAACCCACAAAATATGCTCAAAACTGTTATAGTTCCTCATTCAGATATTGATTGATTAAGTCAGGAAAGTTTTTTGAAAAGCTGTTACTTGTGGAGATTAAGAGTTAATTCATTGTTCAAAAATGGAGTAATTTTTTAAAGCTTGGCTATATTTTATTATTACTGTCATATAATTTTGATCCCGCCTCTGATGTTTCTGAGGTCCGTGTTTACTAAAAACTGTAATTCTGGGGGGGGGGGGATTCTTGAAGTTGAGTGATCTGCCTTAAGATATTGAAAGCTACATGGCAACTATTATAAAATCTGTTATGAAATCATGCATCGTTAATATTTTAAAAGAAGAATATTGAGATAATGAACAGTATTCAATATCAAAGTCATTAAAACAATACAAAATAGGAGCAGAGTAAACACGGACTTCCGATACATCAGAGGTGGGATCAGGTGCCATGAAGGAGTAAGCATCCCCTGCTGACCGGTCACACCCGCCGTGTGCTCCTTTTCTTTATCGGGAAATAACTGAAAAATCCGTCGTGAATTCATTGTATAAATAATAGACAAACAATAAGTATGAAAAACGTCAGTCAGCATTTGACTCAATGATAAATTGTATTTGGTGACAAGGACGTTGTTTCGATCAATTACGAAATAATTATTTTAGACGAGACTGCTGATATTCTTGTTTCATCAACTTGATTCGCAATAATTTAACTCTTTCTAGAGATTGTTTATACGTACAGCATGCTCTTGCGTATCGAATCAACTGAGATATATACACTCCGTATACAGGTATGGAAGGTATATTGCTGCATAAGTAAGGGAAGTTGACTTAAAGTCATCACGTTTATCATATAGCTTGGTTCTTAGATTACCAGTAACGTCTTTTTCAAGTAAAATATCCAGTATAGAATAGATTTGTCAGAATAAGTGGAGACTTTTATCTAAGGCACATTAGGATATATCGTATCGGATATAATTAAATACACATTTTGTTCGAATGTTTTTCTTCAATAAAATAAACAGTAGTAATGTGTGTTCATTAAAATGTCTTTTTTCTTATAGGGAGAGGGAGGTATGTGCCACTTTCGTATACTGAGAATGAAATAAGAATATTCAATATTTAGGCCTTTGAGGAAAGAATCCAAGATTTTTCACTGGTTTCTCATTTATTGTGAGCATCATCTGAAACAGTGAAACAAATGTTCATGCATCTGGAGATCATGACTTGTTGAACTGTGTTGTTTATCATTATTTGACTAGTCCATTTATAGAATAAACAAACCGCGGGATCTGGAAACAAATTAGAAAAAAAATCATTCCTTTTTGTGTTGCATGTCCATATATATACTTATATACACAATATTGTTTAAAGAATGAAATAAAACTTGTAGATGAAACTTCTGAAGCATAAGAAGGAGGTTGAAGGCCAAACTTTATTTAATTTATGGAAATCAGCACAGCCATTCACGCCAAACCCTCTTTCATAGAATAAAAATGGACTGATCCAGAATTATAGAAATGAAGAACAATGGATGAATTCACGATGTAAATAAATCAGTGAAATCAAAAACAATGAATAAATAATCAATAATCTCCATGTTTTATTTGGAAATTTGAAAATAGGCCAGAATGCACTTGTTTTAAATAATCGTTAACTATTTATCAAATCTAAGAATGATATATTAACCTACCCTGCTGTTCGTGAGTTAAAGACATAACTTTGATTCGTGCCGTTTACATGCAGCTATGGTATGGATTAAATGGATATAAACAACGGAGGTAACTTTTTTATATACCTTTATTATATACTAATTCTGTGAATTCAAGAAACCGTAATCTTCTCAGATGAGAAAAGAACGTGAAAATTACAACCCGTGAAATAATACAGTATTCTTGTTATAAATAATAACATTAGAAGAAATATAAGACTCAGAAAAATGTCCAACAGTCCATGTCCACGTCGCATTAAAGGTTTAACTCATTATCCGCCACTCTAGAGAAGACGTACACTATACCACTCTGACATGCAGTAGCTTTATAAAAGGTAAAGATATACAAAACCCATTAGAATAAATCATATTTACTGAACGTATAAAGTGAGGTATTATGATTTCAAGCCTTACACGTGTAATTCTATTTTTCAGGGCATAAATAAATGACACAATTGTGATTCGAAGAAAATAAACAATTTAATTATACATTCAAATAATACAGGCACCACTTTATTACAAACTGTACATCAACCTGGATAAATATTGGTTTCCCCATATCCACGATATTCGACTTTTAATTTGATTGAACGTTTTACTGTGCTCAGCTGATCTCTTAAAAACCTGCTCTTGTTATGAAACTGATGTATAGTTCTTTACGTTCGTAGTAAATACTATAGTGGTGTCTTGATCTATTAAATCGAACGTTTTAGTGGCCGCAATAAGAATTATAATGGAATAATCTGACACCCCTTTCTAATAGGTTCTCTCACTTGTATAAAAGTAGGAGACATTAAATACTGTGTCATCCCTGTTACAGTGGAGCAGAGAATAAATGATATCAATTCTTGGTATATTATTTTCTTGACTCAGGCAGTGTCAGAATAAAGCCGAAGCTGATCAATTGTTTGAGATAGTTGGGCAAGCCATAAGCCAAAGGTCTGACAATTTGTGAGGAAGATCATAAATACGAAAGTTAGGGGCCCGAATAGAGGCGACCTGTCCTTAGTGCTTATGTATCTATTTTAATTGTATCATTTAAGAAGTTCAGGTAAACCTTCGCTCTAATTAGCTATCTGTTTTTAGCTCACCTGAGCCAAAGGCTCAAGTGAGCTTTTCTGATCAAAATTTGTCCGTTGTCTGTCGTTGTTGTCGTCGTCGTTGTCGTCGTAGTCGTCGTCGTCGTTGTAAACTTTTCACATTTTCGACTTCTTCTCAAGAACCACTGGGCCAATTTCAACCAAACTTGGCACAAAGTATCCTTAGGTCAAGGGGAATCAAGTTTGTTCAAATGAAAGGCCACGCCCTTATTCAAGGGGAGATAATTAAGAAATTATAAAAATTTGATGGTATGTTTTAAAAATCTTCTTCTCAAGAACCACTGTGCCAGGAAAGATGAAACTTGTAGGGAAGCATCCTCAGGTAGTGTAGATTCAAGTTTATTCAACTCATGACCCCTGGGGGTAGGGCGGGGCCAAAATGGCCGACCAAAATTTTACATAGAAATACATAGGAAAATTCTTTAAAAATCTTCTTCTCAAGAACCACTGTGCCAGGAAAGATGAAACTTATAGGGAAGCATCCTCAACTAGTGTAAATTCAAGTTTGTTCAAATCATGACCCCTGGGGGTAGGGCGAGGCCAAAATGGCCGATCAAAGATTTACATCTAGAAATACATAGGAAAATTCTTTAAAAATCTTCTTCTCAAGAACCACTGTGCCAGGAAAAATGAAACTTATAGGGAAGCATCCTCAGGTAGTGTAGATTCAAGTTTATTCAAATCATGACCCTCGGGGGTTGGGCGGGGCCACAATGGCCGATCAAAGTGTTACATAGAAATATATAGTAAAAATTCTTTAAAAATCTTCTTCTCAAGAAAAGCAAAGGCATGAATGATCATATTTTTATAGAAGCATCCTCAGGCAGTGGACATTCAATTTTTGTTCAAATCATGACCCCAAGGGATAGGGCGGGGCCACAACATGGAATCCAAGTTTTACATAGAAACATGTAGAAAAAATCTTTAAAATTCTTTTCAAGAATAGCAAAGCTATGATTAGTCCTGTTCATATGGAAGCATTCTTGGGTAGTGTAGATTCAATTTTGTTCAAGTCATGACCCCTTGGGGTATAGGGCGGGGCCACAATGTAAGTTAAAATGTAAAGGGCAATAAAGCCACAGGTAATCAAAGAAATATGCATGCATCCTTAGTTAGTGAAGATTCAAGTTTGTTCAATATTTTTAAATCATACCATCTCCCTTTTAAGGATTGGTTTAGGCCACTACTGGGTTTAAACTTTTCAACCATAAACTGATTTCTGCTTTTTTCCTATCCACATTGCTCAGGTGAGCGATGTGGCCCATGGGCCTCTTGTTTATTCTTTCGTTATATCTACCCAAGGCAGGGATAATTAATAAATAATAGTAAATCTAATTAGTGATTGAGAAATTTGTTTGCCATGTATTATTTTAAACAAAGTAAGCGTTAAGAACTCAATTACACATTACACTATCACCAGTCTTGCATCTCCCGCAAACAGTGCGCAGACCTATCTTTGCAATACTAAAGAGCACAAGTCTACACAAATCTGTGCATGTGTTGTTTAACTATTCCGTCTTTTAAACCAAATATACACAATTAATTATAAACATTCTCTCCAAGCGGAAATTGTATGAAATTTAAGAACAATTATTTTAAAGGTCATATAACTTGTGATAAGAATGATCTATATCAACTTGGGATGCAGCTCCTGGAATCTGAATACTTCTATTTATAACATTTCTAGAGAAAAAGTTTTTTTTTAAATTTAAGATTACTTTTTGTTTCTACCAAGTATTATATACACATCGATATTCTAAACATTTGTTGCAATGTTGTTGCAAAATTTCGACTCTTGCAACTGTTTTAAATCCATTCTTTGAATATTTCTGATGCCAGATTTCTTATACTTCTCTTTTGTGAGGTATGCATATCTTGGTGAATATCTTCCATTGCATATCCATATTCAACCTTCTTTTCGTCTTCTATTGACAAATTTGGGAATTTGTTCTCGTAAAAACAGCTAGGGGCACCGCCCCTGACGATGAGAACGACACTTGGTCGTTGCTGTCTTAATATGACGCCAGGTGAACCAGATGACCCTTGGTTAAACGTTGTATGGAATAAGATTTTTCTCGGTGGATCACGAATTTCTCTGTAATAGTCGACACCATCAGGAAAGTATCCCACACTCCACTGACTTAAGTCTTCAATGTATCTGTCAACATCATTATTTGGTTTAATAATTCCTGGGTAAACTTCGCTGTCTTCCTTCATCTGAGCACCGCCAGGATGACCAATAAGATGTATCTCTGAAGGAAACTGCTGAATGGTACTAAATGAAGACAAAGCTGGAGGAAACCCGACGTCTTCAAGATGATGCTTCTTTAGCTCCAAAATAGCAACATCAAATCCATCATGTATGTAATGGACAGATCGTTCAAAATTGAAAGAATTTTTTTCTTCACGGTCTTGTAGGTAAAATTTCCTCTCAAATTGTATAAAGATTCTGGAGTCATCCATAAATTTTCGCTGTTCTGAGTTGTAAGAAAAATAGTTGCAAACAATCATTTATTTTATATCAAATACAAATGCACGTAAAAATGATTATGAATAATAAGGAATAAATTCACTTATCAGACGTCATGATTATGAGCTGTTTGAAAAGTTGATGTTAATTTTTTGTTGAAAATCAAGACAAAGCAATGGTTATTGAAACAAAATGCATGTATGTAAATCGGCAAGTATGTTTTATTTTTTTGTATAAAAAAACACAAAAAACGTGGATTATACAATTGTTAATATCAGATGATCAATGGTCATTGAAACAAAATGCATGTATGTAAATCGGCAAGTATGTTTTATTTTTTTGTATAAAAAAACACAAAAAACGTGGATTATACAATTGTTAATATCAGATGATTCAGATCTCACAAAAACATACTTCGTCAGAATATTTTCATGAAAATCACAATATAAATATTCATACCATTCGAGTTTTATGCCTTCAAAACCGAATGTCATCCTGTTAAACCCATTCTACATTTGCCGTAACGTATGCTAATATATCGAATATGAGGAAAAGAGGCCAGCTTTTGGGAAGGTATTTTAAGTATACCTCTTTATATACTATATTGTAGAAACTTCTTAATGAGTTTAACTAAACATAGATAATCAAAGATTACGAAGCTCATCTCAACAAATGTTATCTTTGATGTGGCAAATCTCTCATCATATTTTTCTTTCTATACAGTTAGTGTACATACCGGATAGATATCCATTCAAGTTTGGTTGGTATATGTTGAAGATTAAAATTGTTCAAGGCATGACCCTAAGGCAAAGGGCGCGGTCTCAAGGTCACTTCAAAGTAGACCAAAATTTACACTTAATAAAAACGTTGATATTTTGCTTACTATAAAGACTATGATCATCAAATCTAGTAAGTTGATGCATCTCAGGACTTCACATAATGTTAACACAAAAGTAGGTCATGGTGACCTACTTTTAAAATTTTACGGGCTTTTGTTTTCAAATTGATTTGGAGGCATATTTTGGACACTCTAAGGCCCGCGATCATAAAACTTTGTCAGTTGGTGCATCTTGGGTCCACAAACTACATCAACATAAAAGTGGTCATTGTAACCTACTTTTTGAACTTTATGGCTAATCTTTTAGCATTTAATCCCATTATTTTTAACACTAAGAGGTTTAAAATCACCAAATCTTGTAAGTTGATGCATCTTGGGGATTTATAACATATTTATTGAAAAGTAGGTGTCATTTTAAACTTTGCAAGCATTTGTTTTCAGATTGTTTAAAAGGCATTTTTTGAATACTATTAGTTCTTTGATCATCAAATTTTGTCAGTTGATGCATTTTTGGTCTTCAGAAAATGTCTACAATAAAGTAGGTCACAGTGACCTACTTTTGACATTTTATGGCTAGATTTAAGTATCTCGGGTACTTATTGGCTTACAATCATCAAACTTTGTCAGTAGATGCATCTTTTGTTTTCAGAGAACATGAACCATAAGGTAGGTCACCGTGACCTACTTTTGACATTTTATGGCTATAATTAGGTATCTCAGGTACATATTGGTTTAAAATCATCAAACTTTTAAAGTTGATGCATCTTGGGTTTTCGAAGATTCACGACCAAAGAGTGGGTCAAAGTGATCTAATTTGACATTTTATGGCTATACATGTATCTAAGTATCTCAGGTATTGATTGGCTTAGAATCATCAAACTTTGTCCTTTTATCCATCTTAGGTTTTAGGAGCATGTCCATCAAAAAGTAGGTCACGTGAACCACTTTTAAATATCTCAGGTACAGATTGGCTTAAAATAATCAAACTTTATCAGGAGATGCATCTTGGGTTTTCAGAGAACATCAACCACAAAGAAGGTCACCGTGACGTTCTTTTGACGTTTTATGGCTATATTTAGATATCTCTGGTACTTATTGGTTTAGAATCATCAAACTTTGTCAATTGAAACATCTTGGGTTTTTGGAGAAAATGGTAACAAAAAAGGTCACAGTGACCTACTTTTGACATTTATGGGTATATTTAAATATTCTAGGGTACTTATTGGCTTAGAATTGTCAAACTCAATGTCACTGTGACCCACTTTTGAATATCTTCTGATTTATCAGAAGAGCGATTTAAGGCCCTTGGACCTCTTGTTTCAAGACCCCACCCAATTTTTGTTGTTTGTCTCCTCTTGGAAGGGGATTCGGCCCTTCATTTTAACAATCAAAATGAAATGCATGGGCAAAATGTGCCTAATGATTCATTTACCTAAAAAAAATGAAGTTGCATAAAGTTACCTATCAACCATAGCATAAGATTTTAATTAAAAAGTTTCGGTCCATTTTAAAAAAAAAAGGTTTTTAACGGTACCATCCTATATTTATAATCTTACGGGAAATCTATCCTATAGTTGCAAAATACAAGGTTCTAAATATAGATTGGTTACCTGTAATAGCACTGTGTACTACGTGTAAACAAGTCATAATATATGTGTCTCCCACACGGAATCCTGTCCCTGCAGGTTGACCGTCGATGTAAAGCATCCCAACACTTCTACTGACTTCGGCTTTAAGCTGACTTGTCATCACATCTCTTTGAAAATTTGTCTTTGAAAAGGGATACATTGGTCCTGTCTTTGTTAATGTTGTCATTGGCTACATAAAACATAATGTGAACATCAAATACAGACAACATAGAATCTACCACATCTGTTTCATATTTGGATATTTGACCGACTAAAGACGAAAAGAGCCAACTAAAAACTAAGGAAATAAAAAGCTAACAACCAGAAATTGATCTATAATCAATACAAAATGAGAATAACCACGAAAATTTAGAGACGGGATCGCCAAGGAGGAGTTAGCATCCCCTGTAGATCGGTCACACATGCCATAAGCACTTTGTACTCTTCAGGTAAACTTTTTAAAGTCAATTAAGTATAAACATAAAGGCTTTTGTTTTTAAATTGAATATGGCATTCAAGAAAAAAGACGTATAGATTTGACATACTAGATAAAGTTCACTCCATATAATATGCAATGCAATGCAGAATTCTTCTAAAGAATTTGTAAAAATATATGGTCTGAATTATGATAAATGATGTGAATTCAAATTTCTCTACGAATTCATAATTTTTAGCCCTTAAAATAGCTTGCCTTCGGTAATTAAATTAGTTTAAAGTGAATTAATATTTCAAGTTAGTATATGCGAAGTAAAGGAGAAAAGGAAGTAAGTGTTAGAGTTGATGTTGCGTGTAGAGAGACTGTCCATTGTCCATATGGCTTTCATTTTTAGTTTTTATAGACAACAGTAAAATCCTACTATAATATGACTTTATAAAATACCAGGTTACAAAACCACATTGATATTAAAACTCATTTAGATAATTTGAATGGTGTAAATGTTAGTGAACACAAGTTCATTTTTATACACAAAGTGTAAAGAAACGTCTTATCCAATTACCTCTGGCTTCGGAGCTGAACTCTTTGTCTGTGAATGGAATTGCAAGGGCATAAGTTCCTTATGGAAAAGAAATAAATAGAATATTTATTTATAGAATATTTATTCTTTTTCAAAAATATTGAAAAACATTGTTTTGTACCATGCAATATGAAGATCCTCATCTTAGTTGTAGCTTTTAAGGGGCATGGGAAGAAATGTAGTTAATGCTGAGTTTTATTAAGGTCTTCCGTCTTCACGGAAGACCTTATAGTGATTCTATTGTTTCTTATTATTATTATTATTATTCTTATTATTATTCTTTTTTTTGACAAAATTTTGTGCAGGCGATTTCTCGAAAACTATTCAGCGGTTTTTAATGAAACTTTCACAAAATATGTGTCATTATATGAAGTTGTTACTTCCGAAGAGAAATTAGGAAAATTCCCTTCTGGTGCCAAGTTATGGACAATTTCCTGATTTTAAAGTGCAATTTTGTCGCCCCTTTTTATCGAAAATGGCTAAAGATATGAACTGGAGAACTATTGGAGACGATAGTTTGTCTCTTTGTGGTTTGCGGAATCACCTTCTCGTGCGTCGTCAGTACTTCCGGTTGTTACGAGATGCAAATTTAAAAAAATCGTATATTGTAACTTTTTTGTTTTTCAGTATTTTTCATTTATTTTTTGTATGTTAATAGAAGTCCTCCTTATAATGCTTACTATATAATTTGTTCGAATGTTGATAAATCTAAACTCTAGATATAAGTCATTAAAAAATCTGAAGCGGGTCCAAAATGGCGGCTGTCTCTGACAACGCCGACATTTCGTAATAGCGGCTTACGGAGGCAGCCGAGCGTTTGCTTGAACGAAAGTAACATAAGTAGAAATGAAATGTAAAGTAATACTTGGATTGTCACGTCGTAGTTTCGTTGCAGTTCTGTGTCAAACTAACGTCTTCTATAATTGGTAAAAGACTAAGTGTGCAAAGGAAATTCGACACTTAATATCTTTTGTGCACCATGGTAAAACAGATCTTTAATCATGCTTATAAGTAATGCTTTCTCAAAAAAAAATATCAATTAATATTTTAAGTTTAAATCTTAACCACTGTTTTTCCTATGCACACTTGTGTCATATTAAACTAATAAATATGACAAAAATAAGATGTTTTTTTTAAAAAAGATCGCTTCATGGAGTTTATTTTAGCATCCTTGTCTCAGAGTTATTGAGCAAGAATGATATCTGATTCCATGACCGTTGTAGGACGAGCCATGTTTTTCGGCGAAACATTTCACCCTTTGTCGACTAACTAATCGGGATAGTTCACTTAGGGGATGCAAAGGAAATTGAAAAAAGTTAAAAAATTCATAACTGTTTCACCGCTTTAGTGTTAAATGCATGTATACAGTATGGAATTTGTAAAATGTGTTAATTATACTTTCTAAACCTTGAATAGACTATAAGAACGTTCTTTTTTTAACTTCATTGAAGCTATCACACCTATTTAATAGAACATTCCAAAGAAAAGGCGCAAAGATTAACTCGTGGCGTTTATCGCTGAATTTTGAATAGTAACCAGCCTTTCATAATTTTAAGACAGAAGCACTATTTTGTACATATATACAAGTAGATTTAGAGTAGAGGTCGCAATGGCGTAGTATTTAGTGCGTTGGAGTTTCATGCTGGCGACTTGGGTTCAACTCCCCTTGTGTGCAAATCTTTTTCATTTTTTTCTGCTCGATTTAACGTTTACCTTCAAGAATCGGACGGAAGACCTCTCGTTGCTCGCAACGAGTTTCATATCTAGTTTTGATTATTTTTTTATGTTCATGAAAACAAGAGTCACAAGGGCATTGATCTCTCTTCTAATAAATTTCACAAACTATCATTTCTATTTGATGCATCTATGTACCCTGTATGTTTAGATAGAGCCTTGAAATTCCTAAATTAGATTATTTTGACTACATTTTATTTAAACACTCTGAGATGAATCAGCTGGAAAAGTGTGATGATTCAAAGTCCCTTATTCTTTTAAATATTTAGATATAACTATAAGATAATGTGATTCCATTTTTTAAATTTTTTTGGATAAACATACTCCTTGACCCCTAAATACCTGAACCGACAAAGGTTGATAATTTTCAGACTGTTATTATTTAAAATATCTAGATGTCGCCTTGAAACTCTAAAAGTAGGTCATCATGACCTTCCTTTCAGTGAAACTTTTCTGAGGATCCAAGATTTCTTAACTGACAGTAATTCATGATTCTTAGACAATTAGTTTCCCCAATATTTAGATATTGTCATAAAATTTTGAAAGTAGGTCAAAGTGACCTAGATTTCAGTCGATGCTCTTCGAAGACACCAGATGATTCAATAGACAAAGTTGTTTTTTATTTCTATTTATTATATAGGACCTTAAATATTTAAATATAGCCATAAAATTTCAAAAGTAGGACAAGGTGACCTAACTGTTAGTTTACGTTTTCCGAGGACCCAAAGCACGTCAATTGACAAAGTTTGTCACGGTACCTATTTTTTAGTTGAAATACTCCGAGGACAAAAAATACATCAAATGATAAAACTTGATGATTCTAATCTAATTAGTATATGGGATAATTAAGAATAGCTTAAAAATTTCTAAGTAGGTCACAATGATCATTCTTTTTATTGACTTTCTTTTCAGACCAAAGATGCATCAACTGACAAAGTTTGATGTTGCTAAGCCGATTGGAATCTCAAACAATTTAACATAACCATAAAAGTAGGTTATGGTATAATTTAGTTGACATTCTCCGAGGATCCTGGATGAATATAAACTGGCAAAGTTTTATGATCATAGGTATGAAAAGGCCCAAAATATGCTTCTAAAACAATTTTGATGATGAATGCCTGCAATATTATAATCTTGGTCACTGTGACCTACTTTTTGATAAATATTTTTCATGGTCTTAAGTGGCATCAATAAGCAAAGTTTAATGATTCTAAACTTTTCAGTCTATGAAATAAAAACCTTAAATATTTTTTTAAACAAGATGTGTTTGTGAAACACTAAGCGCCCGGTGGCAACAAAGTTCGAAAAAGGCTATTTTTAGCATGTAGGTCACAGTCAAGGTCACAAGGTCACTGACCTTGGTGTCTATAAAAATCTTGATAAGTGGCAAATGCATACCAAATATGACGTCTCTATTTTGTCATGCTTCAAAAGTTATGGCGAAGGTTAAAATTTGCGGAAAAAATATTTTTAGCATATAGGTCACACTCAAGGTCACAAGGTCATTGAACTTGCTGTCATTTTAAAGAACTTAATTAGTGGAGTATGCATACCAATATGAGATCTTTATCTTTCATGATGAAATAGTTATGGCCAATGTTAAAATTTGCAGAAAAACAGACAAACAGACAGGATAAAAACAATTTACGCCCCTGATGTATCGATCTCGGCGTATAAAAATAAGCAATAGAATTGAGAAAAAAAAAACCAAGTATGTCACATTGTCTTACTTTTTAGTTGATGTACTTTTAGGAACAAAGGTGCATCAAATAACAAAGTTTAATGATCATAGACATTAAAGTGTCTAAAATATACATCTAAATCAATTGAAAAATGGATACTTGTAAGTTTTTAAAAAGTAGGTCACCTTGACCTACTTGTTGTGAATCAACGAATATGATGAGATGCATCAACTGATAAGATTTGACGATCCTAGTTCTTGTAGTAAGCAAAATGTCATCGTTTAAATTCAACGTAATTTTTGCAAACTGTAAAATGACCTTGAAACAATGCCCTTTGCAGCAGGGTGATGCCTTGTGCAGTTTTTAATCTTCAATATATTTTCATTCTAGTATGTTAGCGATAATCAGCCCAGTGCTTTTATTCATACCATTTAATCATACTAGTTTTTTTGGTCTCATTTTTTAATTATCTCCCCTCGTTTAAGATAAAAACCAAAGTCTGAGTATGAAGAGAGCTCTCGAGTGAAGAATGGAATGGAATATGACTAATTTGACAATAATTGGTTAAGCGGTTCTTGAGTTCCATATTCTTAAATGTTTATGCACACATCATAAATGGCCATAACGTGGACTTCTATTTTACTATATTAAAAGACATAGCTAAAGACCACTCTGCTTTTCCTACAGTATACATTAATTGAACATTGCTTCCACACATTGTATCAATTATCGAGTATCTGAAACATAACCCTTAATCGCGTTCATGTTCTTCTTTGCCCCAAAACTAAAGTGCTGGTCACGTTATTACAGGTTAATAATGAGGACCTTTAATCACTTATTTTATTAGATCCTAAAGATGGGAAACCCCAATCCTCCATCTGGCGTCGGAATTTAATAAATATGGAATCTGTTGAACATTACATCAGACAAAGGGCCAGATACATGCATGAAAAAGAAGACATTGACACTTTGTGAGAATGGATTAAATGTATCAGATCCATGTAGATCCATCGCATACTTAAAGATTGAGAGACAATATGAAAACCGTATAACATCAGTAAATGTTCCTTTAAGCCTCTTTCGACACTCCTCATTAAGATATTGACAGTAGTGAAAGGAAAAACTTCAAGAATACTGTGCAGTAATATAATATTATACAAGAAGCGGTGTGAATCAGATTTGGATACTCAAAAACTCCAAGGAATTTTTGGCCAATTTAAATTCACAAGATTTTACCAAAATCAGCAGCTTAAAACTTACAACTTTTAACTTGATCCACAACCATTTCCCATGATAAATTAAAGTCCAGGCTTTGTGATATCATTGACAAATGATATGTTTCATGGCTGAGTAAACGCAAATATGATATAATTTGTTTACAAGAAACACATGGGACAGATAAAGAAACACAAAAGTGGGAAAATGTGAATGGAAAACATTTAAAGGGTCAATTTCTATTTCTAAGATGAATTTCATTTCATATTAAAATGTCCATTTTATGAAAATCTTAGAAGTATGTACATTAAAAAGTATCATTACGTCAAACCAAGTGTATTTAAAGTTATTAAGTTTAATGAGTAGTCAAAATGTAAAAGAGTTGTCAAATTTGGGAAAATTTTTATTACAGCTACTGCTCTGCGAAAGTGTAATTTGCAACTACTATTGATATGTATATCCTTTTGTGTATGTTTGCATATAATATTTATTCTGTACTCTATATCATGTTTATAGGCTGTACTGATGAGCCTCTGGCTTACAGAAGAAAGAAAAAGATTTGGTATAATTGGTCTAGCAAATCACGGGGTGGGGGATGTTATTCATGATCAAAAAGCCCGAATTTAAAATCACAAAAATTATTTCTTACAGAGAAGGCGGGGGCATAACTGTTAGCATAAAAATAATGACTTTACAGCAGATCTTATCTACACACCGAATAACGGAGTTGATAAAAAACAGTATTTTAACTCACTAAAATTTGACGAAACAGCTCATCATAAAATTATTATGCAGTGACTTTAATTGTACTCAAAACAAACAGCTTGATAGGTATCCCGTACCCTTACGATAAGATATTCAGAACTTAATGAATTAATTAAAAGGTAAGAATTGCAGGATATTTGGCGAGAACGAAACCCGGAAAAACGATGTTACATATTTCATAGGGGCAATTCAAAATCAAGAATAGATTTTTTCCTTACAAGTGAAAATATTCTACACCAAATAAACAATTGTGCTATTGCACATTTCCCATTTAGCGATCACGATTTGATAACATTGAAAATACAATTAGACAATATCCAAAGAGGCTCTGGGTTATGGACAATGAATCATAAAACATTAACAAACGAAGACTTCAGAAAAACATTTGTTGAATTCTGGGAAAATTACAAGAAAAGCTTAGATAATTGTCAGGATATTCTATACTGGTGGTACTTAACTAAATATAAGATAAAAACATTATGTATTGAGATGTCAAAAAAATTAAAAAGTTAATAAACAAAAACTAGAGAAATTAGAAAAAGAATTAGAAGAGATTGAAAACAATCTTACAACTAATAAAAAGTATCAAAATGACCTTGAGCAAAAAATAAAAGAAAGTTATATAGATAAGACAGAAGCGGCAATAATACGATCAAAATGTAGATGGTTTAAAGAAGGAGAAGCTCCTTCGAAATATTTCTTTCAAGCAGAAAAGAGTAATAGAGAGAAAAAAATTGTGGACTAGAATAAAAACAGAAAATGGTACCTTTAAAACTGACATTGATTCAATCATCAAAGAGCAAATTAATTTTTATTACAAATTTTTAAATACGGAAGGATGGGATAGTGAAAGTGGGGAATTATTATTGGCGGAAGTACAATGTAAATTACACGATTATGATGTAAACATGCTCGATAGTGATATAAATGATAAAGAAATATATCAAGCAGTAATGTCATTAAAGCCAAATAAATCTCCCGGTGAAGATGGGATTTTATCAACTTTTTATCAGATATACTGGCATATAATTCAAAATGAATTTTCAAAAGTTCTAAAGCACATTTTTCACAGGGCCACACTCTGTGACTCACAAACAAAAGGAGTCATTTCATTAATACATAAAGAGAATGAAAGAGAAGATATAAAATATTGGAGACCTTTAACAATGCTTAACAATGATTATAAAATAATTGCTAAGATACTCGCCGAGAGATTAACAAAGTACTCCCAAAATTAATTCATCCAGACCAAAAAGGATTTGTTAAGGGTAGATATATAAGTAATGCAAATAGACTGATACAAGATATCATTGATTATGCTGATAATGAAGATTTAGAAGGGGCAATTATATTTCTAGATCAACAAAAAGTGTTTGATAGAATTGAATGGGGCTTGATAGAAGCAACATTAAAAAGATTTAACTTTGGTAAACAAAATATTGCGATTAGATAAAAATGCTACTTATAAAATCAAAAACATGCATTAAAACTAATGGATTTGTATCAAAATATTTTTCAATATCAAGATCGGCAAGACAAGGTTGCCCTCTTGCACCATTGCTTTATGTTCTTCAAATAGAGCCTATGTGCAATTAGGCAAAATCCACAGATAAAGGGCATTTTAATTCCTAATGAAGATCAACACATCGAATGTAAAATAAATATGATTGCAAACGATACTCAGCTATTAAATAAGGACGAAGAATCTATAATAAATTCCTTCAATGTGTTAGAAATGTATAAGAAAGCCTCAGGGGCAAAAAAGAATTTCTCAAAAATAAAGAGCCTGTTTATTGGCAAATCAAAAGATAAAAACACCAAAATTTGAAAAGATACAGTGGATAAAAACTAATAAAAAAAACTTTTGGGATATATCATGGATATGGTATTGATACTAATGCAATTTGGTTGGAAGAAATAAAAAAGATAATGAACAGCTTGCATGTCTGGAAAATAGGAACCTTACATTCAAAGGGAGAACTTTGATATCATATTACAAAATTGAATAATTCCAATTTTTGGTCATGAAATCGAAATGAGGGGAATACGGGATATATATGCAAAACAAATAAATGATATTGCCTGGTCTTTTATATGGGATAATAAATTGAATAAAATTGACAGAAATGCGTGCTGCTTAAGCAAGAATGAAGGAGGGATGGACATGATAAATATCTATAATTTTATAAAAAGTAAACAAATAAAAACAATTTATAAAATCATGCATTCAAAGTTACAAACATGGAATGCTATTGGTAAATACTGGTTACAGAGTAAAGATATGTGTTCAAGTCAGGAATATTTCTTATGCACTTGTTCAGATTTATCTCCACTTTCCTTAAATAACATGTCTATTTTTTATAAAAAA
>PRKT01000237.1:290002-335851 GCA_003671525.1 Saccostrea glomerata
AAAAAAAAACACTCATCGCATTTAGCGAATTTCAGTCAAAATTCGAGCCAGAGAATCGAGAGGAAATAATCACTCTTTGGTTATAAACTTATACAATTGCAAGGGAAAAGCCTATATGTGAAATCATTTTTAAAAGCGGTTTATTAAAAATTAAAGATATTTGGAATGATGCAGAAATTTGCTTCAAATATAATGACACCATTTTTAATAAATTATTAGACTAAAGATGTTGAATATTTGAATATAGTAAAATAAAATCACCAATTCCTAAACTGTTTCATCCAACACTGATAAGAAACAACTCGGGATCTAATAGAGAAACAAAACTCCCTTATAAATTGAATAATGATTTACTCATAAAAAGGGATAATAATAAAGTGGTAATCTATGAAGATATTTATCTATGAAGTTAAAGAACATAGAAAAAATATTAAACAAGACAATAATTCCATGGCCAAAAATGTCAAGAAAAATGGAAAAATATGTATCAAAATAACACACAGTAGAACTTATTTGGGACAGTATTTCAAAAATGAAAGTTAAAAGTAAAATTCAAGAATTCCAATGGAAATGCGTGCATAATATGTTGTACACTGAAGATAAATTATGTAAAATCGGACTATCCAATGGTTTATGCAACTTGTGTAAAAATCATAAAGAAAATCAACAACACCTCTTTTTCCATTGCACAAAAGTACATACAACACTCAAATTACTAGAAATTATAATTTAAAAATGTACTGCAACTAAATGGAACTTTACAAATTGACCAACAAACAATATTATTAGGATACTTGAAGGAACCGCAATCCCAAAGAACCGTTGTTAATATTTTAATATGTATTTATAAATGGGTTATATGGAAAACAAGAAATAAAATTAAATATGAGAATTTAAAAATAACTGACTTTACTATTAAAAATGCATTCAAATATGAAATGAAATCGAGTTTTTCACTATTACAATCACAAGATTTGACAAATTTCAAAGAAAAAATAAATCATATGTTTCAAATTCTTTGTGATTCTAAAACTAGTTATTGTTTTAATGGCAGTATCTGCTGCCGTGATAAACTATATATACATGCATTCGCATTTTTAAATCCACTATAAGTCACACTAGTGTTTTAAGAGCCATTCTCTGTAATGATTTGAAATTTTATATAGGAGCTGTGGCACGCACAGTCTCAGAATTTCTCAAAACTCTCTATGATAAAAGTCATTGATATCCGAAACTGAAATTAGGCAAAATTGGTTGCTATGTTTTATAGTTACCATGGCAACATGTCTTGAAGTTCGAAATATGGCATTTTTTAACATGTTTAGAGCCCCATAGTTTACATTTGCGGCAAAGAAAACAATTGGCAATGAATGTTTCCAAAAATTGAAGGTCAGATGTCTCAAATGCATGATAAACATGTCTGGTAAATCAACTATTACATACGTTACTATGGTAACAAAGTATTCAAAAGTAAAAAAAATATTCATTGGATATTATAAAATATAGTCATACACATAAAAATAAAAAGCAATTATAGGATGAAATGTGACCAAATAATAGAAAAAAGAGCCTTGAAACATACAGCTGTATACCAAGAACACAATATGATATTTCATTTTGGTTGGCAATGGTTGCCAAGGTTTTCATACCACAGAGAGCCTTCAAAGTAACACTATGTATGTTTAAATTTCATCCTATCTTTTAAAAAAAGCACATTTCCTCATAACTAATGATCAAATTTATAAGATGTTGGTGTGCTCCAAGTTTTCCCATTTGAAAAAAATCAGATTAGATTCTTTAAATAGAGCGTTGCTATGGAAAATATCCATAGAGCGTTGCTATGGAAATAAGCAGAAAATATATGCTTAAAAACCTGAAAAATATTTTCTTTCCTTGGATACGAACCCTTAAATGTAGATTCCCAATTTTTTTATGATTGATATTTATTAACAGCTAACTTGACTTTTAATTTTGACTATCATCCAATCTCTAAGTGGATGCAAGAAGTTGGCACACAGGGTTTAATATTGACATAAAGTTAAAAAAAATCGAACATGTTCCCTTCTTGGTAACCATGGCAACAATGTTGTTTTATTCATCAAATTTTAGCAATATATGATATTCAACTTCAGTTCTAACAGATAAGTACTATTCAAGCTGAGTCCTTTAATTTGTTTCTTGATTGAATGGCTATTTAATTCTTAATGCAGCGAAAAATAATTCACTTTTAAGCACTGGTACTTTGTTTCCATGGTAACACTACAAAGTAGCAATTATACCCAATTTTTCTTATGGTTTTGGTGTTACAAGGTCCTTAGGATGCATATTTGCCAGTCTTGAATTTTCATGTTTTCCTCAAGACAGTAGCATTAACCCAATCTTAGTTACTGGTTTTGCATGGTTACACTGTGTTACCATGGCAACCATAAAAGTTATCTATAGAATAATAGTTCTTATAGTTATATACTTAGGGTCAAACATTTTCATTGTTTTTCTTAAGTCGTTGATTGAGTGTGAGCATGTAACATCTACCATTAGTGAATACAGAGTGTTTTTCAGCATATTTCAGCATTTTAAATATATTCTAAATGTACCCTTGGTTACCAATAACTTAGAGATACATTCTTAACAGTTTCTTTACAGTTTAAGTGACATCAAGGTGTCATGTTTTTGTCAGAATTGATGTTTGCTTTTTTTTTTTAACATTTTCATCTTTTTTCTTAAGTCGTTGATTGAGTTTGAGCATGTAACACCTACCATTAGTGAATACGGAGTGTGTTTCAGCATATTTTAGCATTTTCAATGTATTCCAAATGTACCCTTGGTTACTACTTACTTGGAGATATATTCTAAACAGTTTCTTTACAGTATAAGTGACATCAAGGTGTCATGTTTTTGTGACAATGGTTTGTTTGCTTTTTCTAGTTTTTATTAAGCCACAGTCAAGATTTTAAGTGGCTGAAAATCTCAATTTTTCTAACTTTTCCGGATGTTGCCAGAGAAGCGAGACACATAGCAACGAAATTTTGTTTGATATTTGTTTCTGGTGTCAGGTACTAAGCATGGGTGAAGTTTCATCAAAATCGGTGACCATGCGTGGCAACGAAGTTAAGTGGTTACAGAGAATGGCTATTAATATGTTATTTTTCATGTAACTGGAAACTTTATGTTTTAATATGTTCAAGTTGAATAAGTTAAAAGATCATCAAATGAAAATGTAATGCCAGATTCAAACTATGTATGTAAGGAAAAAAATATTCATGTCTTTGTAAAATTCATTCATTCTGATGTGTTTTTCATAATCTAATTTTATTATCACAAAACTATTGATCTTGTTTATAAGCTGTAAAACATAAAAAAAGACCCGTATATGAGGGTGACCTGGCCCTAAATAGTAGTTACAGTGAGATTGATATAGACTTCTGTCTTTCTTCCACACAATCTCCACTGCAACAAGGGTCGTGCTTCTATTGGTGTTAAACGTATTCTTTATAATATGTAAAAATGGTGCTACTTTGCTTTGAGATTGTAAGTCCATTATTTATACACTGAATTGACCACGGAATTTTTCCGTTATTTCCTGATTATGACAACGAGCACACGGCGGGTGTGACCGGTCGGCAGGGGATGCTCACTCCTCCATGGCACCTGATCCCACCTCTGATGTTTCGGAGGTCCGTGTTTGCTCTGCTCTTATTTTGTATATTTGTTTAATGGACGTTGAGATTGAATACTGTTCGTTATTTCCATATCCTTCTTCATATTTATGTATATGTATGAAAATGAAGCGTCAATAATTATATATTAATATAATGGTGTTAAACGTATACCTTGTTATCATATATAAAAATGGTGCTAATTTGTTGAGATAATTTATGTATATGTATGAAAATGAAGCGTCAATCATTATATATTAGTATAATGTGAAAAAATTCTGTGTTCAAATATTGGAGATATATTATATAATATTATATCGATCCAGGGAGCTCCTGGCACCCCTGGTGAGGTATTACCAGAGGGCTTCTGCGGAAGTTTTGCCTCACTGTTATATTGTACGTTATTGAATAAATGATTTTAAAGGGGAAAAAAAGCTTGATAGAACAGTTACTGGAACCTTTTATGTATCTTTATTTGTAAAGATTTTTATGAAGTTTCAGAATCCAATATAGATATGGTAATTCAAATTCATTTTGTTTGTTTGGAATATCAAAAATATTCAAAACGACATGTGATTTTGAAGAATTTCTCCTTAGAAAGGGAACTATGAGTATAAATTTGATTACCTCTTGTAGACTTAAATCCAAGTTCCTCGAAAATACTTTTAATTTAATAAGCCTTACAAACGAAGACAATGCTGTTACCTGCTTTGTCGACAGGTACCAGTAAGTACTGATCATGTAATCTATTTGATTCTTTTCTCATTTTTGGATTATTGAATACAGAACGATAGATAGTTTTCTAAATGTCCCTCAATCTTTTAAAGCGCGATTTTAAAATACATCTAAAACATTTTTTTTCCATTCTGAAAAAGTGTCAATGTCTTCTTTCTCATGTGTGGCCCATCGCCTGGCATAATCTTCTACAGAATCCAAAATATTTATGAAATTCCGACGCCAGTTGAATGATCGGGGTTTCCTTTATTTGAACCTTTTAAAATTATTGATCTCAGGTCCTCATTATATACTTTAACAGGATATTTACGTCAACAGTATTAACTTATCTATCAGGTCTATTGTTGATGGTTATAAGGTAAAGAAGAACATAAATACGATTGAGGATTATGTTTCAGATATTCGATATTTAGGGCCTGTAATGTTTGTAATTAAACATTTCGACCAGTCAACAGGAAATACTTACTCCTAAAGCCTCTGATGATTTATGAAGTCCCAGTTTTTTATCCGCCCCTAATTTGAATCGTATGAATGAACTTTGAGTTTTGAATACTATTTATGCTGTTCGTTATCTCCATATTTTTCTTAAATACCTTATAAGCAAACAACCTCAGAACATCAATATACTAGCAATGTTTGGGCTATATCTAATACAATAGTTGATGAAAGTAAGGCAATTAAATATGAAATACAAATCAAAATTAAAAAAAAATCTTTTAGATTGTCAAAAACATACTTTTGTAAGTCCAAGTAGAGAATACAGAACCCTTTCGCTCGTCTTGTTCACTGCTAATGACATCCTTAAATCCTTTAGTCATACCTAACACTGAAGTATAGAAAACCTCTGATCATATGTAAATTTGATGGCATGCAAAATAACAGTTTAAACATCAATATAACAGCAATGTTTGGGTTATATCTAATACAAAAGTTGCAATGGTGAAAGTAATACTTAAAGCAATTAAATATGAAATACAAATTAATTTTTTTTTTAAAAGTAGCCGTTTAGATTGTCAATATCAAATCTTTGTAAAGCCAAGTAGTAGAGAAGACGGAACCCTTTTGCTCGTCTTGTTCATTGCTAATGACATCCTAAAAACCTTTAGTCATATCCAAAACTAAAATATAGAAAGCCTCCGACCTCATATAGATTTGATGGCATGCATAATAAACAAATTGTCCAGCAAAATCTATCATGCTGACACATGTTTCGTTTTCCTTTTCAACCAATATGTCTTTTAGATCTATTGCTAATGGTATAGTATTTGGTAGACTCTCTTTAGTATTGAGTGCATCGTCCTTAAAATCCATTGAATTGAAATCTGCACCTTGATTTAGATGCAATATCGTTTTTTTTCCTCCTGAGAGCGGACTTTGGAACACAAATCAATTGTTTGCTTCGAGTTCGTTCTTTACCGGCTAAAAATGATTTGCAATATTGAAGAAATAGTGTATTTGAAGATATAAACTCATTTGATATAAGTAATATACTGTAGATTGGCAAATATTCACGATGGTTTTAATAAAACTTTGTTCGCGATTTTTTTTCCGTGAAATTAAGCCCATCATGAACTTTATTACTAGCTGTTAAAAACGTTTAAATGTTTCTACGAAATTTTGATTTAATTTCTTGCAGCGTGAAATTAAAACCATCGCAATTGGTACTTTTTAAGATTTCGTGAAATTTTAACACCGTGGAATTAAAACGACTTACTGTAAATAATTTATTACCTCGTAGGGTCCCATCTTTTAAAACAAATACATATTCGTAGATTTGAATTCCTCTTGTGGGAGAAATTTCTTTCATTTCCTCCAGGGTTTTTCCGATCAGTCTATAAAGCAGTGTAGTTTTTCCAGCACCGGCGCATCCAACAACTATTCCTTGTGTATGACGAACTGTTATTTTTCCAGTGATCATGTACATATCTATTTTAGATAGAAAAATGAGTGTTAATTAGCTTTTAAATTTTGAAAGTCAACTGAAAATATTTATTTCTACCTAAAAAAGGACTTTTTTGCAGTTACATACAATGTAATTAAAAGGCATGTAATATTTTGCTTTAAAATTCAGCTAGCCAAAATAATTGCGAACATCTTTGTTTTTACTGAGAAGTTTATCAACTGCTTTAAGGATGCTCTAAACACTGCATACTAACGAGTTCGTGTAGTTTTATGTTGGTGGATCATCTACCCTTAGAAGTGAGATAAAAGAAAATGACTATTTAAAGTTATTATACCAAAAATAAGTAATTGAGTTCATTTTTTTCCACTAATTATCCCAATGTACTTAAACAAGAGTGCTTTTGTTCATATATAGTCCTTTCTCTTTGAACAATTTCCCCGCAGACACCCCATGTTGAGAATGAATGAAACGTTCTCACTATACATACCTTTATATGATATATTTTTCTCAAATTCCAAAAAACACTTTTTGTCAGTGTTGAATGTCTGAATTAATCTTGAGTCTTTTCTTCCCAATTCTTTTAATTTATTCAGTACTTCAGACGAACCTGCAAAGTCAGCTAGTGGCGATGTTTTGAATAAACGTGATAGCACATCGATGTCTTGTTGAAAGCGTTGTTCTGAAATTGTAAAATTATTTGTATGAGCAAAATCCTGATTTCGTACACTACGTATCGAATCCAACAGTTCACCTTTGTCCCTAAAACCAAAAATATGTACAATTTTCAAATAACGATAACATCGTCATAATATCGTATGTTGCGTTTGGAACACGATATATTCGTTGTGTAAATACACGGAACAGTTCATCATTCGCCTGCTTTACATCGTCTCCGGAAAAGTAAGAAACTTTAATACTGGACCATTTTACAAAAAGCTTGAATCTGGAAGATCTCATATACTTTTCTAGTTCTTGTTTCCATTCTTTGCAGGGCTCACACCACAAACTGATATCCACTATCATAGAGCTACAGTCCTCACTACATTTAATACTAGTAGATATCCGCCCCCAAAAATTATTCAATCCAACGTAAGTATATTCCTGAAGCCCCGCAGTACAATATTCTAGAGCTTGTATGAAAATGATGAAGTTATTAAACTCGACATCCATTTTTCTGATTTTCCAAGCGAAAGTACAAATTACTACTTCCTTTATCTCCGGATTTTTTTCTTCTTCAATTTTTATAGTTTATAATGAGAATGTATTTGAATCTTCCTAGGTCAAATATTTCCAAACAAAACGGGCTCATATAATACAAATAAGTTTTGAACAATTTGAGAATATTTGCAGGTGTTGTTTGGTTGGGCACTTGCACCATAACAACACGTTATTCCTATACAGTTATTATTTAATATTCATGCACCAATAACTCTGCTGTAGTCTATTCTGAATAGGGTGACGCGAGCGTTTAAAAGCCATCTGTTTTAAAATCTAATACGATGTCAACTCCCAGGATATCCATACAATCTAGTAGGTTACTGGTCTTTATCGTGAAATATATGGAGAAAACAAACAGTAAACTTCTATTCTTCATCATCAGATTATTTTTCCTACATATTCCTATAAAAACGATCACTATTAATCGCCCAACCCTATACAGGGGATTATACAATGAACAATCGTCAATTTACACTGTCTGCGAATGTTTCCACATACTAGTAGTACATATTACTAATCACGGATTTGCTTTTGTTGACAAGAAGAATGTATGTAAAGATTTTCTATGCATTCCTATATAATACTGTAGTATTTGATTTTCTATTGTTGCCCAGCTACTCCAAAGGGTCATGATTTGAACAAATTTAAATCTAAACTATGTGCAGATGTAACAATCTTTATATGACTTGTCATGGGTTTACTGATTCTGCATCCTCCCAAGTCAAGAGTTTCTGATCCGCTCCGCTCCACATAAACCCTTGACCGAATAGGCTAAGTTTGACGGGGTTAACTGTCACGCCATCTAGTGAGATTACACTTTTTGAACTCTACTGACCTCTGCTTTTAGCCAATCGGAGTAAACGAATTCAACAGAGAATTCCAGATAATATTGATAGTTGGTAATAAATTCAATATAACTCGTCTCAAAAAAACTGAGACAAACCTTTAATTCGGCTATTTAATGATAAAGACGTTATCCTTGGGACTAAAACTGGCCTGTTTTTCTATTTACGATTTAGTGTCACTTTAAATAAACAATAATTTTGATTGGTTCATGTAAGCTCTCATGAGGCCAATCAGAGAACGCATCTCTAACCCTGTCAAACTTAGCCTAGTCGGTCAAGGGTTAATGTGGAGCGGAGCGGATCAGAAACTCCTGACTTGGGAAGATGCTGACTTTACTCTGTCACTTTGATGCATTTAAATAGTCTTCTTGAAAAGGCCAAGGAACATCCAATTTTAGATTCCTCGTCACCTGAATATAGGCTCGGATCTGTGATAATGGATATTGCATATCATAGGCTTTTTAAACCCGCACGTTTCACGGAAGAAAATGCAACTAAAACAATTCGTCTTTTCCATAAACTTCAATATGCCAATAAAGGAATTGATGCGGTTAATATAAGTAATATTCTTAATCACAAAAGGGTCCAGTCTTGTAGTCCACCATATTTCAAGTTAAAGACTACACCTTGTATTTCCTACAAATATATATCGACGATTGCTTCCAAACTTTTCAATTATAAAAACACTTTACATGGCCTGGATACCAACTATCTGAAACATAATCCTCCTTCGTGTTAATTTTCTTCTTCGCCCTATAACTATAGTCCTGTTGGACACGTTATTACAGGTGACGTAAATTTAGTTTGTAATGAGGACCTTAGATCACTAATTTTAAAAGGTCCTAAATATAGGGAACCCCGATCCCTCCACTGGAGTCGGAATTTCATAAATATTATGGATTCTGTTGAAAATTACGCAAGACGATGGGCCAAATATGAAAAAAAGACGTTGTCACCTTGTCAGAATGGATTAAATGTATCAAATCCATATTAAAGTCACGTATTAAAAGATTGAGGGGCAATATGAAAACCATCTATCCTTCTGTGTTCAATAAACCAGAAGTGAAAAAAGAATTAGATAGATTACATGATCAGTACGTACTGGTTCCTGCCGACAAAGCAGGTAAAACATTGTCTTCGTTTGTAAGGCTCATTATATAAATTGTATTCTAGAAGAACTTGGATTTAATTCTGCAAGTGGTAACCCTACTTATACTCATACATCCCTTTCTAAGGAAGAAATTCTTCAAAATCACCTGTCAGTTTTGAATACTTTTAATATTCCACAGAGCTAAAATGAATTTGAACTACCTTATATCTATTGGATTCTGAAACTTCATAAGAATCCTTACAAACAAAGATACATTACAGGTTCAATCAAGCCTGTTTCGTTACCCCTCACTAAGATATTGACAGTAGTGAAGGAAAAACTTCAAGAGTACTGTGCAACTATATATTCAAGAAGTAGTGTAAATCAGATTTGGATACTAAAAAATTCTAAAGAACTTTTGGACAATTTGAAATCACAAGACTTTACTAAAATCAACAGCTTAAAAACTTACGACTTTTCAACTGTATACACAACAATTCCCCACGACAAATTAAAACCTAGGCTATTCGATATCATTGACAGCTGCTTCTTCAATAAAAATGGAACTCGTAAATTTACTTACCTCGTCATTGGTCATTTGCAAAATTATTTTGTTAAAACAGATTCTGAATGCACACATAAATACAATGAAGTTGATACCAAGAAGATGCTTGACTTTCTGATTGACAATATCTATGTGGTTTTTGGAGACCAGGTATTTCAACAAGCTATTGGAATTCCCATGGATACACATTTCGCTCCGTTATTAGCAGACTTATTTTTATATTCATATGAAGCAGAATTTATGCAGACTTATTTTCATATTCATATGAAGCAGAATTTATGCAAAATCGTATGTGTGAAAATAAGAAAACACTTGCTGTGGCCTTCAACTCGACATTTAGATATATCGACGACGTATTGTCAATTAATAATGGTAATTTCCATTCCTACGTCGATACGATACATCCTTGTGAGCTTTAGATAAAAGATACCACAGAGTCTGACACTTCTGTTTCATACTTGGATATTTTACTTGAAAAAGACACTTATAGTAATCTAACAAACTAAACTATATGATAAACGTGATGACTAACTTTTCCATCATCAACTTCCCTTACTTATGCAGCAATATACCTTCATCACCTGCATACGGAGTATATATATCTCAGTTGAGCCGATACGCAAGAGCATGCTCCACGTATGAACAATTTCTAAAACAAGATAAATTATTGACAAGCAAGTTCATGAAACAAGAATTTCAGCAGTCTTGTTTAAAGTCATCATTTCGTAATTTCTATGGTCGATACAATGACCTTGTCAGCAAATACAATTTATCATTGTGTCTTATGCTGACTGACATTTTTCATACCAAATGTTAGTCCATTATTTATACACTGAATTGAAGACGGATTTTTAACGTTATTTCCTGATCATGACGAGGAGCACATGGTGGGTATGACCGGTCGGCAGGGGATGCTCACTCCTCCATGGCACCTGATCCCCCCTCTGATGTTTCGGGGGTCCGTGTTTGCTCTGCTCTTATTATGTATTGCTTTCGTGACTTTGAGATTGAATACTGTTCGTTATCTCCATATCCTTCTGTCATCAATTCTTTTTTTTTTATCACTCCGTATAATGAAGTTGTTTATATTAACGTCTGCAAGTCGTGTAAGTTTTTGCATCATGATTTACTGATTAAAACAATATTTGTTTGATAGTGATATATATTGTTATAACTAGCGATTACTTTTCCTCTACACGGTCAAAATCTTACACTAAATTCAACTCTTTAGAAAGCCGCTTCTACTTTCCATGGAATTGTAACGATATTTTGAAATGAGTAAACCGTTTACTTAACGATAAAATTTTACCGTATTCTGTATAGTAATGCAAAACAGACAATGCATAATTTTAAAAACATGTTGTTTTTGTGGAATATTTATTATTTTATGCATTAACTTTACTGAAAAAGGAGTTTTTGATTAGTAGGTCATTTTAGCCGTTATTGATTTTTATGACCGGTCACCAGCCAAAAATGACCAGCCATTAAAATTCGAGTATTATCAATAGAGGTATATTAAATAGTTTTATTATACTTTCATGTTAAATACTAAAATCTGATTGGTTTGAACGCAGTTAACAATCCGTTGTATTACCCTCAGCCTTAGCTACACACGTGACAACGGGTAACACAACGGTAATGTCACATGCGTTGAAATTATGCGCGTACGGTTCTCCGCAGAATTCTCAAAACGTCAGTTGTGCGTTTGAAAGAACCGAAATAAACTTGAAGACAATGAAAGCTTGCGTCCGATGTAGCTTACTTGAAAACAACAAACGACAGACGAAACATGCTTGCGAGTGCAGAAATAACGGAACTTTAGATTATAAAGGACTCTTAGAGTATCAAATAAACAATAAAGAGGTCAGTAAATCTTTTCCGAAGTAGCGTGGATTTTGAAAGCTTTCTAAACGTGAACGTAAAGACGATTTTTTTTCTAACATCCTAAATCAAGAAGACATTCAGTATAATAAAATAAATGGTGCCTGTTTTGGAGAGTAACAGTTGAAATTGACACCCCTCGGAAAACCATTGTCAACCTCCGCTGACGCGTCGGTTGACAATGGTTTTCCTTGGGGTGTCAATTTCAACTGTTACACTCCAAAACAGGCACCATTTATATATTATTGACTCCTGATCTTGAATACTGTTTGATATCTCTATATGTTCCATGCTAGCTTTGTAGTTCATGAATTCTGCAGCAAGGAATATAGTGACTATTCTTTGCTGCAGTTTGCTAACCCTTAACCTGATAGAATCTGACAATCAAATATAAATATACCCTCTTAGCTAAAAAGGATACATGTATTACATGCAATGAAATTTGAAATTATAAGGCTTATGTCCTGTGATTGATTGATTGATCGATTGTATGTTGTTTAACGTCCCTCTCGAGAATTTTTCACTCATATGGAGGCGTCACCGTATGCCGGTGAATTTAGACCTATACTCGGCACTCAGGGTCATTGAGCAGTGAGGGTTCTTTATCATGCCAGCGCCTACCGTGACACGGGACCTACGCTTTTGAGGTCATATCCGAAAGACCCGTGACTTTCACTTCTGGTGCCGAGCGCTTGGCGAAGGAACAGTCACTACCTATTTTTCTCATGTCGTGTGTGACAGGTCAATAGATGATGTACATGTATACACCCCTAAGGCACCTGATCCCAACTTGGGAATTCCGTATTTATGCCATCTTTACAGAGAGCAATATATACTCTTCAAAGAAAGAAACGCATAGAAGAAACAATGCCCTGAAAATTTGTTATATTTTTGTCATGCCTTTAATTTTTGTATGGATACGATGTATTTGAGTGAAATGAATGATTTTTTAATGCAATTGTTACCTGTACAGCTATTCTACAAGTCTCACAAACAAAAAGACCTGATTTTGCAAAATTTCCCCCAAAACTTTGATCTCAATTTTCATATGTTGAATTCCGATGCAATTCCTTCAGGTACAAAGGGGCTATCAAAAGCGGGGGTTCCCGATATTTTGAATCTGGTTTTATCTGAAAAATGACTTACTTCACAAATAATACATAAACCTGTGACCCACATTATAAATACCAGTATCTTAACTGGTATTTTCCCCGACAGTTTTAAACTTGCAAAAGTTACCCCAGTCTTTAAAAAAGGAAACAGATTAGATCCAAATAATTATAGGCCTATTTCTATTTTACCAACATTATCAAAAATTATTGAAAAACATGTTGCAAAATATATACGATCTCTTTTTTCGGATTTTGATCTTATAGTAGATTCTCAATCAGGCTTCAGAGAACTACATTCTTGCCAAACAGCCCTTACTAAAATTACTGATGAATGGTTAAATGAAATGGACCAAGGTAAACTTATTGGTACTGTTTTTCTTGATTTCAGTAAAGCTTTTGACCTTGTCAATCATGATATTCTACTTAAAAAACTACAATGTTATAACTTTGATGCAACAACTTTACAATGGTTCAGGTCATACTTAAGTGAAAGACTTCAAAGTGTCCATCTGTCCAACAAACATTCATCTTATCAGCAAGTCACAGCGGGAGTTCCACAGGGATCTATACTAGGCCCCCTTCTGTTTTTATTTTACATTAATGATCTTCCTTTATGTATTACAAAATCCAAATTAGAATTATTTGCAGATGATGCCACTTTACATACATCAAGTAAAGATTCTCAAACTATTGTAGATACATTATCAACGGATATAGCTTCAATAGAAAAATGGTGTTCTCAAAATCAAATGGTTCTAAATGCTACAAAAACCAAATGCATGTTAGTCGGTACGCATCAAAAGAGATCAAATTTTCCTGAGCATGAAATTAATCTATTTGTATCAAACAAAAAACTTGATATAGTATCAAATGAAAAAATTCTTGGAGTTTATTTAGATAATTCTTTACAATACAATGTACATATTGACCATGTTTGTAAAACACTGTCACGTAAAATTTCAGCCCTACGTAGAATTAAAAAGTATCTTCCAATTGAAACACGCAAGCTATTTTACAATGCATACATTATGCCTTCAGTTGATTATTGTTTAACTATTTGGGGTAATACATCGCACTCAAATCTTGACAGAGTATATAAGCTTCAAAAACGCGCTGCAAGATGTATTTTAGATGCTCCTCCTGATGCGCCCTCACAACCTCTCTTTGAGAAACTAGATTGGCTCACAGTGTATGAGCAACTTATTGTAAATAAATATGTTTTGTTATATAAATCATTGTTTAACTCTCACCCTACTTATTTAAATAGTATGTTTAACTTCCAGTGTAATAATCAATACAATCTTCGATCAGAATCTAATTTAGACCTGTGTGTACCAGCTCGTAGCTGTAAACTTTTTGAGAACTCCTTTCAATACTCTGGTGCTATCTTATGGAATAATTTACCTGTACATATAAAAATGTCTCAAACACTGAATGCTTTCAAACATCAAATCAAAATATTTGTAAAACAATGTCAAAATAACTTATGATTATTTATTTGATTGTGTATATTTGTATATGTATGTATATTGTTTTTTTTGTCTACAGAAGGCCCCGGGGAAGAATAGTGCGTGCACTAATCGGGCTACTTTCTTTAAATAAAGTATTATTATTATTATTATTATTATTATTATTATTATTAATGCTTTTTAATGAAGGTTAGATAGATAACTGCCTCCAGGACGTTAAAAAAGTTGGTGGTGGTAGTGTAATGATATGGAAAATAGTATTATAAGAAAGTAAGAAGGATTTGGTTCGAATTCAATGGACTTTGATGGAAAAAGGTACTCTAACCATGTTCTACCTACACATACCCATTCAATTTTGAAGCATCCTAGAGCCGTATTGCAATCTCACAATACACAGCCACATATGGCTCGTTTGACACACCTATTCTTGCAAAGAGACAACAACCTGTTTCAGTCACAGTCATCTAAATCGCTAGATTTAATCCAAATTATGCAGCATTGAACAAAATGGATTGACATGATTTGCCAGAGACAATCGCATCCCCAGACTCTGCAACAGCTGACTGAAGTTCTACATTTGGAGTGGGAGAGTATTCCTATACAGTTTTTATTACACACATTTGCTTCAATTAGATGCCGTTTGTGGCCATCTTTTATGTCTGCGGGGGGCATACCAGATATTGATCTTTAATGGTCTTAAACTGGCTATAATTTTAAAATTGTTGAGTAGATAGTATTCCAGTTGCTTACCACATTTCTGTTTTATCAATGTATCATTTTACTAAATAATCTTTATGTTCAATGTGTCACTAAAATTCTACAATGCGTTTCTTTTTTTTGAAGAGTATATGATAAGTGTCTTAAATGGCCCCTTAAATTGCATATCTTAATTTTACTTTTTATATAGCACGGCTATACATGTGTTCTTTATTGGTTATTTTCAATTTGATCAAAATGCCATTAATTTTTTAATATGACATCATAAATTCACGATTTTCACCATATTACCATATTTTTCCTCGTAAAAATGTTGAGCGAGACTAGAAAAAAATATGTTTACCAAAGATGTATCTATACAAGAATATTTACTAACAGAAAAGGTTTGAATTTTCCAAGCTGCGCTTTGTTTCCCACAAGAAAATATTTCAAGAATAAGCCCATTTTTGTCTTATTTTGGTTGGATTGCAAAAATACCGCTCTTTCTGATATTATTTGCAGCGTTTGAGGGGATATAAATGAGAACAAGGTGTGTTTGTGAAACACTGATGCCCCAGTATGGCAACATAGTGAAGATTAAACTTTTCTGAGATGCAAATTTAACATATTGGTTCCCAAAGTAAGGTATACTAACTGGAAATAAAATTGTGAAACATGATAGCTCTATATATCACCCTCTGTTCCCAAGTTATGGCCAGGCAAAAGTTCTTTTTCATAATTACATCCTATAAAAGGTCATAACACAAATATCACGTTTTGAAGTATGGAAGCCTCAGCCCTATCCATTCAAAAGCTAAATTTCTTAGAGATGGAGCAATTTTTTTGAAAATACCCATTACATATACATTTGTCTGTCTATCACTTCTGGTATTGTTCCTGATGATATGAAAATAGATAGAATCAAACCTCTGTATAAAAAAGGTAATTCACTTGAGGTTGGTAATTACAGACCTGTTAGTATTTTGTATTTGACCATTTCCGATTTGACTAGTTTCTTTCTATCAATAACTTTCACTAACTTTCCCGCGGCTAACCATTTTTATGCACACTCGGCGCTACACCCTTGATGGGAATAGTCATATCTATCTACAGTAGCTGATTTATATAGTGTGCCTGGTTTTTATTATATTTCCATCAATAAATGATATACATACTTGTCAAACCACCACTGATTGACTTGTGTCTTAATTGATGTTCATAATGAACACAAGTACCGACATGGTGTACAAATGGCGCCCACGATAATTGGAAAACCGGGTATACAAGACTGAGGATCCATAGAAAAATCCCCGGGGCGGATTGGCGAAAAAGCGGACTTAGAGAGTCACTGACCTTTTCATTTCCATTCCAGTGAATACATGCTACACTCGATGATATAACCTATGTGTGTATTGAATTCATGGATCTTTTTCTAAATCAGCTGTGAGTGTTGTGTTGTGTTTGGAGCTGGTCGAACGTTATTGAAAAGGTGTGTTCGTAACATTGTGAATTCACAGGCGGATCCCGAGAGGCGTATCCGATAACTTCCGGAACCGTGACGTCACAGTTATGCGCGCAGCGAACCAATGACCGACCGAAATGGATTCTTGTGGACCAATCGGAGTTCCTCGGATGACTCGTACCTCGCACATAACCTCGGAGGTCAACGGTGATCTTCCATCTTGCTGATTCAGTCATGTGATCTTATTTGAATTTCATTCAAATTTTATACTTTTTAAATCCGAGTTACCTTGATGCACGCCCAACACTGTGTTCTTGCATTCAAAGAATACTAACATTTGATTGTAATTAACACGAGGAATTACACAAATAAAGAAACCTTTTCTAAGAACTTTAGGCAGAGTGAAATATGAAATGAGTGACAAGGCAATTTCTTGCGGAGAAATGTAGCGATCTGATGCGTATTCCTCCACCTATCATGTAGCGTAGCGGAGTCAGCCGAGGATTGCCAATTGCTTGTGGACAACGTGACTTGTGAATTAGTCTGCGGAGCAAAGGTACTGTAAACAATTGTGCATACAAATGGTCATTTTCTTGTGTGATTCTATGTGCATTTATGTCCTATTTGTTTGTGCAAGTGATTTTTTTCGTCTTATGTATTGTCTGTACTGAATACTGAGGACTAGTGTAAAAAAGGGAATTCCCAAGGTCTATTTTTGTTTCTATTTAATATAGTAAACAAGCCTGTTTGTAAACTTTCAGCTGTAGTAGTGTATTTTTTTTTCTTTTTCAGGTTGATTATTGTTTGTTTTGCAAATTACTTTTGTATTTATTTATTTTTTTTCATTGTAAGTTCAATATTTATACTTTATTTATTTATTTATCTTGTTTATAGGTAGCTGAAATTTTCTTCAGGTGTTTGTAAAATTTAGGTAGCAGCAGGCCGAGTTCACTTTCTAACCAGCATGCAGGCATTGCACTAATCAATCTAATTTCTTTCAGTCCAGTTGACCAGTAGACAGACCTACGGAGCAGAGAGTTATAATGTGTGTGTCTGTATGTATTGTGAGTGTGTAAGTGGTTTTGAATTTTAGGAATTTCATCAGATGTTTGAGATGATTACAGAACTATTTAAACTGGGATTCATAAGTTGAATTAATCCAACTTTAAAGTATTCAACAGTAAACAACTAAACATATTACCAGGTGACTTACTAAACAGTTGAATAAGAGTTATTACATCAGTTAACAGTTGCTGTGGTCGTATCGTTGAAGGTGTAATGATCTGTTGTTGTGTTGAGGTGCTCAGTTAAACAATTGTTGTTTTGTGGTTGTTAATATTTATTTTATATCAGTACAGAAGTGTTCAGTTGGTGTAAATATTTGTTGTGAAGTGACAGAAGTTGTTAGTAGAAATGTCTGATCAAGATAAACAAAAGGGTAGTGAGGATGTGTCCTCAGCAGAGGAAAAGAAACTTGATTTTGCTGGTGTTGCAACCAGTACCCCCAAAACCACAAAAGATGATGACCCTTCAAAAACCACAAAAGATGGTAAAACTACAAAAACCACAAAAGATGGTGACCCTAATAAAACATCAAAAGTCAGTGACCCTATAAATTCAGAGGTATCTGTACCTTCGGATCAGAGTGCAAAACCAAAGGTATCTGTACCTGATTACAATGCACCGGCTTTGAATCAGGGACAGAAACCCAATCCCTTTGCAAAGTTAGCATGTAACTTTGGTGATGCTAGTACCAGCAATAGCAAACTTCAAAATACCTTTTATGACAAGGATGGTAATAGCATTAATCAGGTGTATGAATTTAATACAAACATCCCAAGAATCCCACAATTTTCAGGTGATGAACCTCCTCAAAAGGGGGATGTATCGTACAAGGACTGGAGATTCGAAGTGCAGTGCCTGATGCGTGACCCTGATGTTAAAGCAAATATTCTGATACAAAGTATTAGACGGTCATTAAGGGGTACAGCAAAAACAATGTTGATTCCGTTAGGTGAGAAAGCAAATGTTAAGCAAATTTTAGAGAAACTTGACATTTCGTTTGGTGAAATTTCCAACAATGGCATGATTATGCAAGAATTTTTCAATGCTTTCCAACTACCAGGTGAGTGCGTAACATCATTTGGTTGTAGACTGGAGACTATGTTACAAAATGCTATCGATAGTGGTTATCTTGATTGTGCATCTAAGAATGATTTGTAAAGGCATAAGTTTTGGACTTCATTGAGTTCAGAAAAGCTTAAGGCTCAAACGAGACATAAATATGATGATATCAAGAATTATGACAGGTTGTTGTTAGAGATTAGAAGGGTAGAAAAAGAAATCTTGATAAGTTCTACCAATTCAGAGAAAAAGCCAGTTCATCAGCATGGGATGTCAGTATCTGAAGACTTAGAGGAGAAGTTGATGGAGAAGATGAGGAACATGGAGACAAAATTAGAAGGTAAGATAAATGACAAGTTCAACCAGATACTAGAGAAATTGGCTGGTAGAACCAGTAATGTATCAAGTAGAGCTAATGAAAACAGAGGTAGAGGTGGTTACTACAGAGGACGTGGAGCTTGGAGAGGCAACTCTAATCAGTATCGAGGTAATTCCAATGACAGAAGGTTGAATGCTGGTCGAGGTTAAGGTCAGGGACGGGGTCAAGGCGGAAGTACAGGTAATTTTAACCCAAACGCCTAGAGGTCTCTGATGAAGGCCGACCGGGGACCAGGAGTTCATGTGAAGGCCAGCAGCTAAAATGCAAAATGATTGGTGAGTCAAATGAGACTATTGTTTTTATGAATGATAATTCTTTTACAGGTCTTGTTGACAGTGGATCAATGGTAACAACATTGTCATTTTCAGGTTACAATTCCATAAAAAATCAACCAGAGTTAAAGGATTTATCTAATTTAGGGTAAGAGGTGTCTGTCGCAGATGGTTCTCCATTGAAATACAAGGGATATATAGAGTGTACTGTAAAAATTCCATTTATGGATGTAGAGTTATTTGTCCCTGTTTTAATTGTACCAGAAACTAATTTCAATAGAACATGTCCTGTGATCATTGGAACTAATGTGTTGAGAATTTGTAGAAATTTGTTGAGTGAAGATTCCAATGAAATGAAAATAGCTCCAAAAGAATGGAGAGTAGCATTAAAGAGTACGAAGGGTAAGTGTAACCATGTCAAATCAGTGTGTAAGAAACCCATTATGGTACAACCTAATGAATCTACTGTAGTTAAGGGCCGTGTTAGAGGTTTACCGGGTAACAACATGACAATGGTTTCTGAAAACTGTGATAATATGGACAGGTTTACAGTTTGTCCAAGGGTAGTTAAGTTTTCTACACCTAATACAAAGTCTACAGTGCAAGTCAAGATTTGTAATATATCTGCTAAACCCATATCAGTTAGGCATGGCACTGTACTTTGCAATCTCCAAGAGGTGAAGGTTGTAGATAATTTTCCTGCATTAAAACCCAAATCCGAAGTGTGTGACCCAAGTGTACTTACTGATGATCAGTTCAATACTGTGAGAAATATTTTAAAACAGTACAGTCACATATTTTCCACAGGTCCATTAGATCTTGGTAGAACTGATCTAGTCAAACATTCGATAGAATTAGAGGACACAAAACCGTTTAAACAACCGTATCGCAGAATTCCTCCGGGAATGTTTGAGGAAGTCCGCCAACACGTGCGCGAGATGTTAGATGCCAGAGTCATTCGCGAATCTAATAGCAATTATTCCTCAAACGTGGTACTGTGTCGGAAAACAGACGGATCATTGCAGTTTGTCTTGACATGAGAATGCTAAACTCAAAAACGCGGAAGGATTGCTATATGCTTCCTCGGTTTGATGACGTCATAGATACCCTGTATGGAGCAAAGTTTTTCAGCAAACTCGACCTACGATCAGGCTATTGGCAGGTTGAAATTGAGGAGAAAGATCGGCACAAAACAGCATTTTCGGTAGGTAATTTAGGTTTCTTTGAGTGTAATAGAATGAGCTTTGGATTAACAAATGCTCCTGCAACTTTCTAAAGATTGATGGAGAAGTGCATGGGGGATATGCATTTGAAAGAATGTTTAATCTTTTTGGATGATGTGCTCATATTTTCAAAAACTTTTGAAGAGCATTGTGTTAGACTTAAAAATGTGTTTTCAAAATTAGCTCAACATGGATTAAAATTAAAGCCATCAAAATGTGAATTATTCAAAACTTCTGTTACTTATTTGGGACATGTAATTTCAGAAAGTGGTATCCAAACAGACCCAGAGAAATTATCCGCTGTTCGTGATTGGCCGACACCTTCCAACATCAAACAACTCCGCCAATTTCTAGGATTTGTGGGATACTATAGGCGCTTCATTGAACATTTTGCCAAGATAATAGCTCCATTAAACGCTTTACTTCAAGGACATGGCGTGAGTACTAAGCAGAAGAGGAAAAAGAAGACAAATAAAGCAGTCAAGTGGCAGTGGAGAGAGAGAGGAAGACGCATTCCAGACAGTAAAGAGCAAGCTAGTAGAACCCCCTATACTGGGATTTGCCAATTACAAATTGCCATTCATCTTACATACAGATGCTAGCAGTCATGGATTAGGGGCTGTTCTTTACCAAGTCCAGCAAGGTAGGAAAAGGGTAATAGCCTATGCCAGCAGAGGTTTGAGGCCAAGCGAGAGGAACTATCCAGCTCACAAACTGGAGTTCTTGGCACTCAAGTGGGCGGTCAGTGATAAATTTCATGATTATATCTATGGTACTTCTTTTCAAGTGATCACTGATAATAACCCCCTAACCTATGTGCTCTCTAAAGCCAAGCTAGATGCTACTAGCCAAAGGTGGGTTTCTGCGTTAGCAGGCTATGATTTTACTATAGCATACAGGCCTGGTCAGCAGAATGCTGATGCAGATGGGTTGTCTAGGAAGCCGGAGCTCTTCTCTGATGCTATTAAGGCCATATGTCAGTCTGTATTATGTGGTGTTCCATACTGCCAGACTATTATAGATGACTCTTTATCAGATTCAACTAGTTTTGAGGATGAAGAATCCCATATCTTAGTGACATTAACTAGAGAAGAGAACAGGAGAAGGACAAAGATGTAGCAAGAGTTATTGAGCTAAAGACACATGGATTTTATCCCAACAGAGTTAAGATGAAGAAAGAGGATTATTCAGTCCAGAGATTTTTCCGGGAATGGAAGAAACTTTATTTGAAATTAAGATGGAATTCTCTACAGGAAGGCAATTATAGATGACAGAGAGGTAAGTCAGCTGGTGATCCCTGAAGTATATCGGGAGGTAGCTTTCCAAGGCATTCACAGAGATACAGGTCATCCTGGGAAGGAAAAGACATTGTGGTTAACTAGGCAAAGGTATTTTTGGCCAGGGTTGGAAAGGGAGATAATGGAGAAAATAGAAAGTTGCCCTAGGTGCATTAGACGTAAGACTCAAGGAAAGCCTTTTGCTGAGTTGGTTCCTATTGAGACCACACATCCAATGGAGTTGGTTTGTATTGATTTTTTGAGTCTTGAGAGAAGTAAAGGAGGGACCGAGGATATTTTGGTCATTACTGACCATTATACGCGCTTTGCAAAGGCCATACCATGCCGCAACCAGAAGGCTACCGTTACAGCAAAAGCCCTATATGAGAATTTCTTTTTACATTATGGATTTCCGGAATCTACAAAGTGACCAGGGCAGGAACTTTGAGTCTAAAGTTATCAAGGAACTCTGTATGCTGCTAGGAATTCAGAAAACCCGCACGACACCTTACCATCCAATGGGCAATGGATCGGCAGAGAGGTTTAACCAAACATTATTGAAGATGCTCGGAACCCTGGATCCCAAACAGAAGACTGACTGGAAACAACATGTTGCTCCCTTGGTTCAGGCATACAACGCTACAAAGAGTGATGCAACCGGTTTTTCCCCACACTACTTGATGTTTGGATGGAGTCCACAATTGCCTATAGATTCGTTCCTCGGGCTTAATCCTGGAAATGAAGGTGATGTAAATCCAAGGGGATATGTGAAAAAGCTGCAAGAGAGAATGAAATCAGCTTATACAGTAGCATCTGAAGAGGCAAGAAAGTCAGGTCTAAAGAACAAACAGAGGTATGATATGAAAGTTAGAGAGACCAAGTTAGAGCCTGGAGATAAAGTTTTGGTAAGGAATGTAGGACTAAAGGGTAAGAACAAGTTAGCTGACAGGTGGGAGGAAACTGTATATACTGTTAAGGAAATGCCAAATCCTGATGTCCCTGTGTTCAGAGTGAAAGCAGAGGGTATACCAGGCAGAACTCGGATTCTGCATAGAAATATGCTTCTTCCTTATTCTGGATTTCAAGAGGGGGAGGAAGTGCAGTATAAACAACAGAACAGTAGACGGAAACAGACAAAGAAAGAAAGCGGGGATAAACAGGTGCCAGCAGCGACAAAAGATTCATCAGATTCCTCAGAAATAGAGTGTGAAAGTGACACAGAAGAGTGGACAGTGAGAAGAGTATTGAGGACAAGATCAACGGGAGACAAACCTGTACAGCCCTCATCTATTCAAGATGTTTCATCAGTAGTTGATGAAGGTTATAGTTATTCAGGTATGAGTCTAAGTGACAATGATTTTAATAATTGTAATTATTCTTTATCATTTCAGTCCTCAGGGGTTAACGATTCGAGCCATAGTGGAAATGAGCCAAGTCCAACTTCCGAGAGTGTACCTGATGTGTCACAGGGAGCTCTGCCCGCACGACGGTAAACGAGAGTTAAGAAGCAGCCAGACAGATATGGTGAATGTACAAGTTAAGAAAAAAAAATAGACACTCGGAGTTAAGAGAAAATGAAGTGATTAGGAATTCAGTGAATTCAAGGACTTCTTAAGTGAAGATAGTGTTTTATTTTTGTTTTTTATGACTTATGTGAATATTTTTCTAAATAAATGAATCTATGAATGAATTTAACTGATACATGTTGTTTTTTTAAAGATAAACAATTGATGCTGTAATTTTACAGTGTATTCTTATTGAACCCCATCAGCATTTGATACTTGATGAAATTGAAGGTTTAATCTGAGATGATTTGAACATATTCATTTGATATCGGTTGGTTCAGTTGATGCGATTCTTGGACAGTAATGTCGAGGTCTTATGTGTCAAAGGTTTTTGGCAGATTTGGTGTTCAGTATCAGTGATTTTTATGCTTATTTGCTGGATTATTGAATTTGTTGTACATAGATATTGAGTTGATTCAGCACTTTGAATTAAAACATTTGCCTGATATTTAATTTCAGAGAATGTCAGGAGCCATTTAGTAAAAGGGGGGAATATGTAACCAGTGTAAGTAATTAAATGTTTCAGTTTCAATGTTTTAATTATTTCTATTAAGTGTGTTTACGTTTGTGTTGTCAAGTGTGAATGTCCACGTGTGAGTGTTTATTTGTGTGGTGTTACGTATTTGACCATTTCCGGTTTGACTAGTTTCTTTCTATTAATAACTTTCACTAACTTTCCCGCGGCTAACCATTTTCATGCACACTCGGCGCTACACCCTTGATGGGAATAGTCATATCTATCTACAGTAGCTGATTTATATAGTGTGCCTGGTAAATATATTTATTACTTATCTGTATCTTATCATATTTGTAATTTAAAAGTAAAGTCAGTAAGGATTTGTAAATGTTTATTAATTATAATGACTTTATTTCAGGTTTTTATTATATTTCCATCAATAAATGATATACTTGTCAAACCACCACTGATTGACTTGTGTCTTAATTGATGTTCATAATGAACCCAAGTACCGACATGGTGTACATCAATATAAAATTTTGTATGAATTTCAGTCTGGTTTTAGAGGACATTTTTCTACTAAACTTGTTTAATACATTTGTATGATTTTATAAAAGGAAATACATCAAAAGGTTTATATATAGGTATGGTCATGCTCGACCTTCAAAAGGCCTTTGATACTGTAGATCATGAAATTTTATGTAGAAAACTTAATGCCTTTGGATTAAGAAATACAGACTGGTTTAGATATTATTTGTAAAATAGAAAGCAATTTGTACAATTAGAAAATGTTATGTCTGAACCAGATGTAGTAAAATGTGGGTTACCTCAAGGCATTATTTTTGGCCCTCTACTATTTTTGATATAGTCAATGATATGGCTTCTAGTATTGATCCTGACTGCAAACGTATTTTATATGCAGATGATAGTGCAATTTTATTTTCACATAACAGAAAAACTTTGTACTGTTTTAAAACAATGTTCAAACTGGTTAGTTGATAATAAGTTATCACTACACCTAGGAAAAACTGAATTTATTTTATTTGGATCAAGAAAGAAACTTACAAAGGTTCAAGATTTTCACATTAAGTGCAATGGTCACACAATTCATTCTATGGAAAAAGTTAAATACTTAGGAATTTTTATTGATCAAATTTTGAGTGGCGAATTCATTAATGAGTCCATTGTTAAATAAGTTAACAATAGGTTGCGTTTTTTATACAGACAAGCTCGTTTTTAAGATATATGAAGTAAAATGCTATTATGCTCTACTCTTGTTCAAAGTTACTTAGATTATACCAGCTGTACATGGTATGCAGGTTTATCAAAGAGCTTTAAAGAGAAATTACAAATATGCCAAAACAAAATGGTGAGATTTATACTTAATCTATCCCATTTGCATACCATAAACTATAAAGTTCTTAGTACATTAAATTTGGTGAATGTAGAAGATTGGGTAAGACAACTCAGATTAAACCATATTTATAATATATACCATGCCTATGCGCCATCTTACTTATCAGAAAATTTTACTCTAAGATCAGCTGTGTCTTCACGCAACACCAGAGCATCCACTAATGAAGATTTTTTAATACCTCATGTGAAAACATGTCAAACAGACACTTTTTATTATAAAAGCATAAAGGACTGAATTTTTTTTCCAGCCTCTATTAAGTGTACAAAAGGAGAGAGTACTTTTGAGAAACAAGTAAAGAGTTTTATCTTACAAAAAGGCATTTTAGAACATGAAAGTGATATGTTTCAGTACTAGTTTATAAAATATATTTTATACTTTATTTATAATATATAATGTCAATGTTGTCATACTTAAACCTAATTTAGATGTGTATGCTAAAATTTTTGTGCCAAAAGTATTATAGTGCTTTAACGATGGAATATTCATTACAATTTATTGTTATTTATTCTTTAAAGTTATTTAAGATAGGACCGCATTGGAAATAATCTCTCGAGCTTTAATGGGTTATCCTGGTATCTACATGTATCTAGTCATGTTAAATTATTTATTTGTAAAATCTTGATTACCAACTTTCATCTTTCATAAGATCATGTATAATTATATGTATTTGTTTTATGTATGATGACATGATACCAAATAAATACTACTACTACTACTAAAAGTTATAGCCAAGATTAAAAAGATTATAATAATACATTAAACTCCAATATCAAGGTCAGAAGTTCAAGGTTATTGGTATTGAATGAAAGATCTTTTCACAAGAATTACATATAAAGTATGAAAGCCCTATCCTTTACTCTTTAAAAGTTATTGCCAAGGTTAATGTTAAGTACGGAAATCTCCAAGGTCAGGGTCAAAAGGTTAAGGTTATTGTTATCCAATAAATGTTCTTGCTACAAAGAATACTTATGTGAAGAATGGAAGCTTTAGCCCAAACCGTTCAAAAGTTATTGCCAAGGTTAATGTTTTTTCATACGTCCAAAAATCTCCAAGGTCAAGGTTATTGGTATCCAATAAATGCTATTGCTACAAAGAATACATTTGTGATGTATGGAAGCTCTACCCTTAACCGTTCAAAAGTTATGGCCAAGGTTATGATTTTTTGAAAGTAGGTCAATTTTTTAGGTCAAGGTTAAAGAGTCAAAGGTCTTTATATCAAATGAAAGGTCTTGTCACAAGGATTGAATATGTAAAGTATAGCTCTTACCCTTAAAAAGGTATCGTCAAGGTTTATTTCTTAAAAGTAGGTCAAATTCCAAGTTCAAGGTCAAAGGGTCAAAGATCTTGGTATCCAATGAAGCGTCTTTTTACACGGATTACATATGTGAAATATGAAAGTTATAGTCTTAACTGTACAAAAATTATTGCCAAGGTTAAAGTTTTTTATAAGTAAGTATATGTTCAAGGTCGAGGTCAAAAGGTCAAGGTTGGTGATCTGCAGTAAAGGTCTTTCCACAAAAAAATATATTCATGAAGTATAAATACCCTGCTATCCCTTATTCAAACTTTATGGCCAAAGTAAAAATTTGAATTTTTTTTTGTGTAAAAGTGGGTCAAATTCCAAGGTCAAAGTCAAAAGGGTCAAACTTGGTGGTATCCAAAGAAAGGCCTTGTCGCAAGGCATATACATGTGAAATATGAAAGTCACAGCTCCACTAATTCAAAAGTTATGGACAAGGTTAAAGTTTTTGCGGTCAAACAGAGAGACAGACAGACAGCTAGACGGACACGACAAAAACTATATACCCCGGAAACTTTGTTAACGGGGGCATAAAAAGATTTTGGAAATATTTTTAAAGTAATCTCTTCTACATAATAAAAATCAATTATACATATATGAATATCTTTCTAAAATGTTGATTTTAAGGGGTCCAAAATTGATTCATCTTATATACATGCTTAGTATTGTTTATAGAATTTTTTATTATTGATAAATGTTATATTTACTTGTAGGGTTACAAAGACGACATATTTCAAAAGAGTTATCAGCATAGGCTGTAATGAGTCTTATCTGTAAAAAGTAAATGAGTACAATATGTATGAAGCAGGATAAAAAAAACGCATAAAACATTTACGGAGTATTTTTAAAACCAATTCCTTTTAACATTCAAGACTCAGGGGCCGGGTGGGGGTGGGGTTCGTTACCGACTTACATATATCGCTTACCAACAGCTACTAGCTATAATTACATTACTTTTCATCTAGCTGCCTCCTCAAAATTCTGAATTGAAAACATGGTAGCATAGGATGAAATGCAAGGGATAGAAATCAAGGTCCATTCAAACAATACAAATTGTGAGAAAAGCAATTTGGGACCTCCGACATTAGAGAGGGATCAGGTGCCATGGATGCACGAGAATTACCTGTTGACCGATCACACCTGTCGTGTGATTTTAGTATAATCAGGTAAACGGAAATAAAGAAAATAAATTTATGAACAAAAAAAGCGTAAATATATTGACTTTAAAATTCTAATGACATCAAACAAGGTAATTGTATTGTAGGCGCTATAACCATTAACTCATTCATATCAAAATATGTTAATTAGATGTGTCAGACTAAGTATTATTTATTTTTATTATAAGTCCACCGGGATATATCGTATAGACATACGAATGGAAATAACAATTACATGTATTCTTAATTGACAATACGCTATCGTTATATCTCAATGTCGAGTTGAAGCCACAGTCAGTGCTTTCTTCTTTGCATGTATAAGATTGTGGAAAAATCCTTCTTCATATGAATACAAAAAAGGTCTGCTACGTAATTACAAGGCGCAATTGGTATCCATAGATAATGTCAATCAGAAACTCGAGCATCTCTTCAGTATCAACTTCATTGTACACTGTGTGTGCAATCAGAATTTTTTTTAACAAAATAATACATCAGCATAAGACATGCATGAATAGTTTAGTAGTGATTTTGATAAAACTTGTTACAATTTTGGAAAACAACAGAAAAAACAGTACTGTTTAACAACACTATATCATGGGTATTATATCACTATATCATCAGTAAAAAAAATCTGTTGGAGATAAAAACTCACAAGAGAGCCCTTGGAACCATTTACGGAATATGCCGACGGCTACTCTCATTCTGTATTTTTTATTCTGTTTGGAAGATAAGCCAATAAATAACAAGTTAATCATTTATTTTCATTACATGATAAATACAATTGTTTATGATAAACTATAAACATTTACGAATATAACTTCCTTATCCTGTCATATTTTTTGTCGCTTTAACTATGTGCATAATTATTTCATACAAGTAGTATCTGGATTACGGAAGTTCTTTGTTCTTTTTTTAGCAATAAAATGCTAAAATTTATAGTTGTGAGCTTTTTCTTGTTCCTTTTTGAAGGTAAGTCTAAAATGCTAAACCTCATATAACAAATGCAGAAATTTAACTCCGTAGAACTTTTAGGATGAAGTATAGCTTATTTTATGCAGAATTATGTTTTAATTACAAGTGGGTAAGTTTCTTACATTTTGCTTTTGCTGTTTTTTTATAAATATGAAATTTTGCAAAAAAAAAAAAAACCCACTCTTTGCCAACTACATGTAATGTGAAAGTGTAATTTCATCAATATTATCTCTCAACAAGAGGCTCAGGAGCAAATCGGTCACCTTAGCAACTGCCTATGTAAAACCTAGAAGCAAAAATAAGTTAGGTATTGAAAAGTTTAAATAAAAAGTGGGTTCAAGTGAGGAGGTCAAGGTTGGTATTTGAACAAATTTCAATCTATTCTTCCTAGGGATACTTTTGAATAAATATGATACATAATGGTTTTGCTGATTATATAAGATAAAAGTTTTCATTGAAATAGCCTTTATATTCCTTTGTATAACTCAGTATGAAGCACTTTTATGGCTCCTCTTTTCTCCTAGATGGTCATGATTTGAACATTTGAATATACATTCACTACCCGAGGATGCCTCTATATAAATATGAACAATCACAGCTTTGCTGTTCTTGAGAAGATTTTGTAAAAGATTTTTCCTATGTTAAACTTTGATACCCGTTTGTGGCCCACCCTACCCCTGGTATGTTAATGATTTGATCAAACTTGAATCTTCACTACCAGAGGATGCTTCCATATCACTATAACCAAACATGGCTTTACTGTTCTTGAGAAGAAGATTTTTAAAGTTTTCCCCAATGTATTCCTGTGTTACATTTTGATCCCCTATGATGGCTCCACCCTATCCTTTGAGGTCATGATTTAAACAAACTTGAATCTATACTACCAGAGGATGCTTCCTCATGAGTTTAAACATTCATTTTTCATAGCTCAGTGGTTTTTGAGAAGATTTTTAAAGATTTTCCCTATGTATTCCTACGTTAAACTTTGACCCCCCCCCAATCATGGCCCCACCCTACCCCTGGGGGTCATGATTTGAAAAAAAAAAACTTGAATCAATACTACAATATTTTTACTATGTATTCCTATGTTAAACTTTGATCCCCCATTGTGGTCCCACCCCACTCCCGGGGAAATGATTTCAACAAAATTGAATCTACACTACCTCAGGATGCTTTCATATGAGTTTAATTTTTCATGGCACAGTTGTTCTTGAGAAGTATAATTTTTTAAAAATGCCATTAATTTTTTACTAATTCATACTCATCATCCCTTAGAAGATGGCCTAGCCCTTCAATTGAACAAACTCAATCCCCTTTACCCAAGGACACCTTGTGGCAAGTTTGGTCAAAATTGGCCCTGTGAAAAGTTTACGACAACAAGGACGCCGACAGACAACAGACAAATTTTGATCAGAAAAGCTCACTTGAGCATTCGGCTCAGCTGAGTTAAAAATGACAAAAATACATAGTTATGAAAACTTAACTTCCGCATCGTAGAAAGAGCCTTGATTTTTAGCTCTACTGGTCAGAGACCAGAAGAACTTATGCGATAGTTAGGTGTCCGTCGTCCGTCTGTCTGTCTGTCTGTCTAGCTGTCTGTTTGTCTGTTAACAATTTTTCAAAATGCTACCCCTCCTACAGTTTTGGTCTGATTTTAATATAACTTTGCACACTAGTAGACTACACTAAGATACATAAAATAATGCACTGGTTTTTGATTTCGATGAACGATGTTGCCATGGTTACTAAAAATAGACTTTTCTGTGAAATTCCTTTGAAATGCTACTCCTCCTACAGTTTTATTCTGATTTCAATATAACTTGGCACATAAGTAGAGTGCACTAAGATACATAAAATAATGCATCGGTTTTTGATTTCGATGAACGATGTTGCCATGGTTACTAAAAATAGACTTTTCTGTGAAATGCCTTTAAAATGCTACTCCTCCTACAGTTTTATTCTGATTTCAATATAACTTGGCACATAAGTAGACTACACTAAGATACATAAAATATAGCATCAGTTTTTGATTTCGATGAACGGTGTTGCCATGGTTACTAAAATGGAATTTTCTGTGAATTTTTTTTTAAACGCTACTCCTTCTACAGTTTTGGTCTGATGGCAATGGTTTCTTTTCTCATCCTTTGTTATAAGTACAAACCAGTAGAGCTACAGTCTCGACAGAGACTTCTGGTTAGATAAATATTGGTTCAACGTTTGTTCCTTATCGTGTTCATTACGCTTGTCAGCAAATACAAGCAAATGTTAAGCCGAGAATTGACTGATATTTTTCAAACTGTTACTCCACGACTTTAACAATTATTTTTTCTGAGTGTCCATGTCGCCAACTGAACCTACCTCGGATGATTTTAGATGTCCATGATTTCTTTGCTTCAAATTGTATTGTTTTAGAGGAGTTTTGATATTAATATTGTGCGTTATCTTCGTATTTCACAACAATATTGTTTCTAAGTATTCCATTCATATAAAAATGTAAACATTATTTAATGTTGTTCAGTGGGCCTTTGCCAATTATTGTAATTGTGTTTGTGCCAATAAAGTATTGTATGAAATCTTTGATATGAAATACAAATTGTTGAGGTGCATTAAAATACATACAATCAAACATTCAATATGGTAAAGCGCTATAAAAAATCATTTATGCTTTTTGATTTGCAGGATCCTCTGGAACCCTTGTGAACTCGAAGATTGGAGATGATATTTGCCTAAATTTTTCAATAATTGGAGAAGATATTTCAGATATTATTCTAAGAAATGGAAAAGCATTGTGTTATTTTGTGTCTGACATTATTTATACAAATCCAAGCGGGTGGCCGAACAGAACCTTTAGCTGTAATGTATCAGGAAAACATATGTCTATTTGTATAACTAACTTACAGAAGGAAGATGCCGGACAGTTCTCTTTGGGGATTGGTGTTAATGATTACAGGGAAAACATGACACTCTCTGTTACTGGTAAGGTGATGGATGTTTCTTTTTCTCAGGCACCTGATCCTACTTGTTTTCCCCTTCTATACAAGTACTATACTCATGGAATCAGAATGTTCAAAGAAGACCAGTTGTCATCGATTTCGTGGGTCATCCTTATCGACAGATAACTAGTAACATTTTCACTAAAAATATTTTCTCTGTGTGTTTATTCATGAATCTTCTGTATGTACGACCGTTCAATCGGTAGAGCGCTTTCTCCGTGATCGGGAGGTCGTGAGTTCGTATCTGGGCCGCGACTGACCTTGTCGTTAAAATTGAAAGCAACTGTTCCTTCGCCATGCGCTCGGCACTTTGAAGTGAAAATTAGGTTCCTTCGGATGAGACCTTAAAAAGCGAGGCCCCGTGTCAGCGGCAGGCGTTGGCACGATAAAGATCCCTCACTGCTCAATGGCCCTGAGTGCCGAGTAAAGGTCAAAATTTGAAGCCCTTCACCGGCATACGGTGACGTCTCCACATGAGTGAAAAATTCTCGAGAGGGACGTTAAACAATATACAATCAATCAATCAATCTGTATGTACGACGTACTTACATATTTACTTCCCTATATAACCAACAAAGGTTTGCTGGCTTCCATTTTAAAAATTAGCGAAACGGTGACGCTGCCATGTTTTCTATAATATTGAAGGGTATGCAGCTTTTATCTGCAAGTCCTACTTTACCAGTAAATTAAATTAAATGATACGTTCACAGACTTGTTATTACATAATGCTATATAGCACCTTCTGTTTTGCATTATGAACCGACACTTATCTCAGGTCTCCGAGAGCAAAACATTGACTTCGCCGTTATAACCATACATAATTTAGTGAGCTTAGTGCTCATAGTACCTTTAGTTTGTTATATATTTTTTTAATTTATGTTTAAAACTTTCAATATGTAGATATATTTACAATCTCATTGTGTTAACAATTCATTTACAATTATTTTAAATGCAAAATCATAATAATCGCCTCAATGCTTTTTCAAACATCGGGTTCGATGCCAATTGACTTTCGGGAACTTTCAATAATGAGTAAGATAAATAAGGGAAGTTGACGAGAGAAAAGTTAGTCATCATGCATTTCGTAGAGCTTAATCGTTAAATTACCATTAACGTCCTTTTCAAGTAAAATATCCAGATGTGTCAGACTCTGCGGAATCTTTTACCCGGTATCTCAAGCTCACTAGGATCGTTTCGACATAAGAATGGAAATAACCATTATTTATTGACAATACGCTGTCGATATTTCTAAATGTAGAGTCAGAGGTCACAGCAAGTGTTTTTTTTCTTTTCACACATAATAATATGCGCAAATTCTGCTTTACATGAAAAACATCTAAATTAAGTTAATTGGGTTAACAGAATTTGTTTCCAATTATTTACTACCATGCTTTCTCATTAATTCTAAATTCCTTTACGCATAAAGACATTGAGCATAAATTTATATAGTGGTTTTTATTATGATAAAATAAATTTTGACACGGTCCCTGTATGCACAGGTTTGCGGGAGTTATCGTTCTTTGCGCATTGCCATGCGTAGTATTTGCAATTAAGTTCTGGCGCCATTTATGCAAGCTGTTCGGCGAGCAGCTCGTTTTTCTCTCCATGCAGGAGGGTCATCCATACGATCTTCGTCCAAGAGATCGGACTGTGCTTGACCTTTTAAGATCGTGCGACGACTCATCAGACGAAATGAGTGACAACCAAACAGATTTAGTGGCCTCCGGCGGCTTGGCCACAACGACATCCACAGAGGAACTTCGGGCTACCACGCCGCGGATACATGCAGTCCCAAGAGTCCCAAATATATCAAGTGAAATACTCGTTCTAGAGAAGGAGCTCCAGACCTTAGAACTACATAAACGAAAGATGCAACTCCTTCAGAATATTGATGCTTGTAAACAGACTATAGCGGCCATGCAAGAGAAAGACAGCCCTGGCCCAAGCCCAAGTACAACTCGCGCACCTGAGAATCATGCGACTGCTTCTGGAGTTGAGCCTACACCGAATGTACAACCCCCGCAAGGTACGGTTGACCTCAGTAATCTTATGAACTTATTCCCCTCTCATGTTCCTACTGCATTTACACAGAGCCCATCCAGTAATAAAGGGAAAGTAAGACTCGTTCATAACTACGTTTGGCTTGACCCCATTATGCAACAAGAGAAGGAGGATCTTCTCACACTTACCAACACTGGAGTGAAGATTAACAAAAAGCTTGATCGTGACTATTATAAACTGTCCATCGAACAATGGGGCTATGGTAATGCTGCCATTATGCAGGAAATGATCATTAATCAGGAACTGGATGACCAGGGAGTACGTGACTACCTGGAGTATACCAAATACATTAATCGCTTATTCAACAAGTACGTCAGAGGTAGTGTCCTTCTCTTTGACCGTGAGTACAGGGAACTGCAATTTAAGGAAAAGTTTCGATGGGGTGTATCTCGTCCTCACCTTCAGGATTTTCAACTGATCCCTAAACCCAACAGCCTTACCATGCAGACCCTGCAAGGATCATTGGGAACTAACGCTAGGAAGGAGGGTACCTCCAAGCAGAAAGGAAGTCGACGTGGTCCATTCACACCTGACGGCAAAGAGATTTGCAGGAAATTTAATATGGAAACATGTGACTTTACTAACTGTAAATTGCAGCATTGTTGTTTTGTTTGTTATTCACAAACTCATAATGCACTGTCTCACCCAAAAAACTAGGGAATGGGACGGGTTGCTGCTCTGACCCCTCCTCAGGGTTAAAGTACTCTGTTTGGGAATTTTATTTACAAGATGATTTTGATCGCAACTTTTTATGCGAGGGGATAAAAGAGGGCTTTAGAATTATTGATGAGGGAGCTGAGCAGCGACTTGTCCCATGTGAAGTTGATAATTATCAGTCATGTTTTCAATATGCAGAACAAGTTGAGAAACAGATACTGTATGAATTGTCAAATGGAAATTATGTGGCTACTTGTGCCAAACCTACTATTGTTAGTGCCTTGGGAGCTATCCCTAAATCACATTCTAAGGTTAGGCTTATCCATGATGCTAGTCGCCCATTGCATATGTCTATTAATGATTATGTACAGTCAGATACTTCATGTTCATACATGGATTTACGTGTTGTTAGCAAACTCATTAGTGAAGGTTGTTATCTTGCAAAGATAGATCTACAGTCTGCATATAGATCAGTCCCCATCCACCCTTCTAACTATTGTGCTACTGGGTTAAAATGGCAGTTTGTAAATGCTACGTCGCCAACATATTTGTATGACACTAAGCTTCCCTTTGGCGCTGCTAAGAGCCCTCAGATTTTTCAACGGCTTAGTAGTGCAGTCTGTAGAATTTTAAAGAAAGTGTATGGTTATACTGCAATTGCATATCTTGATGATTTTTTGATTTTTGGGAAGAACTTTTATGAATGTTCAAGAGCATTGTATACACTTCTTAGCCTACTTAGAAAACTAGGTTTTGCTATTAACTGGTCAAAGGTTGAAGGTCCCTCCCAGCAGCTGGTATTTCTGGGGGTGGTAGTAGATTCAGTGACAATGACTCTATCTTTGCCATCAGCAAAGCTACAAGATTTCAACAATTTTTTGGGAACTTTTTCTCGGAGAAAGCGAGCTAGTGTAAGACAGTTGGAAACACTTATTGGAAAGCTCAACTGGGCCTCCCAAGTGATATGTGGTGGTCGTACATTTCTCCGTCGAGTGTTGGATTTGAAAAATGCTGTTACTGAGAGACATCATAAAGTGTTGCTCACTGATGATTTCTTTGCAGACCTTCAGTGGTGGATATCATTCATGTTGATATTCAATGGCACGTGTCATATACAGGACCCACGCCCCATCACCACACTCCAGACAGATGCTTCTTCCGAAGGAGGTGGAGGATACTACAATGGCGACTACTTTTACATTAATTGGCCATTAGATCTACCAGCTTGTGCCATGGCCCATATTAATGTTAAAGAATTTATCGCTATTTTCTTGTCTGTGTGTAGGTGGAGTAAGTACTTTGTGAATAGTAAAGTGATCATACATAGTGATAATTCTTCGGCCGTGTCGTGGATTAACAAAGGATCTTCCAGGATTCCCCTTGTACAGTTCATGTGCCGCATTCTGTTCTGGATATCTGCCCTGTATAATTGTGTTATCAGTGCTAAATACTTACCAGGCAAACAAAACAACATAGGGGATGCATGTTCCCGTCTCCATGAGCCGGGTCAACTTACAAAACTTTATTCCTTAGTGCCTTCCCTACAACACGATAACTTTTCTATTGCAACATTGTTGTCTCATATGTCATTGCCATTTATCTTTGCCAGGTGGATTCACTGTACAGTCCCTACAAGACCAAGCATCCGCTTTGAAAAGAAAGGCATGGGCTAACTCAACAACTTCCACTTACCGCACTCATATGAAGACATACCTGGAATTTTGTGACCATATCAGTGTGCCCCCACTACCAGCAACTTCAAAAACATTACAGTTATATGCGACTTACTTGGCAAAAGTGAAGTGTTTCAAATTTTGTTCAATTCAGCAATACTTGAATATTATACCGCACATGCACAAACTTTGTGATCTACCAGACCCCATTCCAGAGGATTACCAGTTGAAATATTTGCTCATGGGTATTAAGCGAGAATTGGGTACCGCCCAATTTCCTGTTGATTCGATAACACCATCGCATCTTCTCCGGATGAGATCTTTCCTGGACTTTTCATCAGTTGAAGACTTGGGCTTTTGGTGTGCTTGTTTAATAGCTTTTTACGGTCTGCTTCGCCCAGGCACCATTGCAATTACAGGACCTTTTGAGACATCAAAACATGTCAGAAGAGTGGATTTGATGCCTTGTTCATGGGGCTACCTACTTTGCTTACGACATACAAAGACAATTCAGTTTCGAGAAAGGGAGCTTAATGTTATCCTTCCTCAAGTTAATGGGGAAATGTGTCCAGCATCAGCCCTGCAGGCTTACCTTCATCTTACAAGAGGAGCAGATCTTTTTGGGCCCCTTCTTCTCACAGGAAAAGGTTCGGTTTTTACCTACAGCACTTTCCGCCAAAAGCTACACTCTATACTTGTACAAGCAGGAATAGATGACAGTAACATCAAGGGTAATTCTTTTCGACGTGGTGGAGCCACCTGGTTAAGTCGGATCGGTGTGCCGATGGATCAGATCAAAGCGATTGGATACTGGTCGAGTGATGCAGTGCTAAGATACATTGACCCTCACTTTTCAAATTTACTGGATACCATGGTCCTCTTTGGTAAATCACTTCCTAATGCTAAATAGTCTGGTATTATTGTTACTTTTAACCTTACAATTCAAGACATGTTACAAATCAGTTTTTTCTTATTATTCCCCACAAATTGGGATTGGGGGTTTTTGTAACTATTATTTTTCTCATATTCTTAAATCATGTTTTATGTGTATATGCGTTTGATGTATTTTTGGTCAATAAATTACGCCACTTTGATTTTTGTTCTATTAGTAACAGGACTTGAGTCAAAATCATATTTTTAGGAGTAGTAACATTGTCAGTTATGCCTGCATCTGATGTTCTTGTTAACCAGACAATAACGCTTGAATGTCTGTTAGAAAATGGTCAACCGGGAGCTGCCTTCAGATATGGAAAAAGAGTATGTCTTTTTGATTATTCTTTGTGTAGTGGATGTCAGTTATTTACGTCACTTGAGTGTCCAAACAACCACACCTACAGGGCATCATTAACTGTTGATTCTTCCTGGCACAAAGTAACCATGTATTGTCAGCCGGCTTTTGGAGGTCCAAAAAGCAACAAAATTACATTAAATGTTATAAGTGAGTATAGGTAAGAATTACGTTAAAGCTTCACTTGAAAACAATGGAGTCAGTATTTTAAATTGAATACATGTGAAGATGTTGAAGTGGAATTATTTGTACAATTTATAAAGAATTTTAAAAACCGATTTATAATCTGAAAAGATTAATTTGAGGCCTTAATTATGTTTTTGGGGTACGTACTGATAGTTGAAATAGCTATCATAATTACAATCACAATTTAGAAGATTGTCATGTACTCATTTCCGCTAATCCTAAAGTCAAGCGACTCAAATATACCCAATATTTTCTTCAGGTGTACTTTTGAATCATGATAATCTTATCAAATGTATTGCAAAAATGATCGGAATCTTCAATCTCTATATAAAAAAAAATAAATGATCAAAATGTTAACCAGTTAAGCACTGGTGTCTAAAACATATGTTTGACAATAAATTGACTTAAATTGACCTGAACTGTGATGCTGAAAAGCTGAACAAATGATTTTTAAAAGAGACCAGTAGAAATAATAACAAGCTAGATTTCTGTTCACCTGACATGTCTCTTAAAATATTAAAATACATCTTTTCTTGACATATTCTTCTATAGGTTTATCCTCGATACTTAAATAACTTAATTTATCTGAAGTTTCAGTAGAATTAAATAATTTCGGGGTATAATAGCATATGACATACCCCTTTCTATATTGCATTCGTGATTCTCGCTCGTTTTATATTTTCATATTTTATAACGACTTTAACAGTTTTCGGGAGAGCTACTTTTAATTTTTTTTTATTTTTAGTGCCTGTATCTACTCTGGTCCTGACACCGTCTCAATTAACAGGCAGCAGGGGTGAGACGATAACTGTGACCTGTCAAACAGAATATTGTAACCCACCAATCACGATCACGTGGTATAAAGCAACTTCTGACGTCACCAGTCAAGCCACGCCCACAGAAGATTCAAATCAAGATCTTGTTAGAACTACATCAGTATTGCGGTTCACTAGCATGGTAGGAGACAACGGTCAGCAGGTGTATTGTATAGCCAGCAACACTCAGGGACGTAGTGTAGAATCCAACAGATATACCATAGACGTGAAATGTGTGTACTAGATTCACATAAGTTGCTATATTTCATTAAATAGTTTTTAGTCCTTACATAAGCCAGAATCATTTGATTATACAACACTTACCTTTGAAACAAAATGGTGGGAGTAAACCTTTCCCGTAATTTAATTCTTGTACTTGTAATGATTCAATGCTACATCTTGTCCGCAAATACAATTTATCATTGAGTCAAATGCTGACGGACAATTTTCATACTAATTGTTAGTCATTTATACACTATACACTTGGGTTTACATTAGCTTATTATCAGTAGTGTTATAAATATTGAAACAACTTATCTTTTCTTATATTTCATGCTAATATCTTCGAAAACATCTTAATAGCAACTGAAAATAAAAATTGTCCACTGTATTCCCTAATCCCACTCCTGATGTTTCGTAGGTCTGCGTATGCTTTGCTCCTATTTTGTATTGTTTTATGGACTTTGATATTTAATACTGTTCGTTATCTCCATATCCTTCCTTCATTATTTCCAATATTATCTCAAATGCTGTTTCACAAACTGTGACATCATTATCTTTATGTTTTTCTCAATGAAGAGATTTCTAGGATGTTCTTGAGATAGCTAAAATTCCATGATTATTTCAGATGTAAAAATCTTACCAGCCAATATGTTAAAGGTAGTTACTGAGCAAAGCAATGTCTGGATCTTCTGTTATACTGAGAATCCAGAAGACCATGCTGAGTACCGCTGGACTAAGATCAATTCTAACAGTTCCTCTATAGTGTCAAGAGGTCAACTTTACGTTATACAGACCGCCACCATTGAGGATGGGGGTACATATATCTGTACAGCTACAAACTCTGTGGGGAACTCCAGCGCTTCTGTTGATGTTTCTGTACAATGTGAGTATTAGAGTTCTGCCGAAGAAACAAACGCCTGTACATTACACCTTTTATTAATAATGTTTGACATTTGTCTCAATTCCTGTGAATACATTGAATATTTAGCTTTCAATATTGTACCTTTTAATCCAGAACACTAAAGTTATTCAGGAAAAGAATGATTATGTTATAAATCAAACAATCCATATCTTTATTCCATTCTAGATAAACCACTTGGACCGGTATTGGTACATGTTGATTGTAGGTCTACAGAAGCGTACGTTATATGGACGTCGCCCTCCACAAACTATATTGATAACATACACCATACTCTTCAGCTCAGCGAAAATAAAAACTTTTTTGTAAATGCATCTTTTGAAGAAATGAATATAACAGATGATATAGAAATAAGCAAGTATAAAGTTACCAACCTTAAGCCTGGATCGGTATATATATTTAGAGTTTTGACCTCAAACCACTACGGCATCGCTCTGTCCAATAACCAGTCATGTGTAACAGTCCCAGAAAGGGTGGAGGGTATGTACAATGATCCTAGATCTTCAAGCTTGGAATGATCTAACATATAAGAATATAACATGGCAAACTTTTTACCTAGATACAAATAAGGGATGTCCTACAGAGCAGATAATTGGAGGGGCACTAGGTGGCGCTGTATTCACCATTATTCTGCTGATTGTTCCATATGCTTTATGCAAATACAGAAAAGAAAGGAAAAATGAAGGTTAGTTTTCTGCATTATTCAAAATTTTGTTTATTAATGAAAACGGTAAAGATAAAAAAGACATAATTGTCAATAAATTCTTGGTATCAGTAAAGTAAAATAAAATTGAACTTTAAACATATGATGATTAAATAAATGAAATTTTTGTAAATCAATTTTACATTTTGATTGATTATCGCAAAACATATATATTGTTATGAAATATATTAAAATGGAAAGTATATGTATTCTATAAGAAGTAAAGGTTAGTTACCTGCATTATTCCAAATTTTGTTTAGTAATGAAAAAGGTGAAAATAACAAACACATTTGGAAGTTTATTTAAAAAATGTTTTTTTTTACATGTTTGACATCACTGAAAAAAAAAAATTTAGTAATATTAATCATAGATAAATTAAATAATTTCTTCAAACATTTTATATTCAATGAATATCGTGAAAAATGTTGTTATTGTTAAATATTTATGAAAGTGTTAAGTATATTTTCTGTTATAGACAAAAACAAAGAGACTCTGGACAGGTATGGATTTAAGAAGTCTTTCACTTCCATGAGGATTTCTTATTTCATGCATTATTCCTTAAAAAATATTCAGAACGAGATAATTTAAAACAAAGAAAAATGAGTGAGATAGTTTTCAAGGAAAAATAAAGGTCAGTTAAAATGTCTGTTTTTAATATATGTCTTTTAACTTTCTTAAAGATTTTTACTTTTTATTCTTATTCCTTGGAAAACTATTTCCAATTTTTTTAAAGTTCCCTTGAGTTAAATTAATAGACGAAAAGTATATGAAAATTTATGGAGATGCATACTTTTTTTTAAGTAAACAAAAGACAAATGTGATTATCTCCCGTGAAGATCACCATTACCAGGGAATTTCAAATACAGGTAATGTTTGATTACATGATGGTTATATAAAGTTCACTGTATGATGACCTATGTCAATTTTTTTCCTCTTTTCGACAAAAAAGTAGCTGCAGATCTCTAGCGTTATGGTTTTATATAATTGTCTTTGTCTTAACCTGATTATTCTCATTCTCTATGTATATGAGTTCCACCAGTTTGCTTCAGGGATTTACGTTTTACCTTTGATACACCTGAGAAAGTGTCACCCAAATTCACACTTGTATATATTTTATCCATCTCCCAACCCTTTATAATCGTCTCTACAAGTGATAAACTCGTTTGATTAAAATTATTTGTTAGATTGCTAAAAATTCACTTTAAGCGAGTTTATTGCCTGTCGATACAACTATAAATGGTTGGGAGGTGGATAAAATATACATATTGGCTACAAAAAGTGTCTATAATTAGGGATTGAAAGGTATTTGATTGACCGATGCTGGAAAGTGGAGAAATTCTCCCCAAAGTGCGCAAAAAATATTGCGCCGTAAATTGCACCTTTTTTTAATAACGGGATCTGTAGCATTATGGGCAAAAACAAATATATAAAACCATAACGCTACAAATCTGAGGCTAATAAAAAAAAATAGTACAGAAGGGCTAATATCTTACGTCTACTGCACAACTGGTATATAAAAAGTTGAAAATATGTCAATTTTCTTCAGATTATGTACAGGGTGTCCCAAAACATATGTTAAAATTTTAATTGTTATAAAAATTTTATGCCTCAAGTTATATGAATGAAATTTAATATACGAGGGTTGATCCAAAAGTAATGTCACAACTTTGATAAAATTGCTATAATCGACGTAGAGCAGCAAAATTATACATAATGGAAGCTTTATTTATTTCAAAGTAGATCTAAAAAAATTCAAAGGAATAGAATTTATACTTTCCAAAATATCTGATTTTAAACAATGTGCATTTATGCTAGTCGCCGCACCTTAATATAACGTCATATGACGGATACGCACCGTCATCTTTTTAAGTGTTTCCCCTTCGTTTCATTAAGAATTATTTGTATTCACAAACACTTTCACCAATTCACCTTTCTTTTAGAATTGTTGGTACCATTATGCACTCACTCTTTTCATAATGAAGACCCCTGATAATTTTTTCGCTCACCTGAGCCGAAGGCTCAAGTGAGCTTTTCTGATCACATTTTGTCTGGCGTCCGTCTGTCTGTCTGTCTGTCTGTCTGTCTCTCCGTCTGTCTGACTTTTCACATTTCGACTTCTTCTAAAGAACCACTGGGTCAATTTCAACCAAACTTGCCACAAAGCTTCCTTGGGTAAAGGGAATTCAAGTTTGTTCAAATAAAGGGCCAGGCCCTCATTCAAGGGGAAATAATTGGGAATTAGTGAAAAATTGCTGGCATGTTTTAAAAATATTCTTCTCAAGAACCACTGTGCCAGGAAAGATGAAACTTATCTGGAAGCACCCTCAGGTAGTGCAGATTCAAGTTTGTTCAAATCATGACCCCCGGGGGTAGGGCGGGGCCACAATGGCCGACCAAAGTTTTACATAAATATATATATAGGACATTTCTTAAAAATTTTCTGAAGAATAACAAAGCAATAATTGATCATATTTATATGGAAGCATCCTCAGATAGTGTAGATTCAAGTTTGTTCAAATCATGACCCCCGGGAGTAGGGCGGGGCTACAATGGCCAACAAAAGTTTTACATGGAAATAAATAGGAAAATCAGGGTTCTCCATCATTTGAAATTTTACTGTGTTGCAGAGTTTACGCGAAGCACTGAAATTTCGCAGTATTTTCGCGACAAAGTATCAAATTCGCGACTGAATCATTATTCATTATAATTACAAAATAATACATGCATACATTTATTTAAAAATCGCTAATTCGTTACACAAATAGTATGGTCGTACATATAGATAAAAGTAAAACCACGTTTTAGAAAAGCAGAGGAAATTCTGACCGAATCAGTCGAACTACCTTACATTTTTGAAAGTAAATTTGCCATGATTATTTATCATTTTTCTTCATCGAGTTATCGCATTACAAAAAAGGAAACTTCAGAACAGTAAAATATTTTAAGAGTTCCTTGTTTATGTTGAAAAATTGTACGCAATTTATTTACATTAATTAGACTTCGATACGATGTTATGTTTGACTTACAGTGCTATTATAATTCTAGAGCCGTGGCTCTTTAGTCTGTCCTCCATAAGTTAAATGTTACCATACCCTCTTTTCTTTTTTTATTCTTTTTTCATTGTATGTTTATTGCTATACTTTGCACATACATTATGCCTCTAATTAATGCTATTGTATCATAATTATATTTATTATTTTTCTTACAATTATGACGACTAATTTATATATTGTACCTCATGTACCACTGATGTTGGTGTGAGTGAAATAAATGAACTTGAACTTGAACTTGAAAGACATTTATATGTATTTTTTAAATAATACAATGAATTTTGCCACTGCAAATTAACCGTTACATGGAATTGTGAAAACAAATTATTTATCTTTGTTCCGTCATGCGTAAAGTCCAGCGAGGGTCTACGAGATAATTGATTATGCAAGGTGAAGCCCTAGTAATTAAGTGCTCTAACTTTTACGTTAGAATTGTTTGATTAAATTTTAAGTTTGAGAGAACATGTGTGTTTTATCACAGATCTTACTGTGTCGGCAAAATTTTTACTGTGTCGCATGCATAAAATTTGAATCGTTACTGTGTCGGAGAAAAATTTACTGTGTTGGGAGCAACACAGTAAAACAGCTCATGGAGAACCCTGGGAAAATTCTTTGAAAATCTTCTTCTCAAGAATAATTAAGCCATAATTGAGCATATTTATATGGAAGCATCCTCAGGTATTGTAGATTGAAATTTGTTCAAATAATGATCCCCGGGGGTAGGGCAGGACCAAAATGGCCGATCAAAGTTTTACATAGGAATATGTAGGAAAATTCTTTAAAAATCTTTTTCTCAAGAATAGAAAAGCTATAATTGATCATATTAATATGGAAGCATCCTCAGATAGTGTATATTCAAGTTTATTGAATTCATAACCCCTTGGGGTAGGAGGGGGCAAAATGGCAAACCAAAGTTTTACATGGAAATATATAGGAAAATTCTTTTAAAAATCTTCTTCTCAAGAAGAGCAAAGCCATAATTGATCATAATTATATGGAAGCATCCTCAGGTAGTGTAAATTTAAGTTTGTTCAAATCACGTACCCTAGGGGTAGGGCGGGGCCACAATGGCCGATCAAAGTTTTACATAGACATTTATAGGAAAATTCTTTAAAAATCATCTTCTCAAGAATAGCAAAGCCATGATTGGTCATAGGATTACTTTTGGATTTAAACTTTTCAATAATAAACCAATTTCTACTTTTTCAGAACCATAGTGTGCTCAGGTGAGCAATGTGGCCTATGGGCCTCTTGTTTTGAACAGTAGCATAAGACAAACTTAAAAATTCACATGTCACTCTATACGTCTGTCTTTTTTGACAATGTCAGACACCATTGAACGTGTCCGTCCGATCTCCTATATTTCGGTATTTTTATCCTCTGCTGATTAATCAGTGACCAATCACCCGCCCAAAATTGCTGAAACCATCTATTAAGATGTTTCATTTACCTTCTTTTTTCTGTAAGTCTGAAAATGCATTACAACTCCTTGAGAAGTTTTTTTTTCATTTCGACAATCCCTTTGTTCAATTCAACAGAGTAAAACAACAATGTTTATGATCACAAATACCAATGCCGTTATTTAATTTTCAAGTGCAGACTAGAAAATGACGAGAATTAATAATAATAATAATAACTAGATACGATCTCGTTGCGAGCAACGAGAGGTCTTCCGTCCGATTCCGAAAAAAAAACCACCTTTGTAAAATCTAGCTGAAAGGGTAAAAAAAAAATATTACACACAAGAGGGATTGAATCCAAGTCGTCAGCTTGATAATCCAACGCACTAAATATTACGTACGCTGTCGGGACCTCTGCTCTAAATCTTCTTGTATATACCTCTGAATAACATTGCTTTTGTCTTAGAATTATGAAAGCTAGTCACTATTCATAAATTCGCGCCAAATGCCACGAGTTAATCTTCGCGCCTTTTCTTTGGAATGTTCTCTTTAATAGGTGTGATAGCTTTAATGAAATAAAAAAAAACGTCCATTTAGCCTAAAACTTGATGATTAGAAAGTATATTTTATACATTTCACAAACTCCATATAGAATGCAAGGAAGTAACACTAAAACAGTGAAACGGCTATGAATTTTAACTTTTTTAAAATTTCATGTTAAAGTGAACTCGCTAAAGTGAATTATCCCGATTAGTTAAAAACATTCATGAAAATATTGAAATGTTTCGCAAAGAAAGGCTCGCCTTACGACGGTCAAGGAATTGGATATCGTTTGTGCTCAATAACTTGAATAAGATCTTTGAGACAATAATGTTAATATAAACTCTATTAAGCGATCTTTAAAAAAAATATGGTTAATTTATTTTGTCTTTTTTATTAGTATAATATGGCACAAATGTGCATGGGAAAAACTGTGGGTAAGTTTTGTACTTACTGTATTCATTGATATCCTTCTTGAATAACTATTACTTATAACAATGATCAAAGAGCTGCTTTTTCGTGGTGCAATCAAAAGATATTTGGTATCAAATTTCATTTGCACATTTA
>PRKT01000237.1:349142-378589 GCA_003671525.1 Saccostrea glomerata
CCCACCCACCCCCCTCTAGATCCACGCATGTTACTAATTTAATATGTTATTAACATTTTAAAACGGTCCTGTCATGGGATTTCTTGACTTACTTGTATGGAGTTTAGATACTTCATGTTTACGAGCCCATAACGGAGTCCATAATGCCAATTTTTACGCCCAAACGATAAATATTATAGAAAACACTTTATACTCAATATTTCAGAATATTCATAGTGTTTACATTATCTGAAAGCAATTGCTTGAATTTTATTTAGTATTTAGGTGGGATAATTTTTGCATTTTTCTAGGCAGCTTCAACGACAAAAACCTCATTTGGAAAAAATTCTGTCAATAAATATTTCTAAATTTACGATCGAATGTCAGTCCTTTATTGTAATTATTTATTGCATAAATATCAAAGGGTGAAGCTTACCTCAATATCGCACAGGACATCGTTGAATTAGACGTAAGCATAATATAAAAGGTTCACTTTTGTATTTTCCGAGTGCAGGAAATCAAATGTGACGTCACACGAAAACATAAACATTCAAAATAATCTAAATAGATAGAATCTCTGCTACTAAACAAGAAAAAATACTAATTAAAAAATATCTGCTTCAGAAATTTATCAAGATACATTGACTGTGACCTGTTTATTGTGAAATAAAACTGATCATGACGGGTGTGTGTACTTGATCTCGCTGCAATGAGAAGTCAAACACTACGTCTATGACGTCACTGTCGTCAGACTGCAGGGTAAAGAGAAACAAATGTGTGGATTTGGAAACTTTACAATATCTAAATGATGGCAAGATCTTTAAAAATTTTATTAACAATTATTTCTAAAATTAAATGTTTTAAAAACAATTTTAGAATTTAGAATAAAATTACACAATAACTGTTGATTTTTACAATGTTTAACATGAATATATCATCACCAATTATGACGTAATATGTCTTTTTAGTCATGTGACATGTTCCCTGTCTCCCCTTAAGAAAATAAGCCCTACCCAAAAAAGTATGATAGATTGTTAAGAAGGACCCATTGTAAAAAATAGATATAATATACATCTAATATTAAGTTATTTAGTTAGACGATAGGGGAAGTATGACTTATAAAATTTATTGAGATAACGAACAGTATTCAAGTCCCAACCTTCATAAAACTATACAAAATAAGAGCAGAGCAAACACGGACCTCTAAGACATCAGAAGTAGGATCAGGTGCCATGGAGGATTAAGCTTCCCATACCCACCGGTTACACCCGCCATGTTCTTCTTGTCATGTTCTGGAAATAACGGTAAAATCCCTCATCAGTTTCTGCATGTACTTGACGACAACGATTATGATTTGTTTGAATATCATAATGTTGAATTATATTTTTTATCTAGAATGAGTTCAAAGTACAATATAAAGGAAATCTCTTAGGAAGTATTTAAAAAAAAAATACTTTGATAGTACGAGGGTTGTCCCAAAATTCCGTAGACAAGCGTTGTTTTGTAGGAACCCTATGTCATACATTAATGAAACTTCGTATATAGATTAAACCAACACTATCTAATAAATTTATGGACAAATTAAATATGAAGTAACTACACAAATTAGTCCAATTTAAAAGACACATTTCATTGTCTGGTGTAGGAGGGCGGCGCAATACCCAAATGTTGCAATTAAAATTTGGTATATTATATTTAAAATCCTACGGAACAGTAATTACTACCCCGTATTTTTCTAATGGAAATGAAAATTCTTAATATTGTTTAATTAACTATATTTCCTCAAATTTTGGTGTTTATGCTTTGATAAATATGAATTTTATAACGTTTTATATACATGGGGTGGAAATCCAAATTTTTGAAAAATGGAGGCTGCGTTGGCCAAGGCGGCGCACTGGACTATAATCAAGTATTTTGATCCTGAATTCACTCTTACAGAAATGTACCAGTCATAAATGTTTGGTAGATTAGGAAACTTCTCCTCCTCAGTATTTAAAATGACTAAAACGGTTTCTCTACGTATATGTGAATAACGGTAACTAAAATAGTTGAACAAGAGTTCAATTGTGCAACTCCATAGAGAAAACAGACGCAAAGACTGAAGATATATAACCTTTTCAAATTATTATTATTTCATACCTGTACATGCATATTCTTTGTTTACATATTTTAATAATTGATCATATCATAGTAATTAAGATATTTTACATTTATAACTATAACCGTTTCGTTTAATCTAAGAATTTGATTCTGGTAAATGAAATATTTTTTCCAAAAAGGTGAACCGTTGATATTTGTATTTTTTGACGTTGCAGATTGAGCCGGGTGTAAGAGAACGATATCACTTTAAATGTTATTACTCGAAAAGTTTTCAAGTAAACATGATAAAACTTCGTAATTTATCTACCAAGAACACGCTTTATCCACCCTAAAAATTTTATAAAGATACATTAATTTCTTTAAAAGATATGAGCTCAGTCTACGAAATTTTGGGACAACCCTCGTATAATAGAAGCATTTATCTTTCTATGCCTGTAATCTCCAACAAGAAAGATTTGCAAATACTTGTACGGATATATTTACCTTTTGGTACATGTATTTTGTATACTAGTATTTTGTATAATATTTGAATAAACTAACTATCCAGCAAAAAAGATTGTTTATCTTTTCTATTAGTTGTTATCTCAGTGTAATACAAGTAATATACAATGTATAAGTAGCACATCATTTAATTGCAGCGTGACATTCCTTTTTTAAACTGTAATTGTATATAGATCAACAATGTTTTAAAGCTTTAAAATGCCCTCATCTGTAAGATTTAGAGGGTAAATGTTTCAAACAATTTTATTTGAATTTCTTCTTCTCATGCAGATAATGGCTGATAAGGATATCAGCAAAAACAATGCACACCCGGCTGCTATCAATACTGTGTTGGTTAGTTTCCATAATCCATCGTTTACGTCATCTTTCAAAGCTGACGACATGGGTTCAAACTCCAAAGATTTATTCAAGCAGTTGTTATCGGTACATACAAAGTATTTGACGATTGAAATACCATTGATCATATCTGAAGTAAGGATACCAGAACGGAACGCATCTGTTACATTATCTACAGCTTCGGTCACGTTGACAGGCGAAGACACGTTTGTATTGTCATTCAAATTATAAAGTTTACTAGGAGCAAGTAATATGTTTAACTGTTGCATGACCGATTGTTCGCCTGCCGTTATATTGTTTTGGAAATATGCTATCCACGTCACACCTGATGATTTCCATTCCATTTTGTTTGCAATCGTATTTATTAGGTTCGCTCCTGCTGAATAATCATCCACATCGGTTGTTGATCTGCGTGATCTAGATTGACTACGATTCAATCCGAAGTACGAGAATTGGAGTTGTTTAACATTACTCAAACGAGAAAAAATATACTGATATGTACACGCCTTGTATGTTTCCCATAACTGTTTTGCAGATTCAAAAATATCCTTGCAAAGGTGTTTATGCTGAAAACAATTTGAAAAAAGTCCGGGAATAACAGTAAAACCTATTTGTAGTTTGTCAGACATTTTTAGGTCACAAAACGATGGAGTGTTTTTCCTTGGGTTTGTGTAGCAATTGACATGAGAATCAAATGCTTTTTGCTTAATTTCCTCACATGTAATTTGGAAGTATGGACGCAGGAGTGGAACTAGCGCTACCTGTAAACACCCTCTAACGGCGTCAATCCACTGCTGTCCTTCAGTCGAGAAGCGCTGGTAATGGTCTTCGTACAAGTTGCAAAACTTATCACCATTGTTTATTGCATATGATGTTTGTTGCCTTTCTTTGCAAGGAAATTGTCTCTGACAAAACAATTAGAAATTTTAAAACGTCAAATAAATTGAATATAAAATACAATTTGAAAGGAATGAGCAGCATCACATTGATTTTGTAAAAACTATTTACCTCCAAGCAGTCACTGTACCAATTGCAGTCTTTACCGGAAGGACTGTAGCAATGACTCGGAAGCTGAGTTTTATTCATAGGTGGAGTTTGTGTTTGTTTTGGGGCATCAACTCCACACGCACATTCATCACGGACATCACCTGAAAATAAACATGAATCTCAGGTTCATTTCATATTTTATTTTATTGTAGTGACTGTAATTGCAATGCCAAAATGACAAAACAAATGAGATTTGCATTCAATTTTACGCTGTCTCTTGAATCTTTGACACCAGAATACAGAATATTGCAAACTTTGAAAGCCGCAGAGGTTCTTGGGAAGAGAATGCTGCCCAAGCAACTTATTTGTTATTCAAACTTCAATTTGCTAAAAACAAAAAGAAATTGATGCAGTAAACATTCGTGATATTCTTAATCTCAGGGAGATCCAGTCTTGTATTCCACCAAATTTCAAGTTGGTCCACACTTTGTATTTCTTCAAAAATATCGATTGCTTCCAAAGTTGTACTTCTTCACAAACACCCATTGCTTTAACAGTTTAGAATCCAAAAAACAAAATGCTTAATTACTTATAGAATATTCAAAAACATAATCCTTCTATGTAATTTTGTTCTTCTTCAAGTTATCAGAGTTCGCCATCATATCAATTTGAACTGTGCAAGGTTTCGAAGTGCTTATATTTACCGTCCATTCGCGACCAAATTTGCGAAGGCACAACGAATTAAACTAGAAAAACACATCCTCGATGAATCAATATTTTAATACACGAATGGCATTTATTATTTGGAAAATTGATAGATTAATTCAGTAATAAAAACAATTAATCGATATCGAATAAACATAGTGTAAAACGAATTAGAATGTTTTTTTTTATATATGCATGCTGTGAAACATACAAGCCTCCCGCCCTCTTAAAAAAATCAAACGGAATAATAAACAAACAAATATTTTCTTAAAGACTCTGAAATTTAAATTACCAGTGACACCAACTTTTATGCTTTAAACCTTATTTCAAAAATTGATTAGCTTAACTAAAGGTAAATTATACAGTGTTCATTAAAGGACAGAGAAAATTCTGGTTAGTCACAAAATTACGCTTACAACTACATTTATATTTCAAATCATCGATCTGAGGAGTTTATGAGTGAAATATCTTAAACTTGTGAATTAAAAAAAATACTTTAGAGTCATAAAATCATATTTTGGTGGTTCATTCGTTATTTTTTTTTTCAAATGTTTACAATACATATACAGGTACAATGTATGACTCGCAGTGCAAATGCAATTTTAGAAACTTGCTTTTCATAAGAACTATTAAAGTGTGAATTAACTAATATTATAAATTAAATTTGCAATTATCGTGAAGTGTGCAAAAATGGCTTGTCTCTTTTCATTCAAGTGTCCAGTAAGGTCTAAAAGATAATTGCTTATTGAAGTTTAACAATGAGCCCTAATTAGCATGATTAGAGTAAATTAATGGTTTATCAATACAAGTGTCTTTAGTTTTTTAAAGCTGAACACGACTCGTAAATAGGCATACGCCATTTTCAATAGCATTATCTACGATACATCAAGTTTAAGTTCTTTATTGACTTTGAGCTTTATAGCTCATCAGTACAAACAAATACAAACATGACTGAACAGGTTTACAGGAGAATATGATAATTATGTACATATGATACATATATGTATGACATAGATAATTAAGACATAGATAATTAATTTATCATGTCTTTTCTAGTTTTTAGGCTAAAGTAAAAAGTTTTTACCTAAGTTACATAGCTCTTTTACATTTTCAACATTAAAAAGTTGCAACAGTGTAAATATTGAAGGTTTTTTCCAATAATAAGACTTTAAGTATTTATTACGGTGTATTTCATAAGCAGGACAGATTGAAGTGAAATGAAATTCATCCGGATCCTCAACATAATTTGAACACAAAAAACAATATCTACAGTGTCGTTGTGTATTACTATATCGACCTGTTTCAATTGCCAATTGATGTGATGACAGTCTCAATTTAGAAAAACATTTTTGATATTTTATTGGTATGGGTTTCTGTAAGTAAAATTGTAAATTATGATTTGCAATTGAATATCTGTAAAAAGAACAATTCCTAAAGCTATCTATTTGAGAAAAAATATTCTGTCTTGCCTAGTCAAAAATTCTTTGCTTTACGATAGAAAGGTCTACACATTCAACTTTTTGTTTTTACCATATTTCAAAATTACCTAAATTGCATAGAATGCTCTTAACACTTGACAACCATTTTTTTGCATTATGCATTTCTACACACTCATATAAAACACTGTATGATACAATTTTTTGGTCAAGAATTTTCTTCCAAAACTTAATATATTATATATTCTGTGGTAAAGCAGAGGATATCGCCCTAATTCAGAATGTGCAGCAATATTACATGTTGTCATTTTAACTCTTAAAATATGTTTACAAAAATCAAGATGTAGTTTTTCAACATTAGGTAATTTAAGTGAACCCTAGATTTCTGACGCATAGTTTAATATACTGCCCACAAAGCAATCAAACAAAGACAACAATGTCTCATGATCAAAGAACATGTTTCTAATATTCTTTTTTAAAACAAATAAAGTTTTTCTACCTTGTTCAGCAAGGTGTTTCTCAGCTCGAGAAAACTTATTATTATAATTCAAAATGATGCTCAAGTATTTAAAGTGATCAACAATTTCAAGTTCTTCACCATTAATATACCACTTTTCACATTCTTTCACTAATCCCCATTTTCTAAGACAACAATCGTTGATTTTTCCACGTTAATTTGTAATTTCCATGTTTCACAATAGTTTGATAATTGATCTAACAGCTATTGCAAACCAGAAACTGTTTCAGAAAAGAGCATCATATTGTCTACATACATCAGGAGAAAAAGGTTCAATGATCATATTTCATATGGTACACATCCATAATTTAAAAAGTGCATTTCAATACTAGGGTATACTCGTCGCATTCGTTACACCTGACTGTTTTATTGTCACGGGTATCGGCTTGGAATGGCGACTCGTGTTCGTGCTGGTTATCTTGCATTACTTCTTTATATTTTATTGCAGTTACGTTTATCTGTGTTGCTTGTATACAGCACTGACTTATACAACTATAATTGTAAATTTATTTGGTATTTTATTTTCCTGCATTAGACGAAGTATTACATTATTATTCTCGCTACCGAATGCTGTATAGCATACGTCCGTCTACACCAGTGTCGACTGATTACACTAAACAATGACCAAGTCCTGCCCTATTTATAGGGGTCTGCAGAGTAACGAGACTCGGAAACAAAAATGGCGGATAGATTCCTTTTACGAATCGTGTTCAGCTTTAAGCCAACTGGCTCATCAGAGAAGTTATACATACATGATAAAAATAAGAAAAAAACATACAAAGAGAGTAAATGTAAAGAACACATACAGGAAAATACTACTATACATCAATTTTATTTTTTTCTTAACATTCTTAACATTGTTTCAACATTCAAAAATTTGCCCAAATTTAAAAGATCTTTAATATTATTAGAACTTAACAGCTGAATTAATTCATAGACACTTGGCTTAGTATAATAATACTTTTCAATAATTTCTTTTTTAGATCATTATACAAAGGGCATTTCAAAATAAAATGAAATTTGTCTTCTACATCATGGAGATTACAACATATATATACATACATGTAATCTATTATTCTTAGGAATGTTATGGTGTCGACCTGTTTCAATACTCAACATGTGATTCGATAACCTAAATTTTGTGAATAGTTGTTAACAGTTGTCTAATTTTATTGTCAATAGGTTTTGTTAAATATGATTGCAAACAGAATTTGTCAATTGATTGTTGAAATAAATTACACTTTGATACGTTTGATATACTTATACCATTAGAAACTGAAAAACGATCTTTTGTTTGGAGGTTTATTTGGTTTATAAAACATATTAATCTCGCTGACAATAAAAATCGTACTGTGGCGCTAATATGTTAACTTTAGCGGAACTTTGGCGTTAATTTTTTTTTAACTTTGGCGCTAAGGGATTTCACTGTAACGGGGCAGTCACGTTAAACAGCCCATAATGAACCCTTTAAAATTGTTATAGCCCTGCTAGACGTATTTACCTGTGCCGTTAAAATAGTTTAAAATAAAACAGGTAAAAAGTACTTTTATCAAATTATCTGTGGTGAATGATTTTTTTTTATTTCACATTTGAATTAAGAGAGAGTTTAGCATATTTTCACCAAGAAATTAATAGGAAGTTTAAAATACATTTTACAATGTCTTAGTAACCTTTAGACTTCAATCGTATTTTTTAAAAATATAATATATTCAAATTATATATAGGAATTCCCATGGGTACCCCATTACTAGCAGACTTATTTCTTTATTCATATAAAGCAAAATGGGATTTATCATGTCGACGTACGAAATGGAATAACGATTATTAATTGATAACACGCCATCAATATACCTAAATGTCGAGTTGAACGCCACAGTAAGTGTTTTCCTCGTCTCATGTATAAGATTTTGAATAAATTCTGCTTGATATGAATACAAAAATAAGTCTACTTATAATGAGGTGCAATTGGTACCCATGGGAATTCCAACAGCTGATTTGAATACTTGATCTTTGAAAACTACTGTCAACTGATACTGATATTGTCAATCAGAAACTCAAGCATCTTTTTAATATCAACTGCAGAGTATTGGTGTGTACAATCACAATGAAATAATGAAATATTCACAATGAAATATATGGAGATAACGAAAAGTACTCCAGCTAAAAAGTCCATTTAACAATACGAATAGGAGCAGAGCAAATATAGTTTTGCAAATGACCAATCAAAATGTAAGGAAATTGGTTGTATAGATGAAAGGATCCTTGACTATTTTATGGTCCTGAGTGTGCCTAGTAAGGATCTAAAATTAAAGCCTTTCATCGATATATGGTGACGTCTCAATATGGGTGAAATTCTCAAACAGGATGTAAAACAGTATATACAATCAAACAATCAATAATTTCCATCCCTACGTTAGATAGATATTTATTTGGTATACTACATATACGTTGTTACAATGCAATATTCACAATATTGACAATATAATTTTATGACATATATAGAAGTTGGCACTAAACAATAGAATAAATATAAAATATCGGAATCAATCAGTTTTTGAAAGACATGAATTCATATATATGAATCACATTTATTTACATTAGTATACCAAGGATAACCCATGAAAGACAGTGGCTTATTTCCAATGGGGTCCTTATACTCAAACTTGTATATTAATTGGATGTTAAATAATATAAACAGATAAACATAAATTCTTTAGTTAAAATATGGGATCAAGTTGACGACACAGAGATCCTTAAAAATAAAGTGTTTTTGAATGTATACCAAATATTCACATGATTGTAATTGAAACAACTTATAATAATAAGAAAAACTTATTGAACACAACTTGACTTTTACACTGGGCAATTCCTCTTTCTAATAAAAATTTCTTGACATTTCTTTTAAAAGCAAAATTATTTCTAGTATTTAAAACAGGTTTAATTTCTGCTGGTAACATGTTCCAGTCTTTGATTCCATTAAAATAAAATGATTCAGATTGTTTTTGCTTAATTAATGGTACCACAAAACCTGCATTTGAGACTGATTTAGTATGATAGCTGCTAAACGTTGATTTGATATATCTCTAAAACTCGAGATAAAAGATACCAGTTTTGCACTACTGTTTCATATGTGGATAATTTTTCTAGACGTTAAAGCTAAACTGAAAATTAACCTTTTTGATAAACGTAATGACGTCAACTTTTTTAATCATATTAAGTTTTGTATCCCAGTTGATTCAATGTACAATTTCAAAAGCTTTTAACAAAGTTAAGCTGTTGGTGTCTAATGACGAAATAAATAGATTTGCGATTTTTATTTAAATAAAAAAAGCAGATGTACGTGACGTCAAATAGCTGGTCTTTGGTTATCCTTGGGAAGTATTTGCTTATAACGTTAAAAGATCAAGTCATGTATTAAACATACATTATATCATATAGATAGCAAATAGATGTACTTACTTTACCGCTTTTATTTTACTTCCGCTTTTATTTAACTTACCTTCCGAAATTTCATAGCTTTCCATCATGCACTGGTAATAGCAGTAAGTTGCAGAGTTATCTCGACAAATGGCGTTTCCTTTCGAAACTGTCTGAATATATTCATTTGTCAGACAGGTGGCCCATTGGTATTTTGAATAATATCGGTCAAAAAGCACACATTCTGGAGAACCTGCGGGTCCATAGTTGCGATTACAGGAACCGGTCACTAACTCAAGATCAACAATTATAAAAATGAACAGGTATCTGAAACCCTTAGCTTCCATTTTATATGGGTTTTTATCGGTTAAATATGTTATCTCTAACGGATTTATAATATGTGTCGAGAGCCGTCATTGAAAAACAAAAAAATGGGTTTGAGATAAAACATTAGACTTTGTTCTATTGCCACTTTAGGTAGTTTTCTATTGTAAAGATATATTTCTTTAGTATGTTGAACAGAGAGGTAGAATATCTCGTTTGAGCTCAACATTTTTCAAATTTTTTATTTAATATTATGTCATCGTCAGAAAATGCAATCTATCATTATTTCGAATGTTGACTGACGTTTTCAATAAAAGTTGTTCGGCGATTGTTTTCCCTGAATTATTCACGGATTTGTCTGATCATGGACAAGGAACACGCAGTGGATGTGATATCTACATTCTTCACGGCACCTGATCCCACCTTTCATCATTTTAAAGGTCCGTGTTACTTCTGCTCGAAGGAGATTTTTTAACCTAAGAGACTTGTTTCCGAAAAATCTTTGTATCTTGACTAATATTAGAAATTAAAATTTTCTGTTGCAAAATAAAATTTAAATGTTAAAAATAAAATGAAAAGAATAAAGTGACATTGCTTCTAAATGTAACATTGTTAAGTCCAAATGATGACCAACGATACATTTTTAAAATGTTTAATTAAATGAAGTATTTTGTTTTACATTTTAGTATCATAGTTAATATATGAAATGTGAACAAAAAATCTAATTGTTTTCAATGATTTAGTATTTTTTTCTTTGTATTCATGTTCATCATATTTGCGCGTACTTAAAACTAACAAAACAAAATATTCCTATGCGACCCTTGAAAGCGTGCTAATGTTGTTGATCTAGTGTTGCAGGAATGGGTAGTGGGCTCTTTTATAGAAATGTGTGATGAATAAAATAATTTTAAGATTATTCATTTTCTATTGCAGAATTATTTCAAATATTTTAAAAAACATAAGATATTTATTTGAGATATCCAGGGCATTAATTGAGCACAACATGCCAATTTGAAAATTGTTTCACGATACTTGGACAACCGGAAGTTTGGTAGACTTGGTATGGACACCAAAGCACTGTATGACTACTATTATTACTGTCAGTCCCTGTATATTGTTTAATTTTAATAACTTTTTTTCTATTTAAGTCTCTTCGGAGGCGCGCTTATAATTAACACCAGGTGTGTCTGAGGTTCTTTGGATTGGGCATTATAGATATATCTTGATATTTAGGAAAACCTAATCATCTTTTTTTTTTATAAAAAAAAATTTTAAAAACATTATTTAAAAAAAAAACAAAATTATTTGTTAATTCTGTTTCTGGATCGAAAGTGAAACTCCATACAAAAAATGGCTTACTATGAAACCTTCCACAGACAGCAACAATCAAAACTTCATATCTCATCATCATCTGGGCAAAAATGGTGCGAAGTGCACATCGGGAAATTGATTTACGGGCAGGAAAGCCATTAAAGGGATTTAAATGACACCAAAGCACTTGTTAATCCAACTGTATTGGATGGCATATCAGTTATACTAGTACCGATAAGGTAAATATTCATTGCAAAATCAAAAATAATGAGTGCGTGTTACGAACTTTTTAAGTGTATAAGTAAAGTTTTAACCCTTCATCTCATTTAAGCTGAAAAATATTTCTAAAAGAAATTTAAGCAACAAAATCTTTTCTCTGTCTTCATAATTATCTGAAGCCCCTATATAAGCCGCTCACTTAGTCAGTAAACTGCAATAATCTATAAACAAAAATAATGTAAGGTAAACAGCACTAAGACGTCGCCCATTGCACAAAGGTACCCGTGACAAGAAAGCAATAAGGTGCAACAGAAGCAAAGGACGCATCCGAGTGCTAATTTTCGTGAAAGGAAAAACGAATGTTGCATATGCTAATTTAAGTTTGTGTGTTAAGATTTAAGTTTGATCAACACCTTTGTTCTTAGAAATCATATCATGAGCTTGCCATTTATCACTTGTATCTTGATGAAAAATGTTTCCTCCTTTGGACAAGAGAATGCTCTTGTAAGCTTCATGTTTATTTGTGGGTAAATTTGGCATATTGTATAAAACTGTTCTAATTAAGATTTATTTAAGGAGAGTTTTCCACATTTCTCCTTACTTCATCAAAACATGATTGGACGTTAAATTTTAATTAAAAAAATATATACATGTAAATTTAAGTATTCTACAATTATTCTACAAATGAATATATTGCTAAAAATGTTAGTAAGAATATAGGAATAAGTATTACACATTATGATTTGTAAAATCGAACACTGGTTATATAGTAAAAGATTTTAACTAATTATTCTTCCTGTCTAGGTGTTGTTCAATATATTTACAATGTAACATTTTATTTTGATCAATCATAATCAAACATTTACGTTTTAGAAATGTACAAAATATTTATACCCTAACCCTAACCCTGATGTATACTAGTATTTCCACAAGCATTATCTTATGTATCTGTTTCCCTATTACAGTTATTAACTACAGTTTGAATATGTCTTTGTTTCGAAAACATAGCTTTTAAATAATTTTGCTGGCATTGCGCCTGTTCAAGCATATAATTACGGAAATAAATATTATCAAAAGCAGAAAAGCCCCGATTGCAATAAAAATTCTGCTTGTTAACGACAAGAACCCTTCTTCTGTATCTCTTTTACTGGCAGACGGTTCGATTTCGATAGTTTTGTTAGAGCAGTTGTAGTCAGCGCACACCGCGAAGTTTACGAGGGAAATTTTAGTGATCATATCTGAACTTAGACTGCCATCACGGAATGATTGAGTTATTTTTTCAACAACGGTGGTGATATTTACATCCGAGGAATCATTCCTTCTGTCATTTAAATTGTATAATTTGCTCGGTGCAAGTAAGATATTTAAATAGTGCTTTCTCGAATACTGCAAGGATTCGTCTGCCGTTATGTTGTTTTGAAAGTATGCTACCCATGTCACTCCTTTTAAATCCCATTCCATTTCATTTGCAATCGCTTTAACGAGGTCAGCCCCAGCTGAATAATCATCTGTTGTTTCCAAAGAACGCCGCGACCTTGTTTGCCTGTTAAGACCGATATACCTGATTTGGATTTGTTGAATTGTTCCCTCTTCCGACAAATTTTCGCGGTTTTTGCATGCAATGCGTACATTCAATAACTGCTTAGCTGAGAGAAATATATCTTTACAGAGATGTCTTGTTCGGTAACAATTTGACATCAGTCCCGGTATAACAGTATAAAAGATTCTCCATTTATCCATGAATGATAAATCGCAAAACGATGGTGCATTTTTATGTGGGTTTGCATAACAACCCAAATGAGAATTGAATGCTTTCTCCTTTATTTCACCGCAAGTGATTGTTAAAAAGGGACGAAGAAGTGGCACTAACGCCACCTGTAAACACCCTCTAACGGCATCAATCCACTGCTGACCTTCAGAAGAGAAGCGCTGGTAATGGTTTTCGTACAGGGAGCAAAATTTAAGATCATAGTTTATTGCGTATGATGTTTGTTGCATTTCTTGACATGGGAATCTTCTCTGTTGTAACAAAAAAAAAATTATGGGTAGTCAAACCTTTCGAAACAAATATTTTTATATACGATTTTACAAACATTTTTTAATTTTTTAATCAATAAGAAAATCAATAAAGAATGAAAGCATTCTATTGAAACTATTTACCTCCAAGCAGTCGCTGTACCAATTGCAGTCTTTACCGGATGGACTGTAGCAATGGCTCGGAAGCTGAGTTTGATTCGTAGGTGGAGTTTGTGTTTGTTGTGGTGCATCAACTCCACACGCACAATCGTTACTAACTTGTCCTGAGAAATGTAAAATGAAGAGAAAATTTCGTTCAATTAAAAAAAAGAACATCCTACCCCTAGTAACATTACGCCATTACTTGCTGTCCGTATATAAAATGGAAGATGTCTTCCTTACCTTGAGCAATTTCATATAATTCCATCATGCATTGGTAGTAGCAGTAGGTTGCGGAATTGTCCCTACAGATGGCGTTTCCTTTTGACACCGTCTGTATGTATTTATTAGTCAAGCACGTCGCCCACTGGTACTTGAAATAATATGGAGTTAAAAGCACACATTCAGGAGTACCAACTGGTCCGTAGTTCCGATCGCAATCTCCAGACACCAACTTTAGTCCAATAATTCCACTGAGAACAAAATAGAAGAAAATTCTGGCCATCTTTAATTTTCTTCCCTCTAGCTGGAACGCCAAACGCCTAATTCAAGGTATTTGCTCTAATCATGTCACGTGGTTTATTTTTTAAGGGTTTGGAAAAACCGTCCATTATTTAAAAAATGTTTTGAGTGTGCAGTCTGACGAGACTGTATATTTTCTTAAAAAACCCGAATTTTACTTGAAAGTTAAACAAAGCCATTGCCTTCACTCATGAGGCCTATTTTGGATATATATTTCATTTTATTCTTTATAAACATCGTGTATATCACTTTTATAAGACCTAAATATAACTTCAAAAAGAACGCAGTGGTTAGAGTGTCTGGTCTAGATTTGATAAGGAAGGAGCTGATCCTTACGTCGTGGGTTCGAATCCAACTGTGGAACGTGGAGGCCGGTCTTTCGGATTAGACTGTATAAATCGGGGTTCCGTAACACAGTAGATGCTGGCACGAAAACGTCCCCCTGCTCAATGGCCCTAAGGGCCGAGTATAGTATACAATTATTTAATGCCTGAGCAGTCAATAGACCAGAATATTTTTCCCGAGGTGCAGGGAACAGCTCAGTGTGTTCTATTGCCCGAGGCCAGCGGCTGCACCGAGGGAAAATTTTTCTGGTTTATTGACTGCTCAGGCATTAAATAATTGTTTTATTACCTAATTTTATTTTCCGTATTAAGTGTTCACAATTGTATATTTAGTACAGAAGGTTCCCGTACCATATTGTAAATTTATACCTAGATATGGTGCATCTGTAATATAAATTAAAGATTGATTGTATAGATTTTGTTTACGTTCCTCTCAAAAATTGTTCACTCTTATGGATACGCCACGATTTCCCGGTGGAGAGGGACCTTTTTCGTGCCAGCAGAGCACCTACTTCTAGGTACCCGGTTTATAGGTCTCACCGAAGGATCGGTCTCAACGTCCCACAGTATTAATTAAAGTAACTCTCATTAAATAATATACCCGACCATTGAAATCATACAATTTTTAAAACCAATGTTGAAAGATCAAATAAGATGATTGTTTACCATGTCTGTGCATTGTAACAAACAACTTAATTCGAAACCCGGATCGTTATTTTTCCGAAATACGTTACCGGTCAATAGAACGCGCAGTCTATTGACCGGTCAATAAAACGCGCTTCTATTGACCGGTCAATAGATCGGTTTGAAAAGATAAGAAAAACTGAAAACACATCCAGAATAGATGAAAATATTTAATCTCTAATAAAACAACAAAATTCACTTGAATAGGTAATAAAACAAAATATGCGCGGCAAGTAATGGCGTCTCCATATGAGTGAAAATTCTCGAGAGGGACGTTAAGCAACATACAATAAATCAATCAATCTATAAGACCAAACAACGAGATCAGGCTTTAGTTGTGTACCAAAAAGAGAATTTCCATTATTTTAAACTGCTACATGTATATACAAAAATTTTAGAAAAGGCTAACATCGGTTTTTTTTACCTTGTTAAAGGTGTAAAAGTAACCCAAATTATATACAAATACGTAGATATTATGGAATATAACTTTAAACAAAAGTCCTACAATAAAATTAAATCTTCAATATATTGCCACTTTGTGAACGTGCAATATTTTTTTTAAATATTACAAATATTAATATCTGTCATGTTTGGGATGCGGTATCTGACCTTAATCTCCACGAATGAACATGGATTTTTTTTTAATTAAATCCTAAGTCGGTGTGTTGAAGGCCATATTAAAATTTAAAAAAGAATGCATGAATCAATTATAAAATGTTAGACATGAGCAAAGAACAAAGAGAAAAACTCATTTATCTGGAAATTATAGGTCAGATTTTCTTCTAAAGTCTATCTTGTAGATACATCCCTATATTCGGAAAGTAGTCGGAAATTAGCTCTTCAGAGGTAATGTGTTTTGTTGATATACCCGACTTTAAATAAATATTATCTTATTGTATACATGTATTACATGCATTAATTAATGGAATTCTTCATTGTTCGTTATCTTTAGTTTTATACATTTGACTCATCTTCATCAATAACCTTAAAAAAGATATAGAGCGGTACTCTAAAAATCCAAGTAGAAAATTTATCAACAACAAAATATCATAAACTGACATTTTCTTTGTTCACAGAGTAAAATTCAAGGCGGTATAACCGCTTATTAATATTCGTTTAAGAGATTTCTATCTATCAAATTTGATTTTATCCAAACGCTATACTCTACATGTGTATCTTATTTATTCAAAAGAATAAAATCACAAAAATCCCCTTTTCTCTCCGTTTTTTTTTTTTAACAAATAAGAGTTTTAAATACGTAGAGTAAGGTTGTCCTAAAAAGGTGACTTTGCTATTCACGTTTTAAATCTTCCTATGCAATCTTTTTATAAGATCGTAAATCCAATGATTTGCTAATGCGTTTTTTTTTACACTTAAACAACTTCCTGTTTGATTAAATACAAAACATAAATACTAAAGTAAGAAGATATCGTTATTCATAAAAGTGTTCAAAATGTCAAAGATATGTCTAAATCGGGAAGATTTTTGTTCTGCGCTTCACAAGGAAGAATAGAACTACTAAATCGTATGTAGCATATAATTTGTATGTAAATATCATTCTATAACGTTAACTGAAAGATTTGAATCTATATATTTTTGTTTTTATTAATTGTCTGATATGCCATATGGCATAAGGAAATAAAAAAAATGAATTGTTATAAAAATCAAACATCTGAGTCAAAACTTAAAAATTACTATAATAGGAAACATTTATGCTTGTATTCCATCCTAATTTATTTAGGACATTTAATTGTTTGAATTGTTTTTTTTTTTTATTTTTTAAGTGGCTCTTGTCTGTACTGGCCTTGTTCAAGTGTAGAATTACAACTGATAAAATAAGTAAAGTAAAGGATATCCGTGCCATATTGTTCAAAATATTGAAGTAGAACCAACAATTCATCCTCTGACAAATCAATCATCCAATTTGGCAATTACAAAAACCAGAATGTCACGTTAGTTAAAACAGTAACTGTGGTTTACTGTTCATTTACAAGAAATAAAAAGAAAGCATTTTATTGCTCATATCTATTTTTGTGTAAATACCCACATGAAGTGTTAACGTTCGTTATATTTCGTAATATTGCATTATAGATGTGTACTTCATTGTATGTTTTATAAATAAAAGGCCCAAGAAATGTACTTTAAAATCCAATCCTAGTAAACGTTTTCCTGATTGATGATAGAAGTGGTGTAATGAGTAATGAATAAGGCAATGGGCCTATACCATTCAAACGCTAGCGTGACCTGGACTAATGGAACAGTCCAGGAGCCTGTTCACCCCTGTTTGAATAGTACAGCCCTTGGCTATATAAACGGCTGCAGAGACAGTGTCGACCTTTCTGAAAGCAGCAGAAGAACCGAGAAGAAGTTAGAAATAGGAAGTGTGAAACGAAGAATAGGTAATTAATAAAGTGAAAATAGTAATAGAAATAAAAAGGCTAGGGTCGAAGAAGAAGCACGAGTGAAAGGTGAACCCGGGGATGAGGAGATAGATACGAAGTGTAGTAATCATGAATAAGGGTGAGACACCAAGTACTCTTAGAACTTGGTTGTAAAACACTGTGCAAGGTACCCAGCCATCCCAAAGTTATTAAGGGAGGATAGGTAGATACGAGGTGCAGTAATCCTGAATAAGGGTGAGACACCGAGTATTCCTAGGACTTGGTTGTGGAACACGGTGCTGGATACCCAGCCAGCTCAAGTAAAGAGAACCTCGGCTTGCACCCCGTCATATAAAAAAAAATAGAACCCAGGGAAAAGTAGCCCAGTAAATCAAAAATAACAATCCTTATAAATAATATTGATTTCCCGTATTAATTGTATGCCCAGATAGAGCTAAAGGAAACTTTCATTTGTACATATTTTTATTAAGACCCTGTATCCCTGAAAACAGACCCTTTATTAGGTTACACGTTACAGTGGTTTTCTAAAAAAAAAAATGAAAAAAGATACAACGAGTGGTAAAAAACAGTATTCAAGCTTAAAATTTTTCCAAACTATACAAAATAGGAGCAGAGTAAACATGAACCTCCAAGATATCTGAGGTGGGATCAGGTGACATTAACAGTGAACATCCCCTGCCGATCGGTCACACCCGCCTATATTTAGTGTGTAGATAATGGGCTTACGATTAGGATAAAGAAAAAGTCTGCCAGCATTTGACTCAATTATCAATTGTTTTCACGCCGGTTGACTGCTTATTTTCCAGCCAATGATTAACAAGTTAGGGTTATATGGTCAGCTGAGCAGATCAGCTGTATTTTGCTGCAGGCGTACTGACAACAGTATATTTGAAACACGTTTATTTCGAAGACCAACCACCGCTCCTGCAATCTTATAATTTTATCTATATATCATGTGTTTTCTTGTTATTATTAATATAGCCAATTTTGTTTTGATGTGTCATAGAAAATACGAAATGACGACTTTAAACGAGACTCCTGATATTCTTGATTCAGCAACTTGTCTCTCAATAGCTTACCTTGTTTTTAAAATTGTTCATACGTATGCTATGCATATCGAATCAATTGGGACATATAAACTACATATATATGTTATAAAGTAGAAAGCTGCATAAGTAACTATGATTACTAAATATGAAGCATATGTTTCAGACTTTTTATTTAAAGCTCACCGGGATGTATGGTATCGATATAAGAATGGAAATAACCATTGTGATTCAATAATATTCATCAACATATCTTAATGTCGAGTTGAAGGATAAAGGAAATGTTTTCTTTTCACGAATAAGATTTTTAAATAAATTCTGCTTCATATGAATACAAAAATAGGTCTGCTAATAATGAAGTGCAATTAGTACCCATGAAAATTCCAAAACACTTCTGGAAACTCAGCCTCCAAAAACCAAAAGAAAGATATAGAAATCAGAAACTCAAGCATCTTTTTCATATCTTTATCATACTCCGATGTGCTTGTGTGAACAAGCAGAAAATAATTTTGCAGATAACAAATGACAAGGTGCCTGGATTTGCTAGTTTCATTTTCATTGTCAAAATATATATTGTTGCACAGCACTCCCGGAGTCTCTCCTTAACTTTTGACACTGTTAAAATTTGAGTGAGGAGTCAAGAAGAGACTTGGTGGAACATTTACTGGAACCCGCTATGAATCTCTGTAAGTATTTTAAGAAGTTTCGGTATCCAATATAGATATGGAAGTTCAAAATCATTCTGGTTTTCAGAAATATCTAAAATATTCAAAAATGACATATGATTTTGAGAAATTTCATCCTAAGAAAGGGAGCTATTGGTATAAGTTGAATTACCACCAGTAGAATTAAGTCCCAGTTTCTCTAACACACAATTTTAAATAATGAACCTTACAAACAAAGACAGCGTTGTTACCTGCTTTTGTACATACTGATTGTGCAATCTAATTCTTTTGTCACCTCTGTATAACTGAACGACGAAAGCCGAAAAGGACAAATCAATAGAGAAAAAATGGAAAGGCGTTATAATGCCTTTTTAAGGGCGTTTTTATGCCTTTCCATTAAAAAAGCCGTTATTACACCTTAATTATTACGCCTAAATAAGGCCTTTCCAAAAAGCGTTATTAAGTCTTTCCAGCATATCAGGCATAAGAGTAAGTATTTAAGAAATCTTTTGCCGTTTAAGATTACATTTCTGCAAGTGAACGTACATAAAAACGTCAAAACGCCTTATTTTTACGTCTGTGACATCACATGTTGACTTTTATTTTTTGTTAGGATTTTGTCACCATTATGTTGAAATTATCATGGAATACACCAATAACCTTCTGAAGAGATACACATTTCATAAAAATCTTATAATTTTCAATAAGTCTACTTTTAATGACAACACATATGATTTATGTCACCATATTTATACAATTAAAGTTTGATGTATTACTTTTGGACAAAGTGTGACATATATGTTGGCATTGTAAAAAACCTCTAAAACAAACACTTCCTTATAGAATCAATTTACTTTCATATCTTAATAAAATTTTGATTTTGCACATTTTGTAATAAATGTTGTTTGGCGCAAAATAAGAAAAAGGGATTCTTAAAACGAAGGTAATTTGTGAAGTGTAGCATTTAAATGTGACGTTTTTGCCGTCAAATTCAATTGTGACACATAGCTACTTGTAGTACATATATAATGTGACACGGCAATCATTATTAAAATTTAAGACACCGAAAGTTAAAATTCTGTCTAGAGATCTTTTCCTTAATAACATGGCAACATTTTGTAAGATTTAGAATAATTTTAACATCAATTGTTCAACCAATTTACAAATTGGCCTTTCTACTGAATTAAAAACTTTGTGACACTGAACCTCCAAACTTTGTGACACACCATCTTATTCAACATCCTCACAATAAATCAGCTTAATATCGGAAATCCAACATACATATCAACCTAAATATCAGTTTATTCTAAGATATAGAATTTTATTTTTTCTCAAAGAGAAGTTTGTAAAAAATAGAATTTCCTTAATCAAGGATACAATACAAAATGATAGAAAATGATAATAAGAGATGGCATATACCGTCACTGTAAATCAGAAGTTTTTTATTCAGAATGTGGCTCTACTGGCATACACTTATTCTAGACGTGGTGAATCTGGATTTGGATTCTCAAAATCTCCAACTTCTTCAGCTGATAAGACCTCCAGATGACCAGAAATGTGTTATGTGAAAAACGAGGTTAATTATTGACAAACAAGTTGATGAAATAAGAATTACGACACATTAAATATAAATTAATAGTCCATTTAAAACAACTATTGTTCATTTCTTTCGATAATTGTACTTTGACAAATAGTTCAGTACTAAAAATAATCAGGTACAGGGTCTATTCCGAACTTGTCAACAAGTGTGAGTTAATCTGAATTTCACAGGTAAAGTTCTTGAAACGAAACATTACTTTATGACAAGTATAAAAGTAAACAAAACTAGATATGGATTATCCTATTTTCAAGATATTCGACTTTTTAATGTTCTAGATGCTTCACTGCACTGGGCTGATCTCTTAAAACCTGCACTAGTTATGACATTGCCGTACAGTATTTGATGTCCGTACAGTATATCAAATAATGTCAATAGTCTTGCAAATAGAGCACATAGCTGTGCTTGAATGACCAAACAACTAGGTTTACACAAATCCATACATGTGTTGTTAACCATTCCGTCATTTAGGACATCACACCCTCACACTCATACACTCATATACCTTCACAGACCCACTCCACAATCACAATTATTAATCAACATTCCCTCCTTGCAGAATTGTAGAAATTAAGAACAACAATGAGGAAAGTATTATAATTGATAAAAAGAATGATCTATATAAACTGAGAATGCAGCTAGCGTGGTAATATGAATACTTCTATTTACATTTTTTGGGATAATGTTATTTTCTATAAAGAATTTAACGTTACTTTTGCTTTCTTCAACATATATTACAAACACACCGATATTTTACACATTTGTTGCAATGTTTTCTCTGTCGATTATGAATTGAACTTTCTTTTTGGTAGAATAATTGTGTGAGGAGTAACTGAAATTAGTGTTATATATCTTGAATAGATGGTATCCACTGATCGAATAGATTAAAAGGGAATCACTTCTGTGTGCATGAAAAATTATTATGGCATCAGAACAAGTTTTAAATATAATGAACACACCGACTGAGGAATTGAGTTTCGCAGTTCTTCAAGATGAATGACTAGCAGATATCTTAAATCCATTCTTTGAATATTTCTGATGCCAATTTTCTGATACTTTCCCTTTGTGAGTTCCGCATATCTTGATGGATATCTTCCATTGCATAGCCATATTCCACCTTCTTCTTGTCTTCTATTGACAAGTTTGGGAATTTGTTCTCGTAAAAACAGCTAGGAGCACCGCCCCTTACGATGAGAACAACGCTTGGCCGTTTTTGTCTAAATATGACGCCAGGTGAACCAGACGACCCTTGGTCAAACGTTGTATGGAATAAGATTTTTCTCGGTGGATTACGAAGTTCTCTGTAATAGTCGACGCCATCAGGAAAATATCCTATACTCCACTGACTTAGGTATTCAATGTACTCGTCAACATCGTTATTTGGTTCAATAAATCTTGCATCAACTTCGCTATCTTCCTTCATCTGAACACAGCCAGGATGACCAATAAGATGTACCTCTGAGGGGAACTGCTGAATTTTACTAAACGATGACAAAGGTGGAGGAAACGCGACGTCTGCAAGGTGATGCTTCTTCAGTTCCAAAATGGCAACATCAAATCCATCATTTATGTAATGAACAGATCGTTCAAAGTTGAAAGAATTTTTTTCTTCACAGTCTTGTTTGTAAAATTTCCTCTCGAATTGAATAAAGATTCTGGTCTCATCCATGAATTTTCGCTCTTCTGAGTTGTAAGAAAAATAGATGCAAACAATCATTCATTTTATATGAAATACAAAATTAATGCACATAAAAATGATTATAAATAATAAGGAATTAAATTCACTTATCTAACGTCATAATTATTAGCTTTGTTTGAAATGTTGATGTTAATTTTTTGTTGAAAATCAAGACAAAGCAATGGTTACTGAAACAAAATACATGTATGTCAATCGGCAGGCATGTTTTATTTTGTTGTATAAACAACAGAAAAACAAATGTGGATTATACAAGGGCTGTTCAATAAATAATGTCTTCGGTGCTCAGAAAGAAGCAAAAGACGCTTTTCAATGATTTAGTCTTCATGATTTTACTAATTAATCTCTTTTAAGTAAAATACATGTCCGTAACATTTTTTATCAAATTTCTGATTGTTTTTAGAACTAATTTTTGAGTATGACCCTTAGTATACTGGAAAACGGCAGATCCAATGATTTCCCGGACTTGTTTCTTCCCTCTGAAAGGTGTTTTTTTTTTCAAGTTTAGAAACAAGTCAAAAGGTCAAAGATCTGGCGAAAATTGTTAAATTGAAAAAAAAAACACATTAACTTTCTGTTTATCCCGAAAACCCCTTTACTCTTCAGGGCATGCAGTTTTAGACGCTGTTTTGAAGAAATGCAATGTAGTGGATTCCTGATTCTTGATCCTTCCTCTAATAAACCTTTTGATTTTTTTGCAAAAAAAATTGCTTTTAGACTCCTCCAGAAATTAAACTGTCTCTCCGAATACGAATTTGAACAACAATACCTCTAATTTTTAAGAAAATAACATATAAATCTGTCTTTGTGCTCTTGAATACCTGTGCTCTTGTCAGACATTCGCCGTTTTTATCAAGTACATCTTATGGTTAATTTTGTTTTGAGGGTTTTAATCAATAGATTCATGTTCCAATATCTGTTTGAAAATAAAACAAACGTGTATAACTAAAATTACTGATATTTTAAAACAATTGTTAAGAATTTCGTAAACGCTGTCGTTTTCACTCATTTTTCAAAATATAGGGTGACCTTTGAGTACCACGCTTTTTTACCGTCAAAAGTTTCTTTAAAAGAGTGTAAACTACTCCCGATATGATGTCTATCAAATTTGCTATGTGTCTTAAAGTCCTTCATACATCATCAAATATTATTTGTTGAAATTTGGCAACTAGTATATAAGTTGTTATAATTTTTGTTGGCAAGGAGTGTACCCATTTTTGATGCCCATTATATAATTTTTATCATTGAAATCCACCTGCTCTTTTGTCTATAAAACAGGCATTGGATGCTGTAAATGTCATATATTTCATTGAATATTTCTTTGGGATTTTTAACAAGTTCACTGCAGCTATAATGAAGCTTTTATTTTCACTCTAGTTTACTGATTCTTTACCATTCATTTATAATGCAGTGTCTCGAAGAGCCCTTGTTTCCCAGCTTCTCACGATGAAACTATATGATGAAAAGTGGTCACATAAACTGTTATAAATTCATGAAAGATTGAATAATGAGAGAAAGTCAAGTTTAATGCCATATGATATCTGTAATATATGTTATATAGTTCAGGACATTATTTATTGAACAGCCCTCGTACAATTTATAATATCAGATGATTCAGATCTCCAAAAAAAAATACCCTTCTTTAAAACATTTTCATGAAAATCACAGTATAAATATTCATAACATTCGAACTTTATGCCTTCAAAACCGAATGTCATCCTGTTAAACCCATTTGCATTCTAAGTTTGTCGTATATCAAATATGAGGAAAAAAGGCCAGATTTTGGGAAGGTGTTTTAAGTGTAGCTCTTTATATAAAATATTGCAGAAACTTCTTAATGAATTCAATCAAACATAGATAATCAAAGATTACGAAGCTTATCTCAACCAATGTTATCTTTGATATGGCAAATCTCGCATCATGTTTTTCTTTCTATATAAGTGTACATACCGGATCAATTTCCATGCAAGTTTCGTTTAAGTAGGACATATAGACTTTTATTCTGTTTACTAATCAAGAAAATTGTGGTAAGTTCCTGAATCCAAAGCAAGTCTTGAGGTTTTCATCTTTAGACGCACTATTTATGCAAGTGAAATCAAATCAGGCCTTAATAATATACAACTACTCCAAAATCATTACCCTGGTCATTCATTTGGAAATACGGTGAGCTAAAAGAAAGCATCAAAAGAAATTATGTGTGCATCCAGATATACATCTCCCGTGCTAATATTTAGTTAAAATATGCTTAAGGGGGCCGACTATAGTTTCCATTGCGCAATATTTCGCGCATCATAGTAAAATAAAGCGTATTTACTGTTTTAATGCAACCTTTTTCGCTTAATTATTAAAATTAAACAAAATTAAGAAATTATAGGTATAAAAAAGTAATAACAATTTGATATAACTGATATTTTCACCGATTTTGCAAATGATAGGTAGGTTGACGTTGTTGCAGCTTGTTTTTGACGTTATGATAATCTGTAGCTCTTAAAGAAAAGGGTAATAAAAATATTATTTAAGAAAAATAATAAACATGTGCACTTGAATTTTAAAACACAGAAATTTGAGAATATATCCAATATATGTATTATGTTTTCAAGTGAATCCATTGTGTACGTCATATTTTGAAATACTCTATAAAAATGGTAAAATTTGCTAATTTTTAGCATTTTGAGATTCCCCCTCAGGTAACAAGACGGTAGAATTTTGTGTCTCTTACATATATTGTATAATATAGTAATACTCATCAATTTTTATAGTTTGAACAAAATGTCTATTGTAGTTTTTGTATAATTTGCTTTAAAGTGCTAAAAATTGGCATTTTCCTATATAATCCTATAATAAATGTACCTGTATTTTGAGACGGTCCCTCAAAAATACCTGGACGGTAGATTTCCCCCAAACTTTGCATGTACACTGAAGTTAATGTAAGTTATATATGGTATAAAAATGAAGAGTTTCGCTATTGTAGTTTTCACACAATAAAACTATAGTCGGCCACCTTAAATCACTCATGTGGAAATTCTGCATCAGATCAAGCATCCGAATTAGGATGGTTAAAGCAATATGAGCTGCATGTTTGACATCGAAAAAAAATGTTGCAAATTTGTAATTAACTATTTTAATGACAGAAAAATAGAACATTTATAAACTTCTGTTGTTCATATTTGCCATAAAAGAACTTTTTATAAGCTTTGATTGAAGCAAAATTGAATTATTGTCGTCCTGTACAATATTGATTTCTTATAAAGTACTGTATATTCGGTTGTTCAGAAATATTTCTTCTGAAACATTTTTAAACTTTATTTTGGTCTTATTGATCATAAGGGTTTAGATTACATACAGATTAATCAGAATAACACAATTTACCAGCATAAAAAAATTCTCAAAAATGCAGCTCATATTGCTTTAATATACACTATAAAATGCATCATCCATGCAAGATTTGTCTAGGTAGGACTTGTAGTTTCCTGGGAACGAACCTGCTCCCTAGACTTTAACCTGGTCAGTCATCTGGAAAATCTGCGTAAGATTCAGCATCTTAAGCAAGTGTGGTAGTGTCCATCCTTTTAAAGACGCATCATGCATGCAAGTTTGGTCCAGGTAGGGCTTATAGTTCCTTTGGAATAGTCCAAAAACTTTAACCTGGTCACTTAGCTCGAATATGTAAGTAAGATGCATCATCCGACGCATGTAGTGCACATCCCTAGATGCATCAACCAAGCAAGTTTTTTCAAGGTAGGACTTATAGTAACACCGACGATGGGGGTATAACAAAAAGCTCATTTCACCTTTGTCGAGGTGAGCTAAAAATAAATAAGAGGCCAATGGGCCACATTGCTCACCTGAGCAAAAGCAGAAATCAGCTTCGTTGTCCTTTACATTTGAACTAACACTGTGGCCCCGCCCACACCCAAGGGTCATGAATTGAACAAAATTGAATCTACACTACCTGAGAATGCTTCCATATGAACAGGACTAATCATGACTTTGATATTCTTGAAAAGAAGTATTTTAAAGATTTTTTTCTACATGTTTCTATGTAAAACTCGGATTCCATGTTGTTGCCCCGCCCTATACCCAGGGGTCATGATTTGAACAAAATTGAATGTCCATTACCTGAGGATGCTTCCATAAAAATATGATCAACCATGCCTTTGCTAATCTTTAGAAGAAGGTTTTCTTATATATTTCTATATTAAACTTTGATCGGCCATTGTGGCCGCGCCCTACCCCCGGGGTCATTATTTGAACAAACCTGAATTTACACTACCTGAGGATGATCCAATATGAGTTTCATCTTTCTTGGTCCAATGGTTCTGGAGAAAAATATTTTTAAAGATTTTCCCTATAGATTCCAATGTTAAACTTTAATCGGCCATTGTGGCCCCGCCCTAGCCCCGGAGATCATGCTTTGAACAAACTTGATTCTACACTACCTGAGGATGATTCCACACGAGTTTCCTCCTTCCTGGCGCAATGGTTCTTCAGAAGAAGATTTTTAAAAAATACTATTAATTTTTTTATCAATTCATAATTATCTCCCCTTGGAAGAAGGCTTGGTCCTTCATTTGAACAAACTTGAATCCCCTTTACCCAAGGATGCTTGGTGAAAAGTTTGGTTGAGAAGATGTTTTCAAGAGCCCACTCCTTTTTTGTTGATAGTCTCTTCTAAGAAGGAAAGTGGGCCCTTTATTACTTCAACAATTTTAACTTCCTCTCACCCAAGGATGCTTTGTACCAAGTTTGGTTAAAATTGGCCCGGTGATTCTTTAGAAGTAGAAAATATGAAAAGTTTACAGACGGACGTACAGACAACTGGACAGACAGACGGAAAGATTGACAGCTGGACGGACGGACAACTCACAAAATGTTATCAGAAAAGCTCACTTGAGCCATCGGCTCAGATGAGCTAAAAGAAAAGTATTAATATACCTTAATAAAAGCCAAACACTTCTCATAAATAGGCACTGTAAGACGGGTATATAAACCATATAACACCCGATTGCACACTCAAAACTCAAATTGACCTGTATTTTTCATGAAACTTTTGTCCTCTTTTTGGAAAAAATACGTTAAATTTGATAATTTCATCGTGACCGAGTAGCACGACTGTGTCAATCGCATTATCTCAGGTCTTTCCGTCAGAGGTCGGAAAAACAACCTCGAATTTATTAACATCACCGGATGTTAAAAAATTATACATTTTCTGTTTATTCAAATATAGGATAGACGGAGTTAGAAGTCTCTTCAAAAGTATATTTTAGGTAATATAATTTCATTGAATAAAGTCAAACTCCATATTTCAAAAATAAAAGGTCTCCATGCATTTATTTCAAAGATCGTGAAGAGGGAGGGTTGTCATGGCGTCTACCATATACATTTTTTACATTCGTTTTTCTGCTAGTCGGAAAGGCCCGATTGACGGCTGTGTAAGATCTACGTCTACACTCGTCGGATACATTGAACTTATAAGAAATCTGCTCCTTATATATGGGTTTTAGGGAGAGCGTTTAAGAACGGGAACGGACTATGCCTTTTTTGAGTAGTGTTCAGCTTTAAAATAACTGGAATTAAATTAGATTGAATCTAATTTATTTTCAAATAACTGATTTTTTACACGATTTTTAAAATGCTCGGTAGACAATTAGGAGGAAAGGAGCCCAAGTTTTAGGGAGGAGTTAAAATGAGGTATTTTATTATATTTAAAAAAAAACTCTGTGTATACATTAAAGCAGAATATCCAAACAAAAAGGCAAGGATAATAAAAACAATCTCATAAATCGTTTAAACGATTTAAAACTTAAAATAAAAAGGGCAAAAAAACGTATGGAATTGTAATGACTGCATGAAATGCATAGGCAAAACGTGCCTATTGATTCAGTTACCTGATAAGAATGAAGTTGCATATAGTTACCTATCAACCATGGCATAACATTTTAATCAAAAAGTTTCAGACTATTCTATATAAAAAAAGGTTTTCAACAGTACAATCATACATTCAAGATCTTACGGAAAATTTATCTTGCAAAATATAAATTCTAAAATAAATTGTTTACCTGTAATAGTGCTCTGTACTACGTGTAAACAAGTCATAATGTATTTTTCTCCAACACGGAATCCTGTTCCTGTTGGCTGTTCGTCGATGTAAATCATCCCAACACTTCTGCTGACTTCGGCTTTAAGCTCACTTGTCTTGACATCTCTTTGAAACGTTTTTGTCTTGAAAAAGGGATACATTGGTCCTGTCTTTGGTAATTTCGTCTTCGGCTATATCAAATGTATTATTATATAATTGAAAATTGAAATAAAAGACACTGGGAAGTCTGCCATATTTTGATTCATTTAAAAGTGAAGATTACAAACAGAGATCGATCTATATATATATATATATACATATATATATATATATATATATATATATATATATATATATATATATATATATATATATATATATATATATATATATATATATATATAT